>CM074291.1:4329121-4929121 GCA_037194245.1 Opsariichthys bidens
GTGTCGTTTATTCACATTTCAGAGTAAGAAACTCCTGCGTGTTTCAAATTTGATTATTTTTATTTTCTGTGCTTAAATCTCTTAAAACTTGTTTAGAAATCTTATTTTCAGTGATTGCAAATGCAAATGCTCCTCAGCCATTTCTACAAAATCATTTAAATAATTTTAAATTCTTCTGCATTAATCTTTAACAACTACACACATAATTCATTTATCGTGTAACTTTCATTTTGCTCCACAGCAAATTTGAAAACACATTAAAGATCAAATTATTGATTCACTCACATCTGTCTCTTCGTATGTCTCTTCACTTCTGATCTCAGGCTTTCTAAACCAACCTGAGCTTTAATCTGAAACCTCTTCATGTTCTCCAGGTGTGTTTGCAGCTGAAACAACTGAAACACAGTCAGTGATGGAGGGAGATTCTGTCACTTTATACACTGATCGTACTGAAATACTTAAAGATGAAATAGTGTGGAAATATGGAACTGAAAACTCTGTCATCGCTAGAATCATCGAGAAGCAAATTTTCTTAACATATGATGATGTTCTTGATGGGAGATTCAGAGACAGACTGAAGCTGGACAATCAAACTGGATCTCTGACCATCACAAACACCAGAACTGAACATGCTGGAGATTATAAACTAGAGATAAGAGGAGTGGAACTGACAAAAAAAACATTCAGCGTTTCTGTCTATGGTGAGTAAAAAAATTCTTGATTTATTATTGATTTACAAATTGAAATGCTTAATTACATTATAGTTTGAGATGACAGACACAATCACTGATCAACAACAACACTCTGAATCCAAAATAAAATTGCATTTTTATCCATATTCTGTTTATTTACCCGTGTTTTTCAGCTCGTCTGCCTGTTCCTGTCATCAGCAGTAACTCTTCACAATGTTCTTCATCTTCATCATCATCATGTTCTCTGGTGTGTTCAGCTGTGAATGTGAGTCATGTGACTCTCTCCTGGTACAAAGGAAACAGTTTATTGTCCAGCATCAGTGTGTCTGATCTCAGCATCAGTCTCTCTCTACCTCTGGAGGTGGAATATCAGGATAAAAACACCTACAGCTGTGTGCTGAACAATCCCATCAGCAACCAGACTCAACATCTGGACATCAGACACCTCTGTCACACATGTGCAGGTACAGCAGAGATGATATATGTGATTATGAACACATTCACTCACATTAATGCCCGTCTCTCTTTTCCTCTCCTTCGGTTCCTTCAGTCTCTCTGATGGTGTTGATCTCCACTGGATCTCTGATGATCGTCGCTGTGTTTGGGATCTTCTGGATCTGCAGGAAAAGTAGAAAAACAGATCAGGAAGGCAAGTGTTACTTACTACTTTTAACACATTTTACCAATAATAATAATAATAATAATAATTATAAACTTTTAAAATAAAGTTTCGACTCTAAATACATGAATCAATTGATAGCCCGTTTCATAACTGAATATAGTTCATGTAGGTAACGCCATGTAAATAATGTTAGTTGTTGGTTTTACTCTAATCTGAGCAGCTCTTTACTCGACTCACTGTTTTACTCTGATAGTAAGCGTGTGTGAAAAAGCGATAATTTCAAAATAAAATTGGCCGATGTTGTTTTTAAATCTGCAGCATCAGATATATTTGTGTTCATCAGCCTTTGACAGCCCGAATAACAACATGATGTCAAACAGATCTTCTGTCGTTTTGTAGTTTTAATCACTTCCTGTTGTTCAAACAGTTCAGATTTGTGAAGATGAGAAAACGGCTGTTCGGTTTTATCGTCCAGCGCTGTATGAAAGAAATGCACATAGATGGGTAAGATCATTTATTACTAATTTAAGTGTGTTTTTGTCTGTATAACGATCCTCACATTGAAACTTAAGACTGTAACAGATATTTCCTTTCTTCAATGTAGAAGCTATTTTACTGTCAACACTGTATTGATGATGATGATGATGATGGATTTATTCGTGTGGCTTTGAGAATCCAAAGATCATGTTACTGTCATATTAATATTGATCACGTTGCATATTACATTGACAAATAACTTGAACTGGAATACATTTTTATAGAAACATTAAAAGACTGCAGGATAATATAAAATTATAATAAATAAAAAAAATATAAAATGAATAAAGTGTCACAGACAGCAGGGAAAGTATTGCTCAGACTTCTGTTATTATTTAGGCATTTACAAAATCGTCAGTTTTCCTGTTCAGCTTGAGTTCTGGTTATGATTCATGCTAATATTACCACTCTTCAAAATTTAATATTGACGGTTTTTAAAACCACCGATATATTGATGTTTTCATTTAAAATATTATATCCTGCGTCATGTTTTCACAGAAAGCCGAAGAGGAGAGTCATGTCGAGTATGTGTTGGTCAGCAGAAGATGATCTGTAAGCAGGATATTTTAGCCTTTTCCTCCAGTTTTACCGGGAGAATAATCAGGAAATCCAAATAAACGTTGAAAATATTGAGAGTGATATTCATTAATATGCATCTCTCGTCTTTGGTTCACAAAACAAATCCATTAAAATTCAACAAAACTATTTTCTCTCTGTCGTTTCTTGCTGTGTTTTGTCTTTGTTGGTGATTCCGGAGCCGTGAATGTCACGTGACTGATGATATTATTTTACACTCATATTAAAAGCATCCAAAAAAGTCACTGGTGAAACATCTGCTGTGACACTATACTTTAATAGTTATGATTGTAGAAACAGGCATTTCACCCACATAACGGTGTAGTTATACTGAAACCGCAAGGGTTAATTTAATAGAAAGTGTGATTACTGCTACATTCAGCGCCATCTAGTGTCATCTAAATAGGGTTTATGGCATGAAATTTATCTAAATTTAAAGGATCTCATGAGTAACACGGATGAAATCCCGGAATCCAATCACAAGAACTTACTGTATAAGGCGGAATGTCAGAGAGAATTTGGCAATTTTTGGATGAATAAATCAAAAGTAGGGCTGTACAATAAATCAGATATCGATACGGACTAGTGTCTGTGAATATTAAAGCTAAAAAAGACTGCTATTGAAATCTGAAGTCTGTATGAAGGAGCGCCACAGTTTTGTCGACTAACGTTACACATACTGGAGCTCGCGATGATTTCAGTGTCTGCTGTCTCACTATATGAACTTCATCTCCAGAGCTGCTCTGAGAGTCACTTTATGAACATTTCACTGTTTAATTTGATAAAACTATCGACATTTTTCACATCATATACACAGGAAGCCAAAGTTCTTCACGACCACATCAAAATAAAAGTTCAGTATAGCATGAAATAACAGAAATATTGTACAATACAGTGTGCTTCAATTAATAAGAATAATAATAATATTGTTATTTAAAACACAAACTCAAAGGTCTTCATTGAAATTACAGAAAGAAATTGCAAAGGAAAAATGGAGCCTACTTATTATTATTATAATTATTAATTTAATTAAATAATTAAATTAATTTGATTACATTTTAAACTAAATCGTTAGCTTTATGAACTAATTTGAACTGATTCATTTGCCCTTACAATGTTTATATAATATATATTCCTTGTACTCTCGATAGTAAAATATGCTAAAATAAAGGTCCAGTGACGAAAAAAAAGTGATATACTGTGAAACCGCCAGATTCTTAAAAAAAACAGAGATACAGATTTTTGGTCAAACCACCCAGCACTACTCAAGAATGTGACTATTGTGGACATGGGGCTACCAGCTGTGAATGAATGTTGACCGCTGTGACGTTTTCCTAAAGATCACTGGGGTGGCGGTGGCTTCGGGGTTTGGACCCGTCATCGCTGCTTGCAGCTATATTCATTTGTGAAATTCAAAGTTCATTTAGTGAAAAATGAAGCCAATTCTGGTATCAGCATTACTCTGGATTGATTTCAAAACACTAAGCTGTATTTAAGTTATACTCACCAACCACAGACACACTGAAGCTCTTTATCTGTAGTTTATAGAGTGTGTGTTTCTGCTGTTTGTGATGTTCAGAGATCAGTCTGATGATCCAGCTGAAGTCTGTAAATGCTGCACATGGAAACAAACAGCAGAAACATTCATTCATCAGACAAACAAACGAGTCTCAAGGATGATCTTCAACAACTTAATGAACATCATATAAAGCAGAGGTGTAATGTAACGAAGTAATAATACTTCGTTACAGTACTTAAGTATTTTTTGGGAAAATCTATACTTTCTTGAGTATTTTTTTTTCTGTCAATTTTTACTTTTACTCCACTACATTTCCTCAATAAAATGTATACTTTTACTCCGATACATTTCCCCAAAGCATCTTCGTTACTTACTACAAAATATAGTTGAAAGAATACAGACTGCAAGCAAACATGTGCAAACAATGCTCGCACGACCGCGCTTGATTTCATTTTCCGGGTTGCGTTAGTTGCCGGAGCTGCTGAGAACAGTGCGGCATGAGAGCGACCTCTAGAGGCCAAATAAAAAGTATCACTCGTGCCTCGTTCGTGAGACTGCGCGCTTCAAAAACGGACAACAAAGCGGTGTGTTATACAGTACACTACAGTATATGTTTTCATATCACTAAAGTAGTTTGTTGACTAAATGCTGTGTTAGTGGGTGTCTGCGTGTCCGTGTTGAACGTGCTTTTTGTAGAAAATGCAGGGATATGATTTCCGCGATGCAGAAAACGCGGACAGAATCCATTCGTAAAAAGGGAATTTACTGTGTAACTGGGATTGTCAGGATTAATGGTGCAGGCACGCGGTTTACTGCTGAACAATTCATTCAGAGACACAAAACATGCAGGATTCATATTTGAATAGTATTTTTTCCGTTAACATATACTACTCCATATCGCGATTTAATTGTGTACCAACTTGCATTTGATGTATTCATCCAAACTTTAAAAAATCCCCCCCCCCAAAACAATAAATTCCTTTTATTATGAATGAATTCCGCGATTCCGTCCGCGTTTTCTGCATTGCGGAAATCACAGGGACCTTAGTGAACATTTTACTGTTTCATTTGTGTGAAACTACATCACACCACACATACACACACACACACACACACACAGACACACAGAGAAAAAAGGGTCTTTAAGGCAACCCGTCAAATTAAAAGTTTGGTTATACTAATTTCAGCAGTAAACCTCTGTTGTGCAGCACTTTGAATGTACAAAAATGTTTTTTGTTATTTGTGGAAATTTACTTTGGAATAAAATATAAATGTTTTATTTCTTCATTTAAAACCAATAATATACATTTCTACACAAGCACACTTCAGTTTTGGTTGAAATAATTCTTTAGCTTGTAAATGTACGATTTCATTAAAATTAAATTGAATTAAAATAAATAAAAGTATGTATATATATATATATATATATATATATATATATATATATATATATATATATATATATATGCTTTAAAGTTTATAATTAGACAGCCCTGCGGTGAGTAAACAATTGTGCAGTGAAAATTACCCCAAAGTACCACCTAGTGTCCAGCCTACTCTAATACTGTTATAAAATACATCACGGAGCAAAGAGGACACTGACAACGTATGAAACAGTTTCATATTTCAAATATTGTAATTTTTAAAGATGTTTAAACAAATAAATAGCGTGTAGTGTCTCTTTAATGTGTCGTGACAGATCGCTGTAGCTCCTTCAAGCGGCTCGTGAACCGATCATCTCTTCATACTAGTTCATTTATAGCATCAAATAAACATGAATGAACATCAGAAGGAATGTTTTTTCAAGCACGGAAAGACGCGAGCACACACAATTTTTCAAGTTCAAGTTCAGCAACGTTCATCTACTAACTCCCCTGACTGCTTTGTTGGACAAAATGGTGGATTTGGGGTTATGATTGGTCAGATCGCCTGTCAATCAAACTGTTTGCAAGGGTCAATTAGGTCCCCATTCCTGTATTTTGCCGGGGGCCCTCAAATCTCTAAATCTGCCCCTGGTGAAAGTATACATAGCCTATAAAATGCCTTTGCGTGTAAAGATGGCCATTTTAAGCATGATTGTTGGATTTAATTGAAATGGTAACACTTTACAATGCCATTTGTAACATTAAAGGTTAATGAAAGTGTTGTTCATTGTTAATTTCAACATTTACATTTTAACATTTTAAAGTTGCCTCTTATATTAATTATAATACACTATAAATTAACATGAATGATCAAGGCATAATTTTTTGCCATTTTTTAAAATTCAAATAAACAAAATTTAAGAAATAGAGTTAAAACAATCTTGCTGCTCAAACTGTGTATAGAACTATTTTTAATAATATTTTCTGCTCCTTTCATATTTTGCATTTACTTTTACTTTTACTTTCAATACTTAAGTATGTTTTATATCAAAAAAATACTTTTCATACTTAAGTACAAAAAATATCACATACTTTAAGACTTTTACTCAAGTAATATTCTAAACAGCGACTTTAACTTCTACCAAAGTCATTTTCTGGTAAGATATCTGTACTTTTACTCAAGTATGGCTTTCAAGTACTTTATACACCACTGATATAAAGTCACATCATGATTTCACCTGTAATAAAACATCTCAGTGAATCTCTAGAATGGAAATATTACTATGTTGATATTGTTATGTCCCAGGACGTAAAGTTAATATTTGTTTCATGTTTCTGTAGATTAAATTTCAAAGCTGTTCATATAGCATCAGGACAGAACGAAACTTTCCACCTGCACTCTAACACAGTCACACATGCCCAAAACAACCACCCTCACCTCGGAATGTTTGTCCAGCTCAAACCACATCTCTGAAGAAAACTGACAGCAACAGGTTTCAGTTTGACTCAGAAGATGAAAGTCAGTACAACCAGTTCTGTTGTGTTTCTTTAGATCAGTTGTGCTTTCATTAATTATTAGATCAGACGTTTCATTGAACAGAAAATGTTTCACATGTTTGTTTTATTGTGTTTGTGCTGCTGGAGTCTGATCGGTAAGTTATGAACATATTTGTCATGTATTCATATTTCAGAGTAATACGTTCAAATTAGATTATTTTCATCTACTGTGTTCAAATCTGTCGTTGTTTTAGAAATATTAATTTCAGTGATTACAATGCAAATCATCAAATCATTTTATGTATTTTTGTATATATATATATATATATATATATATATAATGTATTTAAGCTTGTATTTTCAAGCAGTACTTGAATTTATCGTGTAACTTTCATTTTGCTCCACTGCAAATTTGAAAACACATTAAAGATCAGATTATTGATTCACTCACATCTGTCTCTTCATATATCTCCCTTTTCTTTTTTTATGTCTGTTAAATGTTACAAACTGATCTCAGGCTTTCTAAACCAACATGAGCTTTAATCTGAAACCTCTTCATGTTCTCCAGGTGTGTTTGGAGATTCAGTGTCAGTGACTGAAGGAGATTCTGTCACTTTATACTCTGATCGTACTGAAATACTTAAAGATGAAATAGTGTGGAAATATGGAACTGAAAACTCTGTCATCGCAAAAATCAATATTGAGAAGCAAATCTTCTCCACATATGATAATGTTACTGATGAGAGATTCAGAGACAGACTGAAGCTGGACAATCAAACTGGATCTCTGACCATCACAAACATCACAACTGAACATGCTGGAGATTATCAACTACAGATAAGAGGAGCGAAACTGACATCAAAAACATTCAATGTTTCTGTCTATGGTGAGAAAAATGTCATTCATCCTGTGCTTTTTGTTTTTTAGCTGTTCATATAATGAACTGTTAATTATGTTATAGTCTGAAATCACAAACACAATCACTGATCATCAACACAATGAACCAGAAGACTGTTGTGTAGATTTTTCAATATTTCTCTGATGTTTTTCAGCTCGTCTGCCTGTTCCTGTCATCAGCAGTAACTCTTCACAATGTTCTTCATCAAATTGTTCACTGGTGTGTTCAGCTGTGAATGTGAGTCATGTGACTCTCTCCTGGTACAAAGGAAACAGTTTATTGTCCAGCATCAGTGTGTCTGATCTCAGCATCAGTCTCTCTCTACCTCTGGAGGTGGAATATCAGGATAAAAACACCTACAGCTGTGTGCTGAACAATCCCATCAGCAACCAGACTCAACATCTGGACATCAGCCACCTCTGTCACACATGTGCAGGTACGATGATATTAATATTGGTTTACTCTTAATTATATTTACTCTTATTGATGTTTCAGACAGACAGATTCAGTCACACTCTCATTTCATCCATTACAGATCAGGATCTACCTTTATTGTACAAACTGTTGATCTCCGCTGGATCTCTGTTGATTGTTGCTGCAGTTGTCGGGATCTTCTGGATCTGCAGGAAACAGAGGATATCTGATCAAGAAGGCAAGTGCTTCTTACTACTTTTAATCAAGAAATAATGGATGGCCCTAAACATCAATTGTCATTATTTTGTAGTTTGTAGTTCTATAGAAGGTGCCGTTTATATGAAATAATATGGATTGTTTATATGAAAAGAAAGCAAAATATTGTCTTTCTGTAGATTACACTCATTTTAGAATACATGTCTATTCGTATATAATAACACTGCGCTCTTTACCCGTCTCACTGACACACAAAAAAAGACAGGAAAAATGAAAAAGGTTCAGCATTTCTCAAACTGCACCAAAACACAAATATAATTCAAATATATGTATTCCATTTTGTGAACATCATTTTACATTAAGAAGTAGCTGGCGCTCAAATTAAAATCTCTATGAAAGATGACTTTGTTGAGCTAGTTGAACGTCGGTGCTGGTTAAATTTCATCATACAAAAAATGCAAATGATTAATTCCTGAAACTCTTACTGTTAGGAACTTTCTGGATGTGAAAAAGTTAATGTCAAATTCAATTTGTTGATGCCATCTTTAAAAACTGCAGCGCCGAACATTTGCTAATACTAGCATGTTTTGAAGAAAAGGATTTAGGGAAGATTGTTGTTTTAATGTTTTAATTAATATTTAATTGTTGTTGCTGAAACAGTTCAGACTCGTGAGGACGAGATCGTTTACGCTGATCCAGTGTTCAACAAAAGAAAAGCACGTAAAGCGGTAAGAGTTATTATTCATTTATGTTGTGTGTGTATTTTTCAGCATTGAGTCAGATTTAAAACCCCAGTGTTATTTGGATCACATCACAGATTATATTTTTAGAAAGTTATTGATCAGTTGTACTAAAATATAATTTTTAAAACAACGGAGGAACAGTGAAAGTGTGCAGGATCTCTAAACTTCATCTGCGTGAATCTCATGAAATCTTTGTTTCCAAACGTTCAAACATGACATTTTTAAAAAGGTTTCCATCAACAAATTTCTCTCATTATCGCAACAGCTATTGCAATTTTTAACTTAATAATTGTTGTATTTTATTAAAACCTGACATTTTACAGAATGAAGTGGCAACCCTGAAAGAACATCATGTATTTTCCTCACATGCATTTAAAAGTCAAACTATTTTCCATTTATTAAATTAACAAAAAATAAACAGCTGATACAAGTTAGAAGAAATGAGAATTTCAGCATAAAATGCAATAAAATACAAAAATAAAACGTCATTATTTTCCTCAAAATTCTACAAACAATACCCCATAATGACAACGTGAAAGAAGTTTGGTTGAAATCTTTGCAAATTTATTAAAAAAAACAAAACAAAAAAAACACATGTACATAAGTATTCACAGCCTTTGCTCAATATTTTGTTGAAGCACCTTTGGCACCAATTACAGCCTCAAGTCTTAGAGTGTGTTGCTACAAGCTTGGGACACCTATTTTTGGGCAGTTTCGCCCAATCTTACATTTACATTTATTCATTTAGCAGACGCTTTTATCCAAAAGGGACTTACAAGTGAGGAAAACAACAAGCGATTCATCATGAAGAGGCAAATAGACACAGGAAGTGCTCACAATCCAAGTTTCAGATATTGCTCAGAGTAGCATAAGCTAGAATAAGGACGGATTCGAGGAAATGAAAGGATAATTTTTTGTTTTTGTTTGTTTTTTAAGATCAGTGCTCTCAAAAGCGATGAGTTTTCAGCCGTCTCTTGAATATTGCCAGGGATTTTGAATTCCTGATGAACTCCACCAGCATGGAGCAGTGAAGGAGAATTTTCTGGAGAGTGATTTTGCGCCTCTCTTCGCTCCTTTAGTGATCGCAGGCTTCAGGTGATAACGTAGAGTTGTAAAAGTGAGTGGAAAGTGAAGGAAGGTGCAGAGCCTGTGGTGGACCTGTAAACAAGCATCAACACCTTGAACTTGATGCGAGCAGCAAGTGTTAGCCAGTGCAGAGAGATGAAGAGGGGCGTAACGTGGGCTCTTTTAGGCTCGTTGAAGACAAGACGTGCAGCAGTGTTCTGGCTCATTTGAAGAGGTTTGATTGGACTTGACGGCAGTCCAGCCAGAAGAGCATTGCAGTAATCAAGCCTAGAAATGACCAGGGCCTGGACGAGAAGTTGTGTTGCATGCTCAGTTAGAAAGGGACAGATTTTCCTGATGTTGTGAAGTCCAAATGTGCATGGGTATTTGAAGGTCAGTTGGTCATCAAAGATTACATCAAAGATTAGATTTCTGGCTGAATTTGATGGGGTAATTGATGATGTATGTAGCTGGATGGTGAAATTTTGCTGTACAGTCAGATTGGTAGTGAAGACGAGAAGCTCAGTCTTTGCCAGGTTGAGCTGTGGGTGATGTTTTTTCATCCATGCCGAGATGTCTGCCATTTTTCTTTGCAGGACCTCTCAAGCTCCATCAGGCTGGATGGGAAGCGTTGGTGCACAGCCATTTTCAGACAGAGATGTTCATTCAGATTTAGTCTGGGCTCTCACAGAGTTGTCCCGTAGCCACCCGTAGTTATCTTGGCTGTGTGCTTAGGGTCATTGTCCTGAATCTTCACCCCAGTCTGAGGTCCAAAGCGCTCTGGAGCAGGTATTCATCAAGGATATCTCTGCACATTGCTGCATTCATCTTTCCTTCAATCTTGACAAGTCTGCCAGTTCCTGCCGCTGAAAAACACCCCCACAGCATGAAGCTGCCACCACAATGCTTCACTGTAGGGATGGTATTGTCCAGCTGATGAGCGGTGCCTGGTTTCCTCCAGACGTGACACTTGCTATTCAGGCCAAAGAATTCAATCTTTGTTTCATTAGACCAGAGAATTTTGTTTCTCATAGTCAAGAGTCCTCCAGACGGGCTGTCATGTGCCTTTTCCTGAGGAGTGTCTTCTGTCTGGCCATCTGCATCTACCATACAGGCCTGATTGGTGGAGAGTTATGGACATGGTTGTTCTTCTCGAAAGTTCTCCTCTGTCCACAGAGAAATGCTGGAGCTCTGTCAGAGTGACCATCGGGTTCTTGATCTCCTCCCTGACTAAGACCCTTCTCCGACAATCGCTCAGTTTGGTCAGGTGGCTCGCTCTAGAAAGAGTCCTGGTGGTTCCAAACTTCCTCCATTTACGGATAATGGAGGCCACTGTGCTCATTGGAACCTTCAATGTTGCAGAAATGTTTCTGTACTCTTCCCCAGATCTGTGCCTCGATACAATCCTGTCTCGGAGGTCTACAGACAATTCCTTGGCCTTCATGGCTTGGTTTGTGCTCTGACATGCACTGTTAACCATGGGACCTTATATAGACAGGTGTGGGCCTTTCCAAATCATGTCCAATCAACTGAATTTACCACATGTGGACTCCAATCAAGTTGTAGAAACATCTCAAAAATAATAAGTGGAAACAGAACGCACATGTGCTCAATTTTGATTGCCATGGTAAAGGCTGTGAAGACTTATGTACATGTGATATTTTCGTTTTTTATTTTTAATAAACTTCTTTCGCATTGTCATTATGGGGTATTGTTTGTAGCATTTTCAGGAAAATAATGAATTTAATCCCTAGGCTGTAACATAACAAGATGTGGAAATAGTAAAGCGCTGTGAATAGACTAGAACAGGTTAGTTTAAAACAAATAATGTTTTGTTAAAAGGTTCCTGAAACAGAACTAGGGGTAGTTAGCAGAACCAGTTGAGGAGCTATTTTATGTCATTTCTTCAACATGCTTCAGCTTGCATGCAGTGCTGATGAATGTTATGAGAAAAAAACTATGCAGCTACATAAAACTCATAACCTTTTTATTGTTTTTTTACAGAAAGCTGAAGAGGAAAATGATGTGGATTATGCATCTATCAGACTGAAAATATGATCAAGCTTTAGTGTTTTTTTAAAGTACTAGACCCACGACGTCTGAGACTGTGGTTGAGTTTTTTATGAAAATCACCACATTGTAACAGGAAACCCCAGCAGACATAGAGCAGGACCAACGTTCAAAGTATAATAATTAAAGATTAAATGACATGGTCTCCAAAGAACTTAAAACAAACTTGCCTTTTTAACAAATTATCTACATCATAAGGCCCATCGGAGCATTTCATGCTTGACTAAAGTTTAAAACAGACCATGTGTATAAATCTAATGAAAAAGTTCAAAATGTAAATGCAAAAGACTCATCAAAAGGAGTGACGAGTGAAGACCCTGCCAGTCGCACTTACTCACACCTCAACAGAAAAGTGGTTTGATCTTTTGGACAGACAGGTTGCTCATGCAAAGGTGTCCAATGCTTAACGTTTGCTTTGAGTCTGAGGCGTGAAAAGAGGTCTGTGAAAAGCGTGTGGTTGAACGACTTTTTTCCATTACTGCAGAGCTGATGTTTGATTAAAAAAAGGTCTTGAGTTGAGTGATATTACTGTGAAAAAAATAAAACTATCATATACTTTGGTGTGCGTATGAATCATGCTGTGATACTACAGATGACTCTTTATGTTCAATGAGTCTCGATGCTTGTGTCTGAACAATTACAGACAAGTTTTAAAAAAACTCACACGTGTGTTAGTGCTTCAGGAAGTTATAATATGAGGTTATGCTGTCAATATGACGTTAGTTCTAAACCAATGGATGACAAGTTTATTGAAATGCTGGGGGTGGGGGTGGGCCTTCTTATGATGATTATTATTACAATATTACTATACTGTAATTCTATGTTTCAATGTTACCTTTTATCACTGAAATGATGTGACATTTTGAATTTTAGAGCATAATAAAGTGAAAATGTTCAGGTTTACTTCATCATAGTCTGGCAAAATTTACTTGTGTGGCACAACTTCCTCTTCCTAGTTGGGGTCGACTTTTTTTTTTGTAAGATCATATTTTGAAAACAATTTAAGGCTTAAGGGCACATATTAGTACCTAGTTAAAAAGGTTTTGTCCAAGTGACACAGTGTCATTTGTTCTGAAGAGTGTTTCAGCTTTATTTCCAGCTCTACCAAGAGTTCTTTCTATGAAGAACTAATCTTGATACACTTTTCCTAATAAAGTTCATATCCATTTTTTTTTTTTTTCATTTTAAAGCTGCAGTCCGTAACTTCAGGGGCACTGCTAGCAATTTTGGGCCCTATGAAAGAACCGCACCGCACCTATTCCACACCAAACATCCAATCCAACCTAGCTATCCCAAACCTTCAGCAATTTAATAATACTGACCTATTATCTGTATACAACCAAAATGTTTCCGCTGTTCGATTTCGCTTGTTTAGCCATTTATAAGCCTATTTTTCATTATTGTTCGGCTCTGAATACCACCAATAGCTATACAGTGTTTAATGTTAACACTCTGCTTTATTTACCGGTATTATTTCTGAATGTAGGCTAATAATGCGACTTATGCGTGACTTATCGGTTGCTGTTTTTTTCTCCCCCAAAAAATTAATAAATTGTATTATATGTATATTATACATGTAATTTTTCCAGAAAAGTAGAAATAATCCATAATTTTGTTTTATTTGTAATTCTTTGGTAAATAATATTTTTGTAATTTCTATTATATTACTTCACCAGTACTGTTACTACTAATAAAACCGATCTCTGGGGGTCCCAAAAGTGCGTGGGCCCTTAGAACCCCTGAATATAGTGATTCAGGATAAGACAAAAATCACGGTTTCGAAAATGGATTCATGACGTACTCACTTATTATATAATTTTTGTAAATTTTAAACTAAAAAGTTACAGACAGCAGCTTTAAGACTATGATTTACAATTTTTGACTAAGGATTTATGGTTGTTGAGAATTTATTTTGTTTTCACCAGTTTTGAGGAGAAACCAACTAACGTAGCAAAGCTGCTAACAAACTTTTCAATAGCATAACAGTAATGCTGTCAAAAGATAAAAGAGTGTGAGATCAAGATCATAGTCCGATAGAAAACCTCACCTTAGGTTCCCTTGATAGTGGTAAAGTCCAGACACAAACTTATGAGGACACCTCAGGATAGATCCGTTCCTGCTCCAGTTCCCGCCACTTCATGGTGACGAGTATATGGAATGATGGGACGAATGAGTGTTAATCCATCGAATAATACAAGCCACTTGTTTTTTAATTGCATTAGGACACACTTTTTTGATAATTTAATATGCCTAATTAGCAAATAGGTGGTTAGTGCGGTGTTCTGGTGGATTTTCCCAGTCAAAAGATCCAAATCTCTGTGATATTTTCAGTCTCTGTGATGTTCTGGTCTCAGGTTCCTCCTTCAACGCGCGTCTTTCGCTTGATTCATCATAATAACACACAGGGACTCGGGACGAGGAGTCATTCATGACTGGAGGACACGACTTAAACTTTCGAGTAAGCTTGTGGGAGACACGTCCAGCTGCAGAACCGCAGCACCGGCAGTTTCAGAACCGCAGCCACAGAGCCGGAAGTGAGGGGCGGGGCTTAAACAGCCGTTACACTACCCGTACAAGTAATTTTCTTTTGTTATATATAACTGTTTTTTTCATATGGATTTTGTCTACAATATTTAACAACGTTACTTTTAAATAAAGTCACTTTTCTGTTCAATATGCAAAAAATATCATGTTGTAGGCCTACAATGAGCAATTTTGTTAGCATATTGATCATGCTTAATGCCAATAAATGGATACAAACACAGTAGTTTATACTTCCAGGAGAGGCAACAACTTTACACCGTTTTCATTTTATTTAATGTCAAATAACCATTTATTACACAAAGCCTTGAAAAAGTGAAACGTGTGTTTCTATGTATGAAAACATATAGGATATTCAAACATATTTCTAAAATAATAGGTTTAAAACGTATTTAAACAGTTCATAATAAAAACATAAAAACAGTGAATAATCATCTTAAAACACAAAAACTGTTGACTCTTAAGCCCATATCATGGCATTTCTGCAGAAAGCCTTTTCATTGCTGAAAACAAAATTAATATTTTATTAATTAATATTTAATATTAACATAAATATGTTTTCACAAATCCCAAAAAAACTTTAATGATAAATTATGAAAGACGTGAAAAGATTCAATATTTTAGCACATAAACACAATAGGTAAATAAATTCGTTCAGCACGTCATGACAGAAATATTACAAACTCACCATAAAATCTCCATCTTGCTTCTGTTGTCAAACGTCTCGTTGGCTTAAATGCAGGTTTCATTTGATTTGCAATGATTAAATACACGTGGGCCTATATTTGTCATTAAATGCCATTAAATTAACCTCAGTGTATTTGTCACAAGTTCACAACACGAACATACACAAGGAAATAATAGGCCTAATACAGAAAAGGAGACATTTTACACATTAATATCTTGAGTAGAAAAGTGACTTAATTTAAAGTTATTGTTGTATAATATTGTACACATCAAAATCCATTTGAAAACAGTTGTATTTAACAATGAAAATTACATGTATGGGTAGCGAAACTGTGGCTGTTTAAGCTCCGCCCCTCACTTCCGGTTCTGTGGCTGCGGTTCTACAGCTGGATGCTACTGCTTGTGGCACACTGATAAATACTTCCAGTGGGACACAGTTCATGCTATTCATCGTTTGACCACCAGATGGCCACAGCTATCAAACAATTAGCTTCACTTATTACTTACTTTATTTCTGTCACACGTCTACAGAAGCTCTTATTGAGAATTAACAGAGGTTTAGATGTTGATTATTGCAGATGAGGTCTCCATCATGGAGATCAGAGTTTGCTTTAGTTGAGCTCTTGACCTATGAGTTTTAATGAGGTGTTTGTTTATCAGCATTTGCAGATGTTTTCTTTGTGTGGCTAAAGCAGATAAACATCTGTTAAAATAATGACTGTCTTGAAGAGCTTAAAATAATAGCTTTTTTCTGCAACTGTTGACGAAGTATTAAGAAGAAGTATAAAACTCCACCAATGTGCCAAGAATGAACTTGTTACATCATTTTTGCATTACAGGTGCTGAATGTTGATGATTGTGAGTGCGTAAACAACACTGACATTGTCAACTTTTTGTGTATAACATGATTTTGTGTCTTTTATTCACTCACAGACATCAACATTCGGCATATGAAACACAACGGCATATGGAACACCTTCATGGCTCCCAGAATGCATTGCAGAATGAATACATTTTGCAGCTGAATTTTTTTTATTGTCTCCATTGTTGATGTTTGTATAATGAGTGCTGATGTCCAAATGTGTCATATTTAAAGTTTAAAGAGTGTTGAACAATCTTACATTAACCATATCAGTGTTGTAAATGATTTTTAGCACATCGTTTGAGTTTATGACTTCTTTCTCAAATAACGTTTCGATTCCAAAAGTAAACAAAACTACAGAGAAAGTCGTTATTTAAACCACTTTAATGCAGTCATTTGTCTGCCATTAAAACAGTCGTTTTGATCTATGCAAAAAATGTTTTCTAAAAACACCTGCAATTGACCGTTCACAAAGCCCCGCCCCCTTTAGTTACTGTTGCTATGTCTTCTCATGCCACACATCATGTTCTCACAAAGTGAAACATACATGGCGGAGCAAAGAGGACACCGAATACGTATGAAACAGTTTCATATTTCAAATATTGTCATTTTTTAAAGAAGTTTAAACAATAAATAGCGTCTAGTGTGTCTTTAATGTGTGGTGACAGATCGCTGTAGCTCCTCGTGAAGCGATCATCTCTTCATACTAGTTCATTTATAGCATCAAATAAACATGAATGAACTTCAGAAGGAATGTTGTTTCAAGCGTGGAAATACGTGAGGACACACAATTTATCAAGTTCACCAACGTTAATCTACTAACTCCTCTGACTGCTTTGACGGACAAAATGGCGGATTCTGGGTTATGATTGGTCAGATCGCCTGTCAATCAAAATAACAGCTATAGGTCAATTACTGATTAAGAAGCAAAGCATCATAAGTCAAGAGTTCAACTAAAGCAAACTCTGATCTCCACCTCTGTTAATTCTCAGTAAGAGCTTCTGTAGACGTGTGACAGAAATAAACTCAGTAACAAGTGAAGCTGGTAATGCTGTTTGTGGAGTTATTAAATGTCTCAAGATCTGATTAAACGTCTTTATGCTGCTTATATTGATGGGTTTGTGCCTGGAGCAGAAGGATGGAGTGCTAGTTGATGACAATGTGCGGCAGGTGTGTGCAGTCAGAAGAGAACAATAGAGATGGAGGCACAGACTGCAAAAACAAACACAGTTGCCCAGCGATCATCACATAACACATCAACGTTGGATCATTTATTACTCAATGATTAAATATTAGCTTACTTACACACACAAAATATTTAGGGACAAGGATTTCAGTTAATCACATTCTTAAAATAAATAATATTTATCATATAAACATACAAAGATTTCTCAAGATCAGTTCCTTGTTTTTCTTAAAAACAAATGATGTTGATGTGGGTTTTAATTCAAGGCACTGTTTATCATTTTGGAAGCTTAAGAATACAGAAAAGAAAATGTAAAAAGTCCATAAAAAGAATCAACATTTGTCGTGCGCAAGGAAAAGTATTACATTCATGTCCACTTACTGTTTTGTGATAAAACTCTTTACTACAGGCTTTTAGCATATATTAGTTTTGACACATAAATAACGTATCTAACTTGTGCCTGATATAAATAAACTTCCACGACACACCTCTGTTAAGTGTAAGAGCACCAGATTAAAAAAAAATGAATCAAGGAACAAGCTGAAGGCAGAGCATTAAAAGTGAAAAGTGATAATATTCAACAAACACCAACAAAATACAATAATTGCACTGGACAATCACAGCTGATGATGTCTGATGTCTGATGATTTCTTCACAACTTAAGGGAAGAAAACAGAACGCTGTGATTTCATTCTGACTCATTTTTGCACATTCCATCTATGAAGATAAATATATAATGTATGAAGACATGTATGAGTGCTGTAACTCTCCTCTATCAAGTATTTTTCAAGTTTTACCATCCAAGCGTATTCAGGCTGGTTTTGGCTCAAGTATGGCTTATGGAAAGTGTTTTCTGATGACTTTTGATGACTAAGGCTTAGTGTTTAAACTATAAACATTAGCTACAAATAAATAAACTTAACAGTAACCGCAAAAATACCAGTTAAACCACCAGCAACAGCGTCAGTGGAGCAGCTCGTCCTTGTTGAGAACCACTGATTCATAACAAAAGATCTGTAAAGCTTCAGAGAAGTGTTTTGAAATCGGTTGTTATTTTGCTTTTTTGGTGTACAAAAAGTATTCTCATCGCTTCATAATATTAATGTTGAACCACTGTACTCACATGAACTGTTTTAAATATGTTTTAGTGTCTTTCTGTTCATCTGAAAGTGTAAATTATCTAGCTGTCAATAGAGACTCACTAAACCATCAGATTTCATCAAAAATATCTTCATTTGTGTTCTGAAGATGAACGAAGGTCTTACGGGTGAAGAACGACACGAAGGAGAGGAATTAATGACTGATTTGGGTGAACTAACCCTATAAGATATGCATTGGCTGTTAAATAATGATGCAAATACCAGTAAACTGACTAGCTTAAACATTAGTAAATCACATTGCGTGATTCATTTAAATACTCTCCACCCATAAATTTAGCATCTGAAAGGGAATCTACAAATGCATATGCAATAAGGTCAACCGTAAGGTCAGCACATTTTTTTTTTTTTACTTTGCTTTAGTAAATCCTGAAAGTAGTTTTAGTAAATCTGGCCCTAAATATGTTAATTGATCATTTAAATCAGTTTCTGATGTCATATTTAAATTGGTATTGGTGCTGATGACTGAAATCTTGGAACATGGAATCACAACAAATTCTCTGAAGAGAGTTTCAGCTCCACCACTTCGTAATACTCTTCAGTTTCCCTTTCAGTTATGTTATCGAAATTATAAATTATGTTACATTGTTTTATCAATTCAAGGATTTGTCCCCTTCCTCCAAAGGCATGCCTTTCAGATCAACTGGCGAGATATTATCTTTGTCCTGTAAGAAAATAAAAGTAATGAGGAAAATTAATGTTTCAGTTACAGAAACACAACAATACTACAGACTTGTGTCTTTTCCTGTTGTTTGTGCAGTGGTTTTCTTTCCCCAAATATTTAACATGATACCTTAAACTGTCATCTTATGTACTACAGTAATATAAACTTTAAGTATATTGTGATTTCAGTACCACATCTAAAATAATTACCGTTGTACTAGTGTTTTCTATTAAGATACTTGCTTTCTGGAGAAAAAAAAATGTTAATGTTATGTTTATTAGGGAGTTATCTGTGTTTTTGATTGCTTTGACTCTGCTTCATTGGTGAATATTTCCCTCTGTGAATAGTGCTTTTCTATTTTTTAACACTACAGTCCAAATTTATGCTTTTCACCAGAGGTGTCCAATCCTGCTGCTGGAGGCCCAATGTCCTGTACAGTTTAGCTCCTACCACGATTAAACACACCTGAAGTGACCCTCCAGGAGCAGGACTGGACACCCCTGATATACACATAGAATGTGAATTATATAGTAATATAAAAATCTATTCATACCACTGTTCCTTTAAAGGTTTTTTTGCACAGTAAATCTCATATATCGTGTTAAATCAGCAGTATTTCATACTCACATCCTGTGGTACTGCTGTATGTCTCCTGCAGCGACAGTAAATCACAGCAACAGCTACAACTACAGTAACCAGCAGAACAGCAACACTAACAAGAACAACAACTGTTCCTGCAGCAGCAGCTGAAGACTGACCTGAATCTGGAACAGATGAAGACAGACAGACATTTTTACTAGAGAGTGAATGATTATACATCCAATATTTACCAATATCTTTGATATACTTTGATCATCAGTTGTATGAAAATGACTGAACTGAAACATCTAGTGGGTTTTTAGGAACAGCAGCTAAACTGCATCAGCACTGTGAGATCAGCATTTATAGGAAAACTGATATTATGCATTTTTCATGTAAATAACATCAGTCAAAGTGTGATCGAGTCACGGTCCACAACCAAACACTTGGGTTGACATAAAAACGAAAATGCATTGAATGACTAAAAAATACACACCAATGACAGAAACCCTGAAGATCTTCATTCTGGTGATGCTGAAGCCGTCACTGCTGCTGATGATCTGTAGTTTATAAAGTCCAGAGTCTGTGATTCTGGTGTTCATCATGGTCAGAGATCCATTTTGATTTACCGTCAGTCTGTCTTTGAATTTCTCATTGGTTTGAAGATCTGTAGAGATTTGATTTGGATCTCCGGTGATTTTAGTTATGCGAGTGCCGTCAAAAAACCACGTAATCACATCACTTGTTGTTTTTGCATCATCAGGATCCAAAGTGACAGATTCTCCCTGCTTCACTGATATGGTTCTCACCTCATCAGCAGAAACACCTGAAACACAAACCACATATGACTGGAGGATCCTTTGCTGAAAATAAACTACACAAAAACAAAAGAACTGAGAAGATGAATAAAATTAACTGTTAAAAAGAAGACCCACAATGTTCAACGCCACAAAATATATAGATGTTCTCCAGAGCGCAATCTCAAAAATGCAATGGAGAGTTTGCCAAATCTGTTTCAGCAATGACATAACAGTATCAACTGAAGGTGCGTACAGTTAAATTTGACTTAAAGACAATTAAAAAGGTCAAGAAACATGTGCTTTAAACATTCATTAATGACTCACCACTGACAGTAACACTGAAGGTCTTGTCAGTGCTGCTGATGCTGCTGATGCTCCTCAGGTCATAGAGTCCAGAGTCTGTGTTTGTGATGTTCATGATGGTCAGAGATCCAGTCTGATGATCCAGCTTCAGTCTGTCTCTGAATCTCTCAGTATCTTCATTACACTGAACATCTGTACAGATCTTACTGAGATCTCCATAGATTTCAGCGATGAGAGAGTTTTTAAAATACCATTTAATAACTTCTTGTTGGCTTGTTTTAACACCAGTGTGAAACGTGACTGAATCTCCTTCCTTCACAGGCACAGACACTTCATCCGAACCAACACCAGATGTACCTGAAGAGGAAACATAAGCCAAACAAAAATATATACGATAATGCAGTGATGTTCCACCCATACATATCACAAAGACTTTGAGTAAAGAAATACACCAATCAGGCATAACATTATGACCACCTTCCTAATATTGTGTTGGTCCCCTTTTGTTACCAAATCAGCCCTGACCCGTGGAGGCATGGACTCCTCTAGACCCTGAAGGTGTTCTGTGGGATCTGACACCAAGATGTTGGAGCAGATCCTTTAAGTCCTGTAAGTTGTGAGATAGAGCCCCCATAGATCGGACTGGTTTGTTCAGCACATCCCTCAGAGATCTGGGGAATTTGGAGGCCAAGTCAACACCTCAAACTCATTGATGTGCTCCTCAAACCATTCCTTTTTACTGTGTGTCAGGACACATTATCCTGCTGAAAGAGCCAGCAGGGAATATCATTTCCATGAAAGGATGTACATGGTCTACAACAATGCTTAGGTAGGTGGTATGTGTCAAAGTAACATCCACATATATGGAGGACCCAAGGTCTCCCAGCAGAACATTGACCAAAGCATCAGACCAAAGCAAAGTCTCCGTCAGCTTGTCTTCTTCCCATAGTGCATCCTGGTGCCATGTGTTCCCAGGTAAGCGACGCACATGCACCCGACTATCCACATGATGTAATCTTCTTCCATTGATCCGTGGTCCAGTTCTGATGCTCACGTCCCACTGTTGGCTCTGCCGGCGGTGGACAGGGGTCAGCATGGACTCATCTATGCAGCTCCATACACACCAAACTGATGCTCTGTGTGTTCCTGACACCTTTCTATCAGAACCAGCATGAACTTCTTGAGCAGTTTGAGCTACAGGAGCTCGTCTGTTGGATCGGACCACATGGACCAGTCTTCGCTCCCCACATGTATCAATGAGCCACGGCCGCCCATGACCGGTTCACCACTGTTCCTTCCTCGGACCACTTTTGATAGACATTGACCACAAAAGACGGGATCACCCCACAAGAGCAGCAGTTTTGGAGATGCTTTGACCCAGTTGACTAGCCATCACACTTTGGCTCTTGTCAAACTCAAATCCTTACGCTTGCCCATTTTTCCTGCTTCTAACATCAACTTTGAAGACAAAATGTTCAGTTGCTGCCTAATATATCCCACCACTAACAGGAGCCGATATGAAGAGATGGTCCGTGTTATTCACTTCTCTGTCAATGGCATCATGTTATGCCTGATTGATTGGTGTATGCCTGGAGCCAATAATATATTCAAAAAGGAGGTTCAACCAACGTCCCTCATTTCAGAGTAACATACTCAGAGTTTTCACTTAACTTCCTTTCTGAAACGGGTCCCTGGATTCAAAACACATGCAAACGACCGGCAAAACAACGTCACACATCGATTTACACACTCACTCATCAGACGAGCAGTGTCATGAATGATTTTATGAAACACGCAAAATCGTAATTCAACATTCTACTACATTCCATATTTTATAAATCACCCACACAAAAAAACTTAATAAAATTGTTACTTCCAGCGCATTAAGATAAAAGTTTTCTACAAGATATTTTTAACCTACAGTCAGAATCTCCCACATAAATAACATGTTCAAGCTACATTATATTTCAAAAGAAGAATATTTATCATTACTATCGAGCTACTTTTTGACCAGTATTGCAGATATAAAATATAGCCTAAATTTCACTCCACTGAAACTGCGTTTCATCTGCTTTCGTTTAGATTTTAGCTGTCAGGTGTCACACCGACTTTTGTGACTGTGAAATGCGTTGACACACTATAATAATCCTATAATATACCGACACAACTCCTGTAGAAAGACAAAATGTCTTACCTTTGATGATGAAAATCAAGATCACTGCGAGCAAACAAAAGAGAAGCGTCATTTTCGATGTTCAACGACATCTGCCCGCAGGTTAGTCCAGCTGTCCGATCGCAGTCACGTGGCATTGGCTAAAATAAGGCATCCGATTTCAAATTCCACGTATAGGTTATTATGCACATTTTTAGAATTTATGTTCATCTTGGAGTCTCGCGCATACAAATAGGTGGATGGAATTTACTCACCCTCATCTTAATTTATTTGAACACAAAGGAAGATATTTTGAAGAATATGGGAAATGGAAGCATTCTGGAACAACATTTTTATAGTGTTTTGGGACCCCAGATCTGCTTGGCTACAAACTTTTTTCCAAAATATCTTCTTTTGTGTTCAGCGGATCAAATTTATGCAGATTTGGAACAACTTGAGGGTGAGTAAATGGTGACAGAATTTTCATTTTGGGGTAAACTAAGCCTGCAAGTATACTTGACTCAATGACGGGGAACAGATATGTTCCTAATTCTGAGTACGTGAATTTTTGTGTGTAGTGTACATTCATAAAAACATGGTATGCTTAGCAAAGAAAACTTACAAGTATACTTGCAGTATAAAACTTCTAGTTGTTTTCTGAGAAATGTACTTTCATAAACTAAAAAAAAAATGTGCTACAAGTATTTAGTAAACTGTCATAATTTCACTTGTAGTACAACTGAAAAAAGTACGTGTCAACTGTGTAGTCAAAGTTTACTACCGTTACACTTAAAAGTGTACTTTATGCACTAAAAAGTGTGCAAATGTAATCCTTAGTATTGGAATAGTACACTTACAAGTAAACTACTAATACAGTGATATTAGTATACT
The DNA here is from genome assembly GCA_037194245.1 of Opsariichthys bidens. Classification (NCBI taxonomy): domain Eukaryota; kingdom Metazoa; phylum Chordata; class Actinopteri; order Cypriniformes; family Xenocyprididae; genus Opsariichthys; species Opsariichthys bidens. The sequence goes on from CM074291.1 coordinate 4,353,157, forward strand.
TACTACATAATGCATACTCTAAAAAAAATGCTGGGTTGTTTTAACCCAAATTTGGGTAAAATATGGACAAACCCATGTTAGTAGGTTAATTTTATTAAAAAAAATTAACCCAACTGTCCACATTTGACCCAAATTTGGGTTGAAACTCAGCGTTTTTCTTATTTTTATTTCAATAGTGTACACTTAAAGATATACTTCACCTTTACTTAAGTATACTTAATAAAATGAACTGAACGTCTGCTTATTTTTGCAGTCGAAGCTCAGGTGAAAAACAAAAGGAAAAACCATGAACTCAGAGTGGAAAAAACAACAGAGCAACTTCTTTTGTCTTACAGCACCTTCTAGTGGGATTGTTACTACACTTATATATATATATCATCATGTCATATATGATATATATTATATACACATATACATTTTAAAAACCATATAAAAACAAATAAAAATACAAAGTATATAAAAATGTTGCAGGTCCCGGTGACAGAGAGAGGTTGTTGTTGGTCAGTAGGACCAACAACTTTTATCCAAAGATAAAAGCATGTGTTTCATGAGATGATCCCAATGAAAAGCATTAAAACTACCTTACTCCTTGAACTCACTTCACTTGGAGATGAATAAAGTTGGCTATGAGAACCATCACAAAACACTTGGCACAGGGCAGTGAAACATGAACACGGAGGACACACGCAAATTAAATTAATCCAAAAGTAGATATTTACTAAGGCAGTACATTAATAAGCTAAACATTAAAATGGGGGAAAACGCCCAAAACAACAAATAACTAATGAATACACAAAAGCTCCTGGAGTTGGACAGGCCTCAAGATCCCATGACAACCACACTGGGACAGTAAACAGTCCATTCATCCATTGCACCTGCTGCTTGACTCTAGCCTGTAAACACACAAAGAGAGAACAAGACAAATGTCAACTGTCAAAAATGCAAATAAGGGAACAGAAGCCATAGGGACGATCATAACTACAGGTACTGGTAGTGGTCAAATGATATTTTGAGGAGTCAATCTGAATCATTCTAACATAAGAAAAGGAGGACCAGAAAGACTTCAGGATAGGAAGTGATAGTAAAGACGTAACATTACTAGTATTTGTAGTCCAGACTTAATTCAGAACCTTTAGTCTGTACTATCAATACCAGTAACAGATTTTTTTTACATTAAAATAAACATGTTTTAATATCTCCTAATCCAGTTTATTGTTCACTGACTGTCATTCATGGGTCATTCATCTCCCCCAGAAGTGTAAACATTGACAAGCGCCTTCAAAACAATGAGAGCTGTCCGCTCAGATCTGTCCATCACTTTCAGCTCATCCTGACTATAGCAGAGTTTAGAGTGTGGCTACTGTACCAGGAGTCTTACACCCGTAAGATCTTCGTTCATCTTCAGAACACAAATGAAGATATTTCTGATTAAATCTGATGGTTCAGTAAGTCTCTATTGCCAGCAATGTCACTGAACTTTTTGGCACACAAAAAATATTCTCGTCGTTTTATAATATTAAGGTTGAAACACTGTATTCACATGAACTGTTTTAAATATGTTTTAGTGTCTTTCTGGACATTGAAAGTGTTCATTATCTTGCTGTCAATAGAGACTCACTGAACCATCAGATTTCATCAAAAATATCTTCATTTGTGTTCTGAAGACGAACGAAGGTCTTATGGTTGTAGAGTGACATGATGGCGAGGACCACTGCAGTCACATGGACTATTTTAACTATTTTTACTACTTTTCTGGACCTAGAAAGTGGTAATTACATTGCTTTCTCTTGGGGATCAGAAACCTGTAGGATTTCTGAACAAGAACGAAGGTCTTATGGGTCTGGAACGGCATGAAGGCGAGTAATAAATGACAGAAATTTTATTTTTGGGTGAACTAACCCTTTAAGACCGAACCCCACCTAAACCTGAAATCCACCACTGTAAAGTTGTACCTGTACTTCTCACCTTTATAAGCCAAGGCAGCAGCAGGAAGACGTATTATAGTTCAAAGTGAAGCTAGGCTTGCATAGATATACAAATCATAAACAAATCAGCACCTGCTTTGCATTTTGAGCCATCAATCATTCATTTTGCACAGTGGAAGATCAGGTGAAATGACGTAACATTAGAAGAGCCTTCTGTCTTCATCCATTCAGTCGAAAAGAACAAAATTGTCACTTCCTGATAAACCGGCACTAAATATCACTAAGAAAAATTGAAGTTGCTACTGTAGAAGCCACTGTATATAATAATTTTCATTTATTACATATTACTTGTGCCTCAGAGCGAGCAGGCGGAACGCAGTCATGTTATCTTGCATTCAGATGCCTGGTGTTTCTGGGAGGGAATTAGAGCCTAACGAACGACTTTAACGACAAACTTTGCTCAGGCATTACAGAATGACCAAAACAGATGCTGTGCAATGAGATCTGGTTGGTCCAGTTACACCGTCCCATCACACAAACTCACATGTCTTTTGATGGGCATCAAGGATTTTATTTGGTAAAAGTGTTTCTATCATACAATGCGCATTTTAAGAATTTATGTGGATCTTGATATTTCCATCCAGTGTTTTTTAATGTAATATTCCAAAATGTGCATTAAAATAGTTGGATGGATGTCCTAACCAAATGCAATGCGAGTCTAGTGACAAGCAGTTTGTCTGTCCACACCAGAGGCGACGTGACTACGAGACGCGACAAAATCAATCAAAACACCATTTAAAGATAATTAAAGGGGACCAATTATGCCCCTTTTCGCAAGATGTAATATCAGTCTCTGGTGTCTCCAGAATGTGTCTGTGAAGATTCAGCTCAAAATCCCCCAAAGATCATTTATTAAAGCTTGTCAAATTTGCCCCATTTGGGTGTGAGCAAAAACACACCATTTTTGTGTGTCCCTTTAAATGCAAATGAAAGGTGGAGCTTTAACGGTTGCTCAACAATAACAAAGCTGGAGAATCTCACGCAGCCAAAATGAGGATTATCAGTTACGGTGTTCAGCCTTACATTGTTCAAACCGGAGTCGACACTGATGGAGAGACTCAGGAATAAGTTACAACTTTTAGAATGAAACTGGATGTTTCTGAATGGTTAGTGGATACATTTATGTAGTTGCTGTGGAGTTGATGTAGTTCACGTGCCAAAATGTTAATCTTTTGTGCAAAACCCATATGGACGCCCACTATACACAGCGTACCTGTTTGCCAAACAGAGCCATACACGCCTAACGTTTATGTTTGCTATCAAATGCTGTGAATGGTCTAATATTTTAATCACCTTACAGGCTATCCAAGCTAACGAGGCCCTAAAAAGTGTTTGCAGCCAACGACAGAACTGTTAGCATGCTTTGCTCGAACTTTTGCCATGGTGTTAGAACTGGTACACCATTTTCGCTTGGGAAAACAATGTGGGTGGGTGGAAACATGCAGATTAAGGGCCGGTAATATTATAATAAAATCCCCTTCTAGCGTCACTAGGGGAGCAATATCTGAGCGTCTCGTACTTTTTAACATGCAGGCAGAAAAAAAGTATACCTTTTTCACGTTTTCTGGGTTGGTAGATGCACTGGGGACCCGATTGTAGCACTTAAACATGATAAAGTCAGATTTTCAAGATGTGTGCCCTTTAAAATACATCCCAAGTAACTGAAACAATCTTTGTCAATTTAATGTGAACAAACAAGTATATTTTATGACAATTTTATTTATTTATTTTCACAAATTATCCATTGTTGCTTTCCGTCAAATGGACTTTCGGTTCGGCTACAAAGCTGGGAACACACAACATTCAAACTCACATTGGACATTTTAACATTATATAAAGCACATAAACAGTACCTGAGATTAGCATTGCTGTACTTTGAGTTGTTCCAGCCGTGAGGTCTCAGATTTCATTTTTCATCATTTAGCAGACGCTTTTATCCAAAGCGACTTACAAGGGGAGCAATTAGGGGTTAGGTGTCTTGCTCAAGGTCACTTTAGTCATGTTCATTCACAATCCCCACTTTCAATTCCTGCCGGCGTGGGAATCGAACCAGCAACCTTCAGATTACAAGCCCGACTCCCTCACCACTAGGCCACGACTACCCCGATAAGATAGAGATCCTCAGATAAATAGAAACAGTCTCTAAAACTGAATCATTGCATGTTGCTGTCGTGGCTGGTTAGGAGAAAAACTGCAATTAACTTGGGAAAGATACCTTTTATCACTTGTTGAGTTGCGTCTGGTGTCCTTTTTTATCCCGCCATCCAATCAGAGTGGATGAGGGGCGGGACAAATGTCTCACCGACCAACCGCCACATCCTGTTTGTACAACGGCAACAAATGACAAAAAAAAAGACGTCGCGGCTGGAACAACAACACAGAGAACAGAGCTGTTACTTTACATTGTCTTGACATTTTTACATTCAGAAACAATTTACAGTTGTGTTCAAAATTATTCAACCCCCACTGAAATTGATTGTTTTGGCCGGTTTGACATTGATTTTGATCATTCAGTCATCCTGCTTACAATTAAATCAAAGAGGCACGTGTAGGTCAGACAAATATAACATAACATTTATAATGAAATAACCACAAATGTCTTTTCTCTGCTCACATCATTATCAGTTTTATTCAACCCCCAAGTGACATTCAATCTTAATACTTAGTACAACATCCTTTTACAGTTATAACAGCTTTTAAACGTGAAGCATAGCTTGACACAAGTGTCTTGCAGCGAGCTACGGGTATCTTCGCCCATTCATCATGGGCAAAAGCCTCCAGTTCAGTCACATTCTTAGGCTTGCGCACTGCAACTGCTTTCTTTAAGTCCCACCAGAGGTTCTCAATCGGATTTAAGTCTGGTGACTGCGATGGCCATTTCAAAATGTTCCAGCCTTTAATCTGCAACCATGCTCTAGTGGACTTGGAGGTATGCTTGAGATCATTGTCCTGTTGAAAGGTCCAACGTCTCCCAAGCCTCAGGTTTGTGACGGACTGCATCACATTGTCCTCCAATATCTCCTGGTACTGAAGAGAATTCATGGTACCTTGCACACGCTGAAGCTTCCCAGTACCTGCAGAAGCAAAACAGCCCCAAAGCATGATTGACCCCCCGCCATGCTTCACAGTAGGCAAGGTGTTCTTTTCTTCATAGGCCTTGTTCTTCCTCCTCCAAACATAGCGTTGATCCATGGGCCCAAACAGTTCTAATTTTGTTTCATCAGTCCACAGAACACTATCCCAAAACTTCTGTGGTTTGTCCACATGACTTTTGGCATACTGCAGTCGACTCTTCTTATTCTTTGGAGACAGCAAGGGGGTGCGCCTGGGAGTTCTGGCATGGAGGCCTTCATTACGCAGGGTGCGCCGTATTGTCTGAGCAGAAACTTCAGTACCTACATCTGACAAATCTTTTCTCAGTTCCTCAGCAGTCACACGGGGACTTTTCTCCACTCTACGCTTCAGGTAGCGCACAGCAGTCGAAGTCAGCATCTTCTTTCTGCCACGACCAGGTAGCGTTTCAACAGTGCCCTTTGCCTTGAATTTGCGAATGATGCTTCCTATGGTGTCTCTTGGTATGTTTAACATCTTTGCAATCTTCTTATAGCCATTGCCCTTCCTGTGAAGAGTAATCACCTCTTCTCTGGTCTTCCTGGACCATTCTCTTGACTTCACCATGTTTGTAACCACACCAGTAAATGTCTAGAAGGAGCTGAGTATCACAGTCATTTTAAAGCTGCCTAATTGGTGCTTATTAGGCTTTATTGCTGCTCCCTGACATCCACAGGTGCTTTCAATACCTGATTGAAAACACTTCAATGGACCTCTGTTCTTCAGAGTGGTAGTCTTTAAGGGGTTGAATAATTGTGTCAATGAAGAATTCACAAAAGAAACATTTACTACTGTATTACAAAACCAATTGATGTCATTTTAGTTGCATATGCTTCTTTAAGAAGTCCTTGAAGGATTTCATTCTGAATTCAATTACAAATGTACTCTAAATTCTCTAAAACCATTTACAGCATTGGGGGGGTTGAATAATTTTGAACACAACTGTATGTGATACTAGTAACACCTAATGCCCATTCACACCAAGAACAATAACTATAACGTTAACTATGTTTGCTGTGCTGCTGAAGCGTCTCCATGTGCTCACCACAAGACATCTTCAGAAGAGCGCCTGGTATTTTCAACAGGCTAAAAATGCTTTGGTGGACAAACAGCCTTAGCTAGCTGCTCAGAAAAAGCATTGGCATTTTGTTGAGCTGTCAATGATTTGGCTGTTTTGTATTGATTCAGTGTTTTACATTTGACTGTAAAGCTGTTTTGTGAAGGCATTAAGCGTGAGAATCAATAAAAGCAGGACAGGAAGAAGCCCCTTCACCTAGAAAATAAACGCACGTGCACTGAATACACACTTTTCATCTCGGAAGAACACCAACCACTGCAGGTTTCGCTTTGACTCAGTTGAGCTGTGAGATGGCAGACAGTTTTACCTTTTTTCAGACTTTTCACTCTGAATAAAATGCTTCACATGATTGCTTCGCTCTGTTTGTGCTGGTGGCATCTGATCGGTAAGTTCTTTTTGACTTAATATCAGTAGCATTCTTCACAGACGTTAAAAGTCATGGTAAATGATGAAAATTGAAATAGTGAATGTAGCTTCAACTAGTGTCTGGGGGAAAACAACACATTATCTTGGAATGATAAAAGCTGATTTGATCCAGGATTCATAGATTTCAATCAACTGATGGAATTCAAAAGCAATTCTTGCGAATTCAGTGTAATTTTTAGATTTAAATGAAATACATTTAAATTATATTTTTTAAAAAATACTTTCGCTAATGTGTCTTGAGCAAGAAAAAACGCCTTTGAACTGTTACTGCACCACATTACAGCACTTTTTATTTTATAGTCCTGTTCCCATGTACACACTATGAACTCAATATAGTAATTGCTATAACCGAGTCATAAATACTAACATTGAACCTACTCCTAAACTTAACCTTAACCCAAATAGTCAGACCAATTTATACTGACCAATACTTTTTTAGGCAAGTTCACCGTAAGTACACATACAGTTAAATAAAGCGCAACCAACACCATTACATGGGCATCATAAACATTTTGTAATGTAATTGTAAAGTACTTATAATAAGCAATTTCACATAACAGATGTTTAGACCACAAAACAAAATAACTGAATTTAAATAAATAAAAGACCCAAGTCAAATATGTATGCATTTGATTCTCACGCACTGTGCTGTTGACTGGATAATCAAAAGCTACAGACATTCACTGACGCTCAAGGCAACGACTAACGGTAAGAGCCAGGGGGTGTAAACTTTTGAACAGGATGATTGGTAGAAACTTATTTTGTTTCAAGATCTTGTTTTAGCATTGCCCTTTAGAAGCTGCAGTGAATAAGACACAGGTTTACCTTGATCATCCTGTGCAAAAGTTTCCACACCCTGACCCTCAACGCTTCATGTCAGCCTCTTGAGCATCAGCGAATGTTTGCACCTTCTTTAATAGTTGGATATTGGTTAAGTAGTTGTCCCTAAGTCGTGATGTCATGATATTGGAAAATCAAAGGATGTGCTGGACCTTGAGGATTCTAAAGAAAAGTGGGCAGTTTAACTTCCCTAGCTCATTCAGCGAAGTACTAAATAAAAAACTAGTGCAGTCAAAATTAGCACGCCAGAGCATTTTAATATGAACTAATTTTTCAGTTTAATTGGGTTAACGTAGCATCCGTTTTTTACATTATATATGACCACGCTTTTAAACCATTTGAGCGCCACAAGACAAACGTGAACGCGCCGTCTGTGAATTTCATATCTGTGTGACACACACACACGACTCACACTTTTTTTTGCACTTGAACAAACAACAACACAAAATTTTGGCGAGTATCCTCATAATAGCAGTCTTAAATGAGTTAAATAATGTCTTAAAAGACCTTGTTGCGAGAAAATGAGACGCACGTCAGATCCGCGTCATGTTCGGCAGCTCTTAAAGTCAAAAAAGCCTAATAAACCAGTTGCTGTGATGTCTGACATTAATGTTAATCAAAGAACAGACGTAACCGAGAAAATCGTAGCTTTAATTAGGACTCATCTATATTGATAACTTTATTCAATTTCTGCATATTTAAGGCCACAGGTAAATATGACATTGATTATAATGAGTTTATGTGAAGATTGTTAAAGTTGTGTTTTTTTAAAGACTAATTAATGTTGAAATTAATAGCTTTTAGTTATACTGTAATGCTGAATGTTTATAATTAATTTTTATAAAAAAAATCCCTTTTCATAGAGACATCAGTAGTACTCATAAAAAGATGTCATTAAACAAACATTTAAAATATACTCTTTTGTTGTTTCTACATTAATTTGAAGATTAACTGTTAAATGATTATAATATAAAAGTATTAGAAACTCGTGTTTCTCGTTTTAAAGATGTTTTGCGCGATGTGCATGATGTAAACGATTCTGCATTGATGCATGAAATCAAAAGAATTATTGATTTTTAAAAAATTGATAACTAAGTATGTAGGCTAAATAAAGAACTCTCATTACACAGAAGTTGCGTAGGCCCATGTCTATCGGAAGCAAAGCATGTGCGTCTGATGTATGAGTTTCAGTTTTGTTCTTTCCTTTACGAAAAAATGAAATAAACCATAAAAAAAACCTCATTCGTGCTGAATGACGCATAGTGAAAGACGCCTCTCACCTGCTTCTCTTTCAATAAAAAACATTCTTTGTGAGCTGAGAATTTTAATATGAACCTTAAGCGAAGGTCTTACGGGTGTAGAATGACATCAGGGTGAGTAATTAATGACAGAATTTTAATTTTTGGGTGAACTAACCCTTTAAGTAACAAACTTCAGCTGATTTCAGGTTTTGTAAACTTTCAGAAGTCTCAGTCTGTGTAAAATCTGTCTGTTCTCCAGGTGTGTTTGGAGATTCAGTGTCAGTGACTGAAGGAGATTCTGTCACTTTATACTCTGATCTTAGTGAAATACATGAAGATAACGACATAATGTGGAAATACGGAGCTGAAAACTCTCTGATAGCTAAAATGAAGAAAAAGAACCAAACCTTCAACACATATAATGGCACTGATGGGAGATTCAGAGACAGACTGAAGCTGGACAATCACACTGGATCTCTCACCATCACAAACACCAGAACTGAACATGCTGGAGTTTATAAACTAGATATAACTGGACTGACACTGACATCAAAAACATTCAGTGTTTCTGTCTATGGTGAGTAGAGATAGTTTGTCCGCACATCACATATTCTTGTTTTTTGGTTTAAACATTCTGTAGTTTGAGATGATAGAAACACTTGCTGACCGTCAACACTCACTCAACACATTTATCTAGAAAAAAAAAGGTTGTTTAGATTTAAAAAAATATTTCTGTTTATTCTCTCATGTTTTCAGCTCGTCTGTCTGTTCCTGTCATCAGCAGTAACTCTTCACAATGTTCTTCATCATCATCATCATCATGTTCTCTGGTGTGTTCAGCTGTGAATGTGGGTCATGTGACTCTCTCCTGGTACAAAGGAAACAGTTTATTGTCCAGCATCAGTGTGTCTGATCTCAGCATCAGTCTCTCTCTACCTCTGGAGGTGGAATATCAGGATAAAAACACCTACAGCTGTGTGCTGAACAATACCATCAGGAACCAGACTCAACATCTGGACATCAGCCACCTCTGTCACACATGTGCAGGTACAACAGAGATGATATATGTGATTATGAACACATTCACTCACATTAATGCCCGTCTCTCTTTGACTCTCCTTCAGCTCCTCCAGTCTCTCTGATAGTGTTGATCTCCGCTGCTGCTGGATTTCTGTTGATTTTATTTGCAGTCGGAATCTGCTGCATCTGCAGGAAACATAAAAAATTAGGTAAGGTGGTCATTTGTTAAAATAATAATCTTTTATAATGCACAACTTTAAATATATGATTGAAAACTGTTGTTTTAACACATCTTATATACCTGTTAATGCAGACCAGAACCAAGAGAAATATTCAGCATTGTTTAAAATAACACGAAAGAAGGTAAGATCATTATGACTGTGTTACAAGAAGTTGTTGCAGTCAGTTAGTGTGACTGAAGTCGGATGGTCAGCTTGTTCATTCCTTCAGGAAAGCATGTTTTAATGCTATTTATACCACCGTTTTCACCTCATTGTCAACATTAACATACAGTACTTCCATTTTGCAGACCTAAAATTAGCACAAATGAAAGTATATTAGCACTCAGAAAAGTATTGTATGTTTCGCAGTAACAAACTATTATTCAATGATTAGTTCGTGCAAAAAAAAAAAGAAAAGAAAAGGTTATTTTACTCACCGTACAATTACAATACCTTCAGGCAGATTGACTCGATTCACTTTCATTACATCTATTTATGAACACGATAAAAGTGAGCAGTAACTGTCATGTTCTGCCTACCACCGTTGATGTTTCCCGGAAGAAAGTAAGTTTATCTCCATCGCGGATAACGGTAGACTTCTGTTTTAATCGTGGTCAGAAAGACTTGATGCAAAAATTAAAGAACTAGATGAGAAAGTGGCGCCAGACGCGCCGTCCTTCTTTTACCGCGCTTTTTAATTTACCTCAGAAAACAGTTTTCTCAACTAGGAAATTTTCTTAGAACAAGTAGGGCAAAAACAAAGGTGTGTAAGTAAAATAACAAAAAGCACCTAACTATAGACCGGGGTGAGTTGGCTTTTTACCCGGTGTTTCTGTTTAACTGATGTATGATTTGTTTTGACTCCAGATGTGAACGAGCGACCGCAGATTCGTCATTTCCTGCGCAGTATGTCAGTTCTTACTGCACTTTGGTACTGAAATTTACCTGAAATGGCAAAAGTACGATTACCAAATAAATAAATTAGTAAATAATGATAAAAACGCCTACAAAATAATCGAAGGCGTCCATTATTTGAGCTGAGTTAAGCATAATCACAACGAGAAATAATTGATATTCAAATGAGCTGTTCTCTAAGCCTATTATTAAATAGGAAATGTGCCTATATGTTAAAGTCCCCATGAAGTTTTTTTGCCTTTATGTTAGCCTTAAGGGTTAGTTCACCCATAAATGAAAATTCCTCACCTTCATGTCGTTCTAGACCTTCATTCATCTTCTGAACACAAATTAAGATATTTTTGATGAAATCCAAGGTGTGTGATTCCATTGACAGCATTTTAACCAACTCTTTCAAGGTCCAGAAAGGTACTAGACATCGTTAAAACAGTCGACGTGACTACAGTGGTTCAACCTTAATTTTATAAAGCAACGAGAATCCTTTTTTGTGTGCAAAACCAAAAGAAAAATAACGACTTTATTCAAAAAACTAGTAGTTGCTGCAGTAAGCATAGTGAAGGCTTCCGCACAATGCCGGGACAGTATTGGCCAAAGCTGATCCTGACGCACAGAAGAGAAGATATTGTTGAATAAAATCGTTATTTTTGTTTTTGCACACAAAAAGTATTCTCGTCGTTTCATAAAATTAAGGTTGAACCACTGTAGTCACCTTGACTTTTTTAAACAATGTCTTTAGAACCTTTCTGGACCTTGAAAGTGTGTTGAAAATACCTCATGCATTTCATTAAAAATATCTTAATTCGTGTTCTGAAGATGAACGAAGGTTTTACAGGTATGGAACGACATCAGAGTGAGAAATAAATTAAAGCATTTTCCTTTTTGGGTGAAATTTTCAACCATAAATCAAAAGTATTCCATGATTAACCCAATCTCAAGCCATCCTATGTGTATATGACTATCATCATTCAGACAAACACAGCCGGAGTTACATTAAAAAAATATCCTGGCTCTTCCGAGCTTTAATTGTAGTGATCGAGGCTCAAGATTTTGAAGCCAATATAGTGCATCCATCTATCATAAAAATAATCCAGGGGTTAAATAAAGACCTTTTGTAAGAAAATCTGCTATATTTAATACTTTAAAATATAGTCGAGTTACGGCAGAAGAGTGACCTCTGACCTGATGCATGACGCATTGATGAATGTGGAATGGCAGCGGATGAGCAAAACAAAACACCAGTCATGAACTAGAAGTCTAAAATGAGAATTTTTTTAAAGGGAAATGTATAGATAGTTTATGAAGCTTTAAATATGGATATTTAAAAGCCATCGCTTCGCCTCAGAAGGCCTTTATTCACCCCTTGAGCAGTACGGATTACTTTTATGATGGATGGATGCACTTTTTTGGGCTTCAAAATCCCAAGCCCATTCACTACCATTATAAATCTTGGAAGAGCAAGGATATTTTAATGAAAGATTTGCTCTTGGATGGCCTGATGAGGAGTAAATCATGGCTTAATTTTCATTTTTGGGTGAATTAACCCTTTCATTTACTCATCCTATGAGTTTCTTTCTTCTGAAAAAAAAACAAAAGAAGATATAATGTTGGTAATGTTGGTTTATTTGAATAAGCCGATGACCTTTGCCGATTGACAATGCAACCTGTGATCAGCCTAATGCAAATGATCAGTACAGTGAAATAGGCTTTCCTCCAGATAAAAATATACCCATCAAGTAGACGACAGAGATCATTAAACAACACATGTTTAAAATGTTCAGATCATAAAAACTGTGACCTGTCAAAGAAATTACTTTTCAGAAATGTTGTAAAGCATGCATATTCACTCCAAGTGAATTTGAAGCTAAATTATATTATTGCAATTTTTAAAATGTTTTTAAACTCTTGCTCTTGATTGACTGTATATTTTTCCTTGCAGAAATCAAAGGAGCCCGTGTATGAAAATTTCACCCCAAAAGCCTGATCAGATCAACATCTCTGCCAGGAAGTTTTCTTCTGTTTTTTTTTTTTCTCTATCTTTAATCTAATGTTTTTTTTTCTTTTGTTACTCTCATAAATTGATATTGTTGTATCTGAAGTTTTGTTGCTCTGTATTAATTTAGTGATTCACAAATGGCATAGCATCCAGAAACTCAATTAAATGTTTTATTTGTATCATAACACGCAAGGGATTTTACTAACTTCATTAAATATTGATCCCACCCTTCCTGTGTACCAATGCATAGATGTTCACAGTTTCTCCACACGTTCTGCTGGATATTTTGGCAACTTGAGCACACCATCGCTCTCTAGTGTCCAAAGCAGAAAATCACATCTCCAATAACAGCTCTAATATATACCCGACACAGTTCAATATAAATAGATGCTCCCAGGAAGAACTGAAGAAATAAAGGAATTAGTAATGGACGCTTTCGAAACACTTTTGCGAATCATTTGTTTCGATCCGGTGATTCGGAGCATGTATCAAACTGCCACAGTCACGTGATTTCAGAACTGTTCAGAAATGTCAATGGTTCGCCGCTAGGGGGCAATAATCACTGTGAACACACGAACTAGTGGGTATGATTGTTACCTGATCTCGGATCAGTTTTTACACATTTGTACGCATTAAATAACATTTGTATAATAAAAAGGAAAAGTTGTAGTTAAAAGTCTCTTATTGGACTGATTAGATTTAATAAAAGAGGCTTAAATATATAATAAAAACACTTCATTATGTATTAGATGATTTGTTAATTGCATTAAATAGATTACAAATTAAATAAAACATTTACAATTGGTCTGTAAAGGTGTTTTATGCATGTTTGGACCAAGTTTTATGTTGCTTTTACACTGTTCTGACCAGCAGGCGTCACCAGCGTGTGGCGATTCGAACCAGTGAATCGTTTCGCGAAGCAATTGATTCAATTGATTCGAAGCTTTGAAAAGCATTTTTTCTCACATTCCTTCTATCCGAACACTCCAAAAAAAGGTTTGTAATTATTGTTTTAATTTCTTCAAGTGAAAGAGTGTGGAAAAGTGAAAAACTAAAACGTTTTGCATATCCTAAAGATTGTAGGTAGAGAAATGCCTGGATTCATATAACATAACACATGCAAACAAACAAACAAAAAAAAGATTGATTCACACTTTTATCAGAGTGAAAACATTCTTATCTTTTGGAAGGTTAAATATGATCGTTTTTATATTGTTTCTCTCCCAGTGTTTCTCACGTGGTTTTGTTCAGTAGATTAACGAGTCTTAAAGGGACAGTTCACCCAAAAATGAAAATTCTGCTCAGGCTTATGTTGTTCACAACCTGTAGGTGTTTTTTGTTCAGAGTTGCTGAATACAAAAGAAGATATTTTAAAGAATGTGGGTTACCATACAGCTGATGGTAGCCATTGACTTTCATAGTATTTTTCCCTATGAAAGTCAACGGTTACAGTCCAATGCTTCAAAATATCTTCTTATATCTAAAATATCTAAACTCGTACAGGTTTGTAACAACACGAGGGTGAGTAAATGACAGAATATTCATTTTTTGGTGAACTATCTCTTTAAAAATGTGCTCATAGCAGCAGGACAGGAAGAAACTGTGCATCTACAAACGAAACTCGCATGCACTGAATGCCCACTCTCGCCTACAAAATGTTTGCAGACCCAAGAGATCAAACCACATCTCTGTAGAAAACTGACCACAGCCACTTTCAGTTTGACTCAGAAGATGAACCTGTCAGGTGGCAGACAATTTTATACTTCGGTACAAAAGCTGCCACTGCATTGGTACCTTTACAAAAGGTACTAATATGTACCATTTAGGTAGCAATATGTACACTTTAGGCACTTTTATATACCTTTGTGATACTGATATGCACCCTCAAATGGTGAATAAGGTACAAAGGTGTAGGTTTTAAAAGTGTGACTCCCCAGAGACAGCTTTTGTACCTTTTTTCTTGGAGTGTACCCTAAAAAAATTAAGTTAAATGATAGTAAATAAAGAAATAAAGAATATTTCACCCATTAAAAAAGTTTTAATAACAGCCAGATGAACTATAATAGGACATCGTGTGCATGTAGGGTGTGAACTATAGAAGGTCAAACTCTGTTGTGGGCGGATTCACACATTAACAGTTCAGCTGCATGTTTAGCTGGTGGTTTTATTACTGAATCGAAAAGAAAATGCTTCACACGTTTGTTTTGTTCTGTCTGTTCTGGCGGCATCTGATCGGTAAGTTATAAAAGCATTATTATGGATTTATAATCAAGTAACAAAGCTGCTGCTACTGTTCAAATTAGATTATTTCCATCTGCTCAGAAAATTTCCAGATATATATCAAACGGCACTTAAAAGGATTTTGCATCTGAAGTCTTCATACGTTCAGTTATTTCACAGTAATGCCAATAAAAATAACCTATTCATTAATTTTAAAGTGAAATTCATTAACCTAAACATTGGAGTCTGATAAAAAAAAATGCTCATTTTAGAAGAAAATTGGCTTTTGCATCTGAAGTCTTCAAATAAAATACATCGAAGTCCAAAAATAAAAAAAATTAAACATGTACTTTCGCTCGGCAATAATAATCATGTATTTGTTTTTAATAAATTGTTACTTTAAACATAAATTTTCTTTTTTTCTCAGTTTCTTCAGCAGATAAATTCAAAATAAATGAAAGATTAAGGATGCGTTGCACCTTAAATTAAGGTTTAGCTGATAAATCAATAATGTAAGCAGACTTACATTTAAACCATCATTTTGTGTTCCTTTAGATTTAAGATAGATTAGTTTGCACGGCATGACAGCAAAACTGTTGCTATTTTTATGTTTTCATTGCATTAATTAGCCTGGAATATTTAGTTTGAAAGCCAGTGTTATGAGCTTGTTTAAACGGACATTTGTAAAACTAATAATAATAAATTTATCTTTCCATATTACTCTGTTAACTGATATTATAAATATTTTTCCAGGTAATCTGTAAACGATTCTGGAATGTGTTCTGTCTGCTTGAGTCTAACGGTCTCTCAATAACGGTAGCGCTTAGCAGTTTACGGTAGTAGTTTATAAAGATAGTTGACATTTATAACACATTTATCGTGTCAAAGGACTGTTCATATGCCAGTGATACGCTATAAAATAATTAAATTTAATCCTTATTCACTGTAAAAAGAAGTTGCTGGCTTAAATCTTTTATAATCTTTTATAAAAGTTGAAATTTTATTAACGCATTTAAATAAGTTACAGTAATGTAAAAACATATGTTGTCATAACTTATCAGTCATGTAATGTTTTTACAGTGTTTTTACTCTCACACATCTGTCTGTTCGTATATCTCACCTTTCTTTTGCTTTTCTGATGCTATTCTGAATGCTTTTCAGTTCCTACCTATGCACAAACTACAGCTGATTTTAGGCTTTGTAAAAACATCAGAGGATTTAATCAGTGTAAATCTGTCTGTTCTCCAGGTGTGTTTGGTGATTCAGTGTCAGTGACTGAAGGAGATTCTGTCACTTTATACTCTAATCTTACTGAAATACATGAAGATGACTACATAATGTGGAAATATGGAGCTGAAAACTCTCTGATAGCTAAAATTAACAAAAAGAATGAAACCGTCAACACATATAATGGCACTGATGGGAGATTCAGAGACAGACTGAAGCTGGACGATCAAACTGGATCTCTGACCATCACAAACACCAGAACTGAACATGCTGGAGTTTATAAACTAGATATAAACGGACTGAAACTGACATCAAAAATATTCAATGTTTCTGTATTTGGTGAGTAGAGACCATTTGTTCAAAATTTCACATATTCTTATATGTGAAAATTTGAATATGTTATATTTACATATTCAAATATAACACAACATTTACTGTTACGTCAAAATTTACTATTCACAACCAATTCCCAAAAGCAGACAGATTGTTGTTCTTATTTATCAGTATTCTCTGATGTTTTTCAGCTCGTCTGCCTGTTCCTGTCATCAGCAGTAACTCTTCACAATGTTCTTCATCATCATCAAATTGTTCTCTGGTGTGTTCAGCTGTGAATGTGAGTCATGTGACTCTCTCCTGGTACAAAGGAAACAGTTTATTGTCCAGCATCAGTGTGTCTGATCTCAGCATCAGTCTCTCTCTACCTCTGGAGGTGGAATATCAGGATAAAAACACCTACAGCTGTGTGCTGAACAATCCCATCAGCAACCAGACTCAACATCTGGACATCAGACGCCTCTGTCACACATGTGCAGGTGATTATTTAAAGAGCTGATCTCTGTCTTCTGTTGTAGATCTTTTCTTTTCTTTAACATTAATGATTCTCCTTCAGTTCCTCCAGTCTCAGTCCCTCTGAAAGTGTTGATCTCTGCTGGATCTCTGTTGGTTGTTGCTGCCGTCATTGGGATCTTCTGGATCTGCAGGAACCGTAGGAAAACAGACAACGAAGGCAAGTGTTACTTACTGATTTTAAACAAGTTTTTTAACAAATAAAACTTTGAAAAAATCAGTCAACTAAACCCGTGGTTCTCAAACCGGTCCTGGAGACCCCTCACCACCACACATTCTGTGTGTCTACATTTGTACTTGTATGTCAGTTGGTGCTCAAATTAAAATCTATACGAATGATGACTTTTTTTGTGCTAGTTGAGCCTAAATACTGTAAATGATAATCTTGATTTATGTACGAAATAGATTTGTTACAGTATTTATTAATCTTTGTTAGTTAAGTCATTCATTGCTCATGTGTAACTAATGTTAACAAATATATATTCTGATTATAATAATGTATTAGTAAGATGAAATTAACAAAAAAAAGATGAATAAATGCCGTAGAATTATTATTGATTGTTAGTTCATGATAACTAAAGTCAATAAGGTAACGCTTTACAATAAGGTCTCATTAGTTAACATGAGAATGAACAATACTTCTACACCATTTGTTATTCTTAGTTAATGTTAATATTTATATTTACTAATGCATTATTAAAATCAATTTGTATTTTTTAACAAATTATTTAATGCACTGTAAACTAACATGAACAATTAACAGCTGTATTTATTTATTGTTAACAAAGATTAATAAATACTCTACTCCCCATTGTTAGTTAATACATTAACTAATGTTAACAAATGAGACCTTTCAGTAAAGTGTTACCGTAGCTTCAGACCTTGCAGTAAAGTGTTACCGTAGCTTCAGACCTTGCAGTAAAGTGTTACCGTAGTTTCAGACCTTGCAGTAAAGTGTTACTGTAGCTTCAGACCTTGCAGTAAAGTGTTACTGTAGCTTCAGACCTTGCAGTAAAGTGTTACCGTAGTTTCAGACCTTGCAGTAAAGCGTTACTGTAGCTTCAGACCTTGCAGTAAAGTGTTACTGTAACTTCAGACCTTGCAGTAAAGTGTTACTGTAGCTTCAGACCTTGCAGTAAAGTGTTACTGTAGCTTCAGACCTTGCAGTAAAGTGTTACCGTAGCTTCAGACCTTGCAGTAAAGTGTTACCGTAGCTTCAGACCTTGCAGTAAAGTGTTACCGTAGTTTCAGACCTTGCAGTAAAGTGTTACTGTAGCTTCAGACCTTGCAGTAAAGTGTTACTGTAGCTTCAGACCTTGCAGTAAAGTGTTACTGTAGCTTCAGACCTTGCAGTAGCTTCAGACCTTGCAGTAAAGTCTTACCGTAGCTTCAGACCTTGCAGTAAAGTGTTACTGTAGCTTCAGACCTTGCAGTAAAGTGTTACTGTAGCTTCAGACCTTGCAGTAAAGTGTTACTGTAGCTTCAGACCTTGCAGTAAAGTGTTACAGTAGCTTCAGACGTATTATAAAGTGTTACTATAGCTTCAGACCTTGCAGTAAAGTGTTACAGTAGCTTCAGACGTATTATAAAGTGTTACCGTAGCTTCAGACCTTGCAGTAAAGTGTTACCGTAGCTTCAGACCGTATTATAAAGTGTTACTGTAGATTGAGTTTTGTGGTTTTAATGCATCTATTATTGCTGTTGGAACAGTTGCGACTTGTGAGGAAGAGATCGATTATACTGAACCAACGTTCAACATAAGAAACTCACAAGAACTGGTAAGACAATTTGTCAATTAGTAGAGTAATCGTAAAGTTTCAGCTGAGCGTCCGATGTGGATCAGTGTGTGCGCTTGTGATTTTGCCTGTGTGATATGGAAGCCCATTCTCATTAAAATAAGCAAATTTAAATTCTTTTTCCAAAAGTTATACTAGAATCAACTTGTTTCTAAGTCAGTTTAATGTAATTTAGGTAAAAACGACTTATACAGCTAAGTTGATTGTACTTAAATTTAATGCAGCAACATTTTATGGTGTATAAAACAAATAAAATGGTAAATCACAATTATGACAAAATTTGAAACTATGACAATGATTCAATGACATAAAAATTTAACTACGACTTTAATATTCGAAATTATGACTTAAGTCAAAATAATGACCTACTTATTTGGATGTAACTAAGGGGAAAAAAAAACAACTTTATTTTACCTAACATATACATTTCATTACACAGTACTTTCTTAGGTAAGTACACTGTAATTACATGTAAGTGCACATACTCTAAAATAAAGTGAAACCTGTAGCAATTTCACAAATTTGTGTCATAAATATGATTTACCAGAACATGTTCTATTTATGTGGCTGAAATGAGCGTCCCGATTATGATCTCTCACATAAATATCACACACAACCGCACCATCAGAGGTTTATGAAAGCCTAAACATTATATATATCACATAACATCACATTTCTTCTTCTTCTTCTTATTATTATAATATCTTGTGTTATGCATTTTTAACAGACAGCTGAAGAGGAGAGTCACGTGGAATATGCACCAATCAAAATGAGATGATAAACAAACTTCAGTCTTTTTGAAAGCACAAGACCAACAAGACGAGAGACTCTGCTGTGGTGGCATTTATTTACGTCTGCACACAAATGTGGTTTGATCTGTTGGACAGATTGCTCGTGCATGAGACCGTTTCTAGCGCTAGACGTTTGTTTGATGTCTGTTCGCATGTATCGAGGTGTGAAAAGTGTCTGTGAGAAAAGCGTGCAGTTGAAAGGCTTTTTCCATTCCTGCTCGCATGAAACCATTCCACTTTCATTTCTATCTTAAACACTGAATATAAACTGTACACACTGTGTAAACACTAAACATTATTGTAGCAGTTCCTGTTTTGTCTGTTACTGAAGTAATAAAATACATGAACTAGCTGAGTTGAAGTTGGCTTGAAAAAGCCTTATCTACTAACTTCGAGAAGCTTAAAGTTTGAATTGAATTGTTGAAGTTTGGGACAGAGAGTGAAAACACACATTTCTACCATGATTTCTCACATTGTTAGCATGTTTAGCATGTTGCTAGCATGATTTAGCATGTTACTAGGCCAGTAAGAGCTAAAAACCTCATTCCCTTGATCTCAAGAGGCGCTCTAGCGACTGGCGCTACGGTCTTTAGCCTCCTTGTGAAAGTGCAGACGGGCTCTGGTTCGAACAGGAGGGGCTACAGCTAGCATATTTTAGCATGTTGCTAGCATGATCTGAACTGTTCTGGGTATGTGTGAGCTCTTGGTTGGGATGCAGAGCACAAATCTTGAGCATGGATTATCGTACTTGGCCACATGTCACATGACTCACATCACTTTCTTGATTTAACATTACTTAACATGATTTAGCACATTGCTAGAATGTTGTTTGCATGATTTAACATGTTGCTAACAAGGTTTAAGATGTTGTTGGCATCAGGGGTAAGGGGGTAAAAAAGGTGAGAAGATTATGTGGCATGTTTTTAAAGATCTTTGCTTTACATGTTCATTTGTGGTTACTTTAAAGGATTTTTTATTTATTTTTTATTACCTTATATGTCCAAAACTGTAATTTTTCACGAAAAAACAAAAAACATATTGTTGCAACATTTTACCAACATCAACATTTGGTCAAAATCTCATATTATAAAAGATGAAGTGCTATGTAGGCTATTTATGTCAATATAGGTAAATAATATTTAAAAATATAAAAATTGGTGACCTATTTTGATCTAAAAAAGGGGAGTTGTCACTGAAAGGTGAGGGGTTTGCATCTATGTAGCATGATTTAACACTGCTAATAAGATTTAACGTGTTACCATCATGAATTAGCATGTTGCTAGCATGATTTAACACACTGCTAATAAGATTTAACGTGTTACCATCATGAATTAGCATGTTGCTAGCATGATTTAACACACTGCTAATAAGATTTAACGTGTTTCCATCATGAATTAGCATGTTGCTAGCATGTTTTAACACACTGCTAATAAGATTTAACGTGTGACCTTCATGACTTAGCATGTTGCTAGCATGATTTAACACATTGTCAACATGTTGCTAACACAGGTTAATATGTTGCTAACATGAATTAGCATGTTGCTAGCATGATTTAACACATTGTCAACATGTTGCTAACACAGGTTAATATGTTGCTAACATGAATTAGCATGTTGCTAGCATGATTTAACACATTGTCAACATGTTGCTAACACAGGTTAATATGTTGCTAACATGAATTAGCATGTTGCTAGCATGATTTAACACATTGTCAACATGTTGCTAACACAGGTTAATATGTTGCTAAAATGAATTAGCATGTTGCTAGCATGATTTAACACTGCTAATAAGATGTTAACATGTTGCTAGTGTAACCCCTCCACCCAGGTCCTACTCGACCCGCTCTGAGTGGGCCTCGAACCCAGGTCTTCCAGCATGGGAGTCGGACACTCTAACAAGGAGGCTAAAGGCTGCAGCCTCTTGCATCTCTCGAGGTCAGAGGAGTGAGGTTTACTCGCACAGCAACTACTAGCTTGCCTCCGTTACACTAGCAGGATTTAGCATTGTCAACATATTGCTTGCATGATTCAAACACATTGCTAGTATTTTGATAGCATGATTAACATGTTGCTAGCATGATTAGGATTGGTAACATGGTTTAACATCTTGCTAGCATGATTTAGCACATTGCTAGTATGATTTAACCTGTTGTTAACATGATTTAACACATTGAGGTTCTACCTTCTGCACCTGTTGCTGATTACAAGAGTAATCTTCATTGATAGAGGTTAAATTCATTTTCATTTCAGGTTCATGTTCATCAATATTTGGGTGTTCTTTCAATCGTTTCGAATTTTACACATGAATTGAGTGAAGAATTGCACTCATAGCCTAGAACAGGGGTGCCCAACCCTGTTCCTGGAGATCTACAGATTCATTTAATCATTTAGCAGACGCTTTTATCCAAAGTGACTTTCAAGTGAGGAAAACAAACAAGCGATTCTTCACGAAGAGGCAAATAGACACAGGAAGTTTCAGACATTCCTCAGAGTACCATAAGCTAGAGTAGGAAGGGAAAAGGAAAGGATAGAATTTTTTTTTTTTAATGAAGGGGTTTAGTGCTCACGGAAGAGATGAGTTTTCAGCTGTCTCTTGAATATTGCCAGGGATTCTGCATTCCTGATGAAGGTAGGGAGATCATTCCACCAGCAGGGAACAGTGAACGAGAATGTTCTGGAGAGTGATTTTGTGCCTCTCTGTGATGGTACCACAAGCCTTCGCTCCTTTAGTGATCGCAGGCTTCTGGTGGGCACATAGACTCGTGAAAGTGAGTGGAACGTGAAGGAAGGTGCAGAGCCTGTGGTGGATGTGTAAGCAAGCATCAGCGCCTTGAACTTGATGCGAGCAGCAAGTGTTAGCCAGTGCAGAGAGATGAAGAGAGGCGTGACGTGGGCTCTTTTAGGCTCGTTGCAGACAAGACGCGCAGCAGCGTTCTGGATCATTTGAAGAGGTTTGATTGCACTTGACAGCAGTCCAGCCAGAAAGAGCATTGCAGTAATCAAGCCTAGAAATGACCAGGGCCTGTGTTGTGTTGCAAACTTCAGCTCCAGCCCTGCTCAACACCTGTCTGTAGTTATCAAGTACCCCTGAAGATCTTAATTAGCTGATTCAGGTGTGTTTTATAAGGGTTGGAGCTCAGCTTTGCAGGTCGGTAGGTCTCCAGGAACAGGGTTGAGCAACCCTGGCCTAGGCTATGTTTTTGGGTTAGTTAAATATATTGTTTTGACAATGTGTGATAATAAATCATGTGTTTTTAATTGATGAAACATTTGCTATAATGCTATAAATGACCTGTTATGAATGTAGAAGAGGGTGGTTTTCCCCCCACAATATACTTATACTACTGTATAAAGCGCCATCTAGTGTCCAAAATAAGACTTCACATCTGGAACACTTTGATGCTTGTATATTTGCCAAAAGAGCCAATCTAGATTTGACTTGGTCCTTCCTTCAATGCAAGTATGGTATTTTTTGTCCAGCAAGTCAAATGCTGTATAAGATCTACACAATAAATAATAATATTCTAGTATAATATGCATCATATAAGCCATATGAATACTCATCATCAGGAATCAGCTCCACCATCTTATACAAGTAGGCTATATTAAATTAAAAGCTTAAAAAATTAGAGTTGATTACACTCTGGGTTCATATTGTTCAGGACTGAGTTGAACAGCTTGGGCTGAGTAAAGGTCAGGTAAAGGTAAAGGTAAAGGTTTGATATTTACGGTTTCATACATTGACCATTAATTGTATGATAGTGACTGAACTGATAAATGGCTCCATCTGGTGTGTTTTTAAGGAACGGCAGTTCAAGCGCCTTCACAGTGAGGTCAACAGAAAACTGATAGTGTTTGACTGTGTATGAGAACAATCTGCTACCAGCACTATATATACACTGTAATGAATTACTGTAAAAATTACAGCATTATTTTACAGCCGCTGGCTGTTTTTTAATAATACAGCATATTGCTGTAAACTGCAATGCATTCTAGGGTCACGTGTTGGTTTGACTCAAATTTACAGAATATTGCTGTAAATTGACCCTTCGTAATTTAAAAAATACAGTTATTTACTGTAATCAGAGAATACAGGGAAATTCTGTAAATTAAATTACAGTAACACTACTGTAAATTTTACAGTAACTGACTGGCAACCCTGCTGCCAGTATTATACTGTAAAATTTACAGTAATTTTTTAACAGTGTACATTGGTTTAAGGCTAGGGTTTGGGTTGTACACCATAAAAATGGTTATTTCACGTACGATTTCAAGTGGGGTGAATTCAGGTTGACTGGGACACTTTTTCCCAGTCATTTCAATGGCAAAATGTGTCCCAATCAACCTTAAAGGATTAGTTCAACCAAAATTTCAGTCATTAATTCCTCTCCCTCATGTGGTTCTACACCCGTAAGACCTTCGTTCATCTTCAGAACACAAATGAAGATATTTTTGATGAAACCTGATGGTTCAGTGAGTCTCTATTGACAGCAAGATAATGAACACTTTCAATGTACAGTGTATCAACATTAATGTTATAAAGTGACGAAAATACTGTTTGTATTCTCTTGAACTCACAGTTCATGTAGTATCAGGACAGGAATAAACTCTTCGCCTACCAGCTAAACACACCTCTGAATATAAACTGATGATGTCCACAAGATGTTTGTCCACGTCTCTGAAGAAAACTGACCGCAGCAGGTTTCAGTTTGACTCAGAAGATGAACTTGAGTAAAACAGGAACAGTGAGATCAGACACATTTTTAACCTTGTACTTTTTCCATATGCTATAATTGAGAACCAAACAGACCACCATTTTAAAACCCCTAAAGTAAGGCTCCATTTTAGCATAAAAAGTAGTTTTGATATTGCCTATAAATAACGTGCGTGTTAAAATGGTCAGACTCTGTCGTGGGTGGATTCACGTTAGTCGTGTTTCTTTAGATCAGTTGTGCTTTTACTGATAGTTTTATTAGATCAGACGTTTCACTGAACAGCTGGAAATGTTTGTTTTGCTCTGTTTGTGCTGCTGGAGTCTGACCGGTAAGTCATAAACACATTTGTGTCATTAATTAACATTTCAGAGTAATAAACTCCTGCTGTGTTTTAAATTATTAAATTATTATTAAATTAAAGTATTATTGAGATTATTTATCTACTGTGATGAAGTCTGTCTTGTTTTAGAAATCTTCATTTAAATGATTTCAAATGCAAATCATTCCTAAGAAATGCTTTAAAATATAGACAAACAACTAAAAATGTCATGGAAATATTTGAATACATGCTGCATATTTAAACTTGCACTTTTCAGCTGCAATTAATCATTTTATTCAACAGCAAATAATTTTAAATGAACTCATCTGTCTGTTCATATATGTGACTTCAGTTTGTTTCGCGTCTCTGCTTCTGTTCAAGGAAACAAACTGATTTCAGGCTTTCTAAACTGATAAAAGTATTAATCAGTGTAAATCTGCTTGTTCTCCAGGTGTGTTTGGTGATTCAGTGTCAGTGACTGAAGGAGATTCTGTCACTTTATACACTGATCTTACTGAAATACATGAAGATATACTGTGGAAATATGGAACTGAAAACTCTCTGATAGCTGAAATCAGTAGAGCTGCTGGAGTCTTCTCCACATCTGATGTTCCTGATGGGAGATTCAGAGACAGACTGAAGCTGGACGATCAAACTGGATCTCTGACCATCACAAACACCAGAACTGAACATGCTGGAGTTTATCAACTAGTGATAAATGGACCGAAACGATCGTCAAAAACATTCAGTGTTTCTGTCTATGGTGAGTAATGAGAGCATTTTTGCTCATTTCTATATGATAAAATAATTACTTTATTCACAGTTCTCTTATTCTCTGATGTTTTCAGCTCGTCTGCCTGTTCCTGTCATCAGCAGTAACTCTTCACAATGTTCTTCATCATCATCATCATCATGTTCACTGGTGTGTTCAGCTGTGAATGTGAGTCATGTGACTCTCTCCTGGTACAAAGGAAACAGTTTATTGTCCAGCATCAGTGTGTCTGATCTCAGCATCAGTCTCTCTCTACCTCTGGAGGTGGAATATCAGGATAAAAACACCTACAGCTGTGTGCTGAACAATCCCATCAGCAACCAGACTCAACATCTGGACATCAGACACCTCTGTCACACATGTGCAGGTACAGAGGCGCTGATATAATGTGATTACAAACACATTCGCTTACAATAATGCCCATCTCTCTTTTCCTCTCCTCCAGTCTCAGTCTCTCTGATGGTGTTGATCTCTGCTGGATCTCTGTTGTTTGTAGCTGCCGTCTTTGGGATCTTCTGCATCTGCTGGAAATGTAGAGAAACAGGTCAGCAGTTCAATGACTAAATACAAGTATTGACTACAAGTAATACATTTGAATCACACATACAAACTTCTATATAAGATTGTTGTTTTTAACTCATCTGTGACTGCTGTCAATGCAGACCAGACCGAGGAGAAAGACGAAACTGATTCGGCATCGAGTAAACCAACAATACAAAATACGGTAAGATCATTTACGACGGTGTTGCAATTCAGTGTGACTGAAGTTTGCAGCATCAGATGGTCAGTGAACAGATGTGTATATAACACATTATTATTACTTTCAGTTAGGAATAGATGTTTTCAAACTATTTACATTAAAGGGTTAGTTCACCCCCCCCCCAAAAAAAATTATGAATAGGATACAAATGAGAACGGATAAGGGCTGAGGGCAAACACAGGGCTACATAAACAAGATCAAACAATGGGAGGAAGAGGGTAATTAACAAGACACAGCTGGTAATGATGACGACAAACGAGTGGCGGGAAAAAACCAAAACAAAGAACATGTGTGAAACAAGAAACAAAAACGTCCAAAACAGAAACACATGAAACACCAGGTCCCAAAAATCCTTGTTTTCCAGCATTTTTTTTGCATATTTGAATCCTCTCCAGCAGTGACTGCATGATTTTAAGATCCTTATTTTCACACTGAGGACAATTGAGGGACTCAAACACAACTATTGAAAAAGGTTCAAACATTCACTGATGGAAGGAAACACGATGCTTTAAGAGAAAACTTTTGAACGGGATGAAGATGTCCAAATTTTTCTTATTTTGTTGAAATATCTTTTTTTTTTTCATTTACTTGCATGTTTCCCAGAGGACAAATGAATCTTTTATGTAAAATATCTTATTCAGGACAGTACTAAAAGAAAATAACATGCGTGCTCTCTTATTTTATTAAAATGTAGGGGATTTTTTTTTTTTTTTACAGTTAAAGACCCGAAAGACCAGATATGATAAATGAAGACCCGGAGTCAGAGATTAAAAAAATAAATTGAAGAATTTTACTGAAGAATAGTTTGCAGTTTCATCAGCAGAAGCAGCTTCAAGTCTCACAAGGAGTTTGTAGCTCTCTCTCTCTCTCTCTCTCTCTCTCTCTCTCTCTCTCACTCTCGCTCTCTCTCTCTTTCTCTCTGTCTCTCTCTCTGTCTCTCTCTCTCTCTATCACTCTCTCTCTCTCTCTCACTCTCTCTGTGACTCTCTCTATCTCTCTCTGTCTCATTCACATTTCCACAACATTATACTCTAACAGAGTCCACTAACTACGTCATTACTAAGATTCTGATTGGTTTAGAACAGTGCTTCCCAAACGGTGGGCCGTAGCGGTATTGCAGGGGGGCCTTAATTAGTCCAAATCAATATATTAAAATAATTAAAATATTCCAATTGTTCTAAAATGTGATTTTTATTTTTTTTTTTGAAAATATGTAAGGTTAGTGTTATGGATTTAAATATATTTGTAAAGAATGTTAACATCATAGTTCTCATAATTCACATAAAATTCTTACAAACTTGTTAATAAATGTATTTGTAGGTAAATGTCGTATATATTTTTTAACGGCAGGGTCGTGGCGCTTTTGCAATGTTTTTGGGGGGCCTTACCCCTCTTATATTTGGGAAGCTCTGGTTTAGAACACAAGACAAAACTGGTCATTTTTTCCACACATGGACAGATAATCAGAAGCATATCTCCGTCATCATGATGCTGACGACCGGACATGAACTCTGGGATAGGATGTCCTGTTCAGTCAGAACAAGAGTGCCAGTTGTTCACCAGTACCCATAATGCACCTGTGCAGAACACTGAGCGCACATACAAAGACTTTTGTACAAAGACTTCACAGTTTCAAGGCTGAAGTTGATCTAAGCTCTGATCTGAACAGGAAACTTTCCCAAAACATACTGATAAGTTGTACTTTTCTCGCACTGAGAGGTTCAGACAAAATACACCATTATTATCTAGTGTTTGAAAAGGAAAATAAATGTTTTAATGTAAGTTGAAGTTATTCAAATAATTCATATTTAGAAAGATAAATGTCGATTAATAAATTCATGATAAATCACTCAAAATATGTTGAAGCGGCAGTGGATTCCAGAATCACCCCTTCAAAACTTACTCACACTTTGAAAGATTCTGCCAGGGGTTCCCAAACTTTCGCATGCCACTGTATCATCATTTTGACTGCCGGATTGTCGCCATTTCACTCAGTGGAGTGG
This sequence comes from Opsariichthys bidens, assembly GCA_037194245.1. NCBI lineage: Eukaryota > Metazoa > Chordata > Actinopteri > Cypriniformes > Xenocyprididae > Opsariichthys > Opsariichthys bidens. The sequence continues at coordinate 4,381,435 of CM074291.1, forward strand.
TGCAGCTGCATTGTGATGTGTTTTCAGTTGACAAACAACTAGAAATATTCAGTTAAATGATAAAAGAAAATATTTTTCTGCTCAACACAGTGGAATTGGTTTGCATTTCCATTCTGAGTGAATTTAAAGCAAAACTTTAATTTATTGTCATCACCAGGTTCCTGACTGAGTTTGTCTTTCCTTTCAGATATCAAAGACGGAAGCTGAGGTTAAAAATATCCCCCCAAAAAAGCGTGCATCCATGCGTTTGTCTTATTTTTAGGACTTGGTTTTCAACTGTTTGTTTCTTGAGCAGATAAAAAAATAAAATAAAATCAAATGTCCATATCTTTGAAAATAAAGTTGCATATTCCCATCCATTTATTGTCTGTTTCTTTGGTCGACAACAAATATAAGGAAAGAAAAAGCTGCAAATATTTCATTTGCTTTCGAAAACGACCCTATCAGGTCCATCTCTGTTAAAGGAATAGTTTAGCCAAAATTGAAAATTATTATTAATTATAAAAAAAAAAGTCATATACACTTTGGATGGCTTGAGCGTGAGTAAATCATGGAGTAATTTTAATTTTTTTCATTTAAAAAAAAGTTTCTTTGACCTTGAAGTACAATTTTGTGTTGACACAGAAAGAGTCTGCGCCCTCTAGAGGTGTAAAAGAAAATGATATAAACACAAAAATGGCTTCTACACATTAATCAAATGTATCTACTGTAACTGAGTTAATGCTGGACACTGACTCGCATCTTTTTGGTTTTATTCACATTCTGTAAAATTTTTAACATTTTAGTTATCTTGGTTGTTCATTTAAAGGACATTTCTGTAGGTCCGGTTGTGTTCACTGTAGAGCTCATGCTCTTTTCCTTGCTAAGCCGCAGGTTGGGTGTGGAGCTCTAGTCAAGAATAGATCCACCACAAAACAAACTGTATTTCACTTCTCAGTCATCCAAAATTCCTTGAGAATTATGCATTGCTAAACCATACAGCAACTACATTCCTCAAAATAGTTAGTGGTTACTGCTTTTTTTTGTTTCTAATCTCTGTTTTGACTCTACCACATTATCGGTTTTATTATAATAACAGTCACTGTAACTGTTGGCGAAAGTTGAGGGCATCAGTGTGAAAATCAAAACTCCATGAGGGAACGGTTATTTCTGATAACACAACATATTTTAGAGACTCGCAGATTCCAGCCATTATGAGTGTTTTCAATGTTAATCACAGAAACATACAAAGACTCCTTTACAACTCCTTTTATTGTTTCAGAAAAGAATCAGAGTTCATGTGGGTTTACATATACAAGAGAAAGGAAAAACTTACTGAAAACCTGTAGTGTTAGGAAAACTAAAACATGTCCAGTTCTAGAATTATGGTAAAAATCACATGTACAGGGTTTTGTGAAGACTTTAGTGTTTATGAACTGACACTTAAAACATCTTTTCTTAAGTTCACCCAAAAATTAAAATATTGTCGTTACTTAGGCCTTGCCCGTGTAACCCCTCTACCCAGGTCCTACTCTGAGCGGGCCTCGAACCCGGGTCTTCTGGCATGGGAGTTGGACGCTCTAACAAAGGAGGCTAAAGTATCCTTCGGTAGAGCGTCTCTTGAGGTCAGAGTAGTGAGATTTACTCACACAGCAAGTACTAGACGGCCTCCTTTAAACTCACCCCCTAAACCTTACTCCCATCCGGGTCACGGCACCAATGTAACCCCTCTACCCGGGGTCCTACTCCGAGCGGGCCTCGAACCTGGTCTTCTGGCATGGGAGTGGGACGCTCTAACAAAGGAGGCTAAAGTATCCTTCGCTAGAGCGTCTCTTGAGGTCAGAGCAGTGAGATTTACTCGCACAGCAAGTACTTGCCGGCCTCCGTTAAACTCACCCCCTAAACCTCATTCCCATCCAGGTGACGGCACCAATGTAACCCCTCTACCCGGGTCCTACTCTGAGCGGGCCTCGAACCCGGGTCTTCTGGCATGGGTGTTGGATGCTCTAACAAAGGAGGCTAAAGTATCCTTCACTAGAGAATCTCTTGAGGTCAGAGCAGTGAGATTTACTCACACAGCAAGTACTAGCTGGCCTCCGTTACACTCACCCCCTAAACCTCATTCCCATCTGAGTCACGGCACCAATGTAACCCCTCTACCCAGGTTCCTTTAGCCTCCTTGTTAGAGCATCCGACTCCCATGCCGGAAGACCTGGGTTTGAGGCCCGCTCAGAGCGAGCCGAGTAGGGTGGAGGGGTAACATCCACATTAACACGTTTTCATTTGAAAATGCACATCTTTTTTGCACATTTCTGCCTTCCAGACAGCTTTTTGTCCTGAGAAAACTGAGCTTTTTGAAAACGCTCTCCAAATTGCATATATTTGAAAAGGCTCCTTGTAGTGTGGACTGAGAAAACTGAGGTATTTGATAAACTTACAATATCTGTACAGCAGCAAAACATGAGAGCAGTTGCGTTTGAGATCGAACATACTCACAATGGTGAGTGAGTTTTGGAAAAGGCTTGAAAATGCTAGTGTGGAAATCCCAAGGTATCCGGATTAATCCCTCACCCTCAAGTTGTTCCAAACCTGTATGAATTTCTTTCTTCTGTTGAACACAGAAAAAGTTATTTTGAAGAATGTTGGCAACCAAACGATGGGAGCCATTGACTTCCACGGTATTTTTGTTTTACCGTCGACTGTCATCCTTCAAAATATCTCTTTTCGTGTTCAACAGAAGAAACAAACTCGCACAGGTTTGGAACAACCTGAGGAGGAGTAAATAATTTTTATTTTTGGGTGAACTCTCTTTAAGTGAAGGAAATCATCTAATCTAAAAGACAAACACATTAAAACTGAAACAGACATGAGATGAGAATTTGGGAACTTCACAGTGAGAAACTAAACAAAGGCTCATAAAAAGTCACTAATGATTTCTTCCCAACTTCAGACAAGAAGGCTGAACGTTCCAGTTTCATTGTGACTCATTTTAACGATGAAGATAAAGACATATCAACCAAATGTATTAAGACTTGATATAATTTTTTATAAAAAAGCTTTTGTTTTATATGTGTCAGTATTGCATTTCCTCCTGATAAACATCACAATATGGAAGCTTGTTTCCGTCACAGAATAAAAAAATATGTAGTAAATATGTAGATGATAGGTAATTGCGACATTTTATCCCACAATTCTGTTTTTTTTTTTTCGCACAATTGAGGGTTTTGTTTATGAGAGTTATTGACTTTTTGATTAGAATTGCGAGAGAATTTTTCAGAATTGTGTGATATTTATCATCCAAATGTGAGATATAAAATTATAAAAATTTCAAGAAAAAAGTTAAAAAGAAATTGTGAGTATAAAAAGTCAGAATGATGTTTAGGTCACCAAATTCTGACTTTATAACACTCAATTATGAGGAAAAAAAAAGTCAGAATTGTGTGACAAAAGTAATTTAAACATCCAGCTACATACACTGTATAGAATAAATACTCTCAGAAAAGAGTTTCATCAACTTTAACAGAAATCAACAGATTTCCAAACTTTCTTGGATAAAGAAATAGCCATGCTATTCATAGTTAGTCAGCCAGCGTTGGATAAGTCATTCACTTTGGTCAAAATAACTAATCTGTCAAAATAGATAAGTGTTAATAAAGGGAAAAAGCCAAGAAACAGAGATGATGTCAGTATAGCAGCTCTCTATAAACCTCGAAATACTCAAAAATATCAAACACTCACTGATCTATTACTGATAACGCATAGCTTTGTTTTTTTGGTCATATACCGTTTAAGGCTAAATGTTTTATCGTGCAAGAAGCAAATTGTAACATATCAGTTTTTGATGCGATATTTAAAATGTAACATTTAAGTTTAAATCTTGGAATCATGCCAAAGTTACCCTGAAGAGAGATCTTTTCCATCATTTCAATGAAAGCGAGATGATACACTGTTTTTTCGGCAGCCTCCGCCCGAGTCTGATTTAAAGAGGTCCCGTGTCAATCTTTTGGAATAGTTGGAGAGTTATTAACATCATCCTCCTGTAAGAAAACACAGATTCACAAAAAGGTAAAAGTAATGAGGATTGATTGTTTTCAAAGTGTTGTGTTTTTTACAGGCAATTCATCACCTTGGAGTTCAATTCATCACCAATTCATCACCACTTCATAAGGTTCTCTATGACATTTTTATCAAAATTGAGTTATTCACATATTCTTATTCTGACAACTATTTTACATTGTAATGTTTTTTTTAAGTTATGCACATGTACTGAAAACAGAATGCACTCTTACAAACACCAATCAGGCATAACATTATGACCACCTTCCTAATATTGTGTTGGTCCCCTTTTGCTGCCAAATCAGCCCTGACCCGTCAAGGCATGGACTCCTCTAGACCCTGAAGGTGTTCTGTGGGATCTGCACCAAGATGTTGGAGCAGATCCTTTAAGTCCTGTAAGTTGTGAGGTGGATCCTCCATGGATCGGACTGGTTTGTTCAGCACATCCCACAGAGATCTGGGGAATTTGGAGGCCAGGCCAACACCTCAAACTCATTGATGTGCTCCTCAAACCATTCCTGAACCATTTTTGCTTTGTGTCAGGATGCATTATCCTGCTGAAAGAGTCACAGCCACCAGGGAATACCATTTCCATGAAAGGATGTACGTAGTCTACAACAATGCTTAGGTAGGTGATATGTGTCAAAGTAACATCCACATGGATGAAGGACACAAGGTTTCCCAGCAGAACGTTGACCAAAGCATCACACTGTCTCTGTCAGCTTGTCTTCTTCCCAAAGTGCATCCTGGTGCAATATGATCCCCAACGGACACGTAGCCAGCCATCCATGTGATGTAAAAGAAAACGTGATTCATCAGACCAGGCCTTCTTCCGTTGATCCGTGGTCCAGTTCTGAAGCTCACGTCCCACTGTTGGTTCTTTCGGCAGTGGATAGGGGTCATCATGGACTCATTTATGCAGCTTCATACGCAACAAACTGATGCTCTGTGTGTTCTGACACCTTTCTATCAGAACCAGCATGAACTTCTTGAGCAGTTTGAGCTACAGGAGCTCGTCTGTTGGATCGGACCACATGGACCAGTCTTCGCTCCCCACGTGTATCAATGAGCCTCGGCCGCCCATGACCGGTTCACCACTGTTCCTTCCTCGGACCACTTTTGATAGACATTGACCACTACAGACGGGATCACCCCACAAGAGCAGCAGTTTTGGAGATGCTTTGACCTAGTCGTCTAGCATCTCAATTTATCTCTTGTCAAACTCGCTCAAATCCTTACGCTTGCCCATTTTTCCTGCTTCAACTTTGAGGACAAAATGTTCAGTGCTCATAATGTTATGCCTGATTGGTGTATGCGAGCCAAAATATCTTTCGTTCATGAGTTATTGCCACTTTAGTAAAAGTGTCTCTGCATAGTTTGAACGATTTGGTAGCCCTTAGAGACCATAAACAGAAATTTCAACTTTTTTGATTATCATCACTTTTAGGGGAGAATGCTGATGACATTTACAATAGGGTTTCAGCACTATGCAATTGAACCCCTAAAATGTATTCATACCACTATTCATTTAAAGGTGTTTTGGACATTAAATTTAATTTATCGTGTTAAATCAGCTGTATTTAATACTCACATTCTATAGTACTGCTAGCGGCGACAGTAAATCACAACCGCAGTTACAACTGCAACCAGAACAGCAACAACTATTCCTGCTACAGCAGCTGAAGACAGGCCTGAATCTGGAGCAGATGAAGCCAAACCTGAATCTGGAACAGATGAAGACAAACGGACATCATTACTAGAAACTGAATGATAATAATAAAAAGTATTTATCTTTGACTGATATTTGCAGCTTTCTACTTTGGTTATCGATTATATATTGATTTAACTAATAAGTGGTGCCATGTTTAGCAAGCATCAGCACTGTGAGGTCAGCAGGAAACAATGTTTACAGGAAAACTGATATTATTAAGAAGAGGAAATGTATTGAATGGCTGAATTCTTTACTCACCAGTGACTGAAACACTGAATCTCTTCTCTCTGCTGATGCTGAAGCTGCTGCTCTTGCTGTTGCTCTTCAGTTTATATTCTCCAGAGTCTGTGTTTCTGATGTTCATGATGGTCAGAGATCCAGTCTGATTCAGCTTCAGTCTGTCTCTGAATCTCTCTTCACACTGATCATCTGTACAGATCTTACTCTGATCTCCAGTGATTTCAGCGATGAGGATCTCATTATAATACCACGTCATCACATCTTTTGTTTTTCTTATTTTGCCAGCATCTAAAATGACATTTTCTCCCTGATTTCTCTTCACTTCATCTCGTTCAGCAGCAGAAACACCTGAAACACAAACCAACAGATGCTGAAACTACACAACATGAAAACTGAAGATGAAAGAGACAAGTCCTTTCTTGACTTTTGTACGGTGGCCAAGAGAGCTCAAAGCGCTGCAAATAAGAAAACACATGCAAATAAAAAAAAAAAGCGTGATCATCAGTTTGACAACATATGTGCTGCAAATCCTCACAACACATGCAAACTCAAAAATGCGCTGCAAAGAGCACAAACCACAATGGAAATGTTTCAAGGGGGACCCCAAACAGTGACGGACCCTACTAACAAAGTACAAATATAACAAATATTAAAATATATTATGTAGGCATTAACTCAATGTAATGTGTTTCACTAACAGAAAAGTGTTTTAATATGTGGCGTAGTTGTTTACTCATTAAACTTTAAGAGATTATAATTTAGTGGATGATTTAAAAATATTCGTTAATCATCTGTACTAATGTGACGTAATCGTAACGGCCGTCTGAGGCGCTCGACAACCACGTCATCTGTGAGTGTGAGCTTCTACTGAAAAACACTTTATTAAAAAAAATAAATACGTGAAATAATGTACAGTTGTTTATTTTTGTTTGCAGTTTTTATAGTATTTAATGATTGTGAACACATTGTGCACTCAAATGCCGTTCACTATATAGGGATCAGTGAATGAGTGAAGGGGGAGTTGAACTGGTTTTGGACACACGTCCTAGTAGGGTCCGTCACTTTTTGGGGTCCCCCTTGAAACATTTCCGTTGTGGTTTGTGCTCTTTGCAGCGCTTTTCGTAAATGTAGTTTTTTGAGTTTGCATGTGTTGTGAGGATTTGCAGCACATGTGTTGTCAAACTGATGATCACGTTTTTTTTTTATTTGCATGTGTTTTCTTATTCGCAGCACCGTACTTTTGATCTAAAACTTAATAAACAGATAATAATCAAGGGGTCGGAGATTATTAGATGATTAGAGGCTGTCAACTTCATCTGAGCTTGACTCAGCTTTTTATTTTTTACAAAAACTTAAAACTGACAGATTATCAATGGAAATCATTTAGTTTTAGATCAGCATGAACTGTTATAATAATGTAAACTGAGATAATTCTACAAACTGCACTTACACAGAAAGAGGCTGTTCTCACAGAATATTGTTTTCACATTGTTTTCCACTGTAAACATGTTCTAGATGGACATCTCTAACTGTTGCACTCGTGTCTCCCATCTCGAGCATTACAAAAATGTGATGCTGAAGTTAAGTTGTTCAACTTTTTTAAAAAACAGCTCTACAAAAGTTTTGAGAATTACATAAATATTAGTTTTCACAAAGTTTGCTGCTAAACTGCTTTTAGATCTTTGTTTCAGTTGTTTCTATGATGGACTGAAATATAATTACAAGCACTTCATACGTTTCAAAGGCTTTTATTGACAATTACATGACATTTATGCAGAGAGTCAGTATTTGAAGTGTTGGCCGTTCTTTTTCAGGACCTCTGCAATTCCACTGGGCATGCTCTCAATCAACTTCTGGGCCAAATCCTGACTGATAGCAACCCATTCTTTCATAATCACTTCTTGGAGTTTGTCAGAATTAGTGGGTTTTTGTTTGTCCACCCGCCTCTTGAGGATTGACCACAAGTTCTCAATGGGATCAAGATCTGGGGAGTTTCCAGGCCATGGACCCAAAATTTCAACGTTCTGGTCCCCGAGCCACTTAGTGATCACTTTTGCCTTATGGCACGGTGCTCCATCGTGCTGGAAAATGCATTGTTCTTCACCAAACTGTTGTTGGATTGTTGAAAGAAGTTGCTGTTGGAGGGTGTTTTGGTACCATTCTTTATTCATGGCTGTGTTTTTGGGCAGAATTGTGAGTGAGCCCACTCCCTTGGATGAGAAGCAACCCCACACATGAATGGTCTCAGGATGCTTTACTGTTGGCATGACACAGGACTGATGGTAGCGCTCACCTTTTCTTCTCCTGACAAGCCTTTTTCCAGATGCCCCAAACCATCGGAAAGGGGCTTCATCTGAGAATATGACTTTGCCCCAGTCCTCAGCAGTCCATTCACGATACTTTCTGCAGAAGATCAAACTGTCCCTGATGTTTTTTTTTTGGAGAGAAGTGGCTTCTTTGCTGCCCTTCTTGACACAGGCCATCTTCCAAAAGTCTTGGCCTCACTGTGCGAGCAAATGCGCTCACACCTGCCTGCTGCCATTCCTGAGCAAGCTTTGCACCGGTGGCACTCCGATCCCGCAGCTGAATCCTCTTTAGGAGACGATCCTGGCACTTGCTGGACTTCCTTGGACGCCCTGAAGCCTTCTTTACAAGAATTGAACCTCTTTCCTTGAAGTTGCTGATGATCCTATAAATTGTTGATTTAGGTGCAATCTTAGTAGCCACGATATCCTTGCTTGTGAAGCCATTTTTATGCAACGCAATGATGGCTGCACACGTTTCTTTGCAGGTCATCATGGTTAACAAATGAAAAACAATTTCAAGCATCACCCATGATTTCAAGCATCACCCTCCTTTTAACATGTCAAGTCTGCCATTCTAACCCAATCAGCCTGACATAATGATCTCCAGCCTTGTGCTCGTCAACATTCTCACCTGAGTTAACAAGACGATTACTGAAATGATCTCAGCAGGTCCTTTAATGACAGCAATGAAATGCGGTGGAAAGGTTTTTTGGGGGGGATTAAGTTAATTTTCATGGCAAAGAAGGACTATGCAATTCATCTGATCACTCTTCATAACATTCTGGAGTATATGCAAATTGCTATTATAAAAACTTAAGCAGCAACTTTTCCAATTTCCAATATTTATGCAATTCTCAAAACTTTTGACCACGACTGTAGAGCTTCCACTTTTCATTCCACTGCCTGCAGCTAGCACCTGTTTTTCTATGCGAACCTAAATTAGAATAATAATAATAATGTGAAGTTTAGAGAAGAAAAAAAAACAATACATAAATACATTTATTTACATTTATTATGAATAAAAATTCTAGAGAAAAAACGAAAATGATTACATTAAAATAAATACATATGTAATGATAGGACAACGAACTGGGATCCAATTGCAGGCTTTTATTAATAAACAGAATGGAAGTAACAGGCAGGGTCATATACCAGCGAACGGGAATGTAAGAGGAAAAGTCGTAATCATTAAACAGGCGGGTAGATTGAGGCAGGCAGCAAGCAAACAACAGTCCAATAATCCAAAGCAGTAAATCCAAAAGGGCAGGCAGAGAACAATCAGAAAACAGGCAGACAGGCAGAAAACAAGACAGGGAAAACAACAATGGTAAATAAACACTCGGAATTGACCACAAAAAGCAAATCAAGACTTTGCGTTATCTGTGTGTGCGAGTGCATTTAGACATTTACATTTAGTCATTTAGCAGACGCTTTTATCCAAAGCGACTTACAAGTGAGGAATACAAACAAGCGATTCTTCATGAATTGGCAAATAATACAGGAAGTGCTCACAGTCCGGGGTGGAGTGCCCTCTAGCGGTTGTTCTGGGCACTCCAGTTGACAATCCTGACAACATAAGTGAATTTGATAAAATAAACATGAAATAGCTATAAACAAAATGTTAAATAAATAAAAATGTGATTAAAATATTAGTACAAAGGTTTAGAGGAAAACTGTAAAAGTAAAACTGTAACAACCAATGAGATTGAAATAAATAACTATACAAATTAGAGTAAAATAATTGAATAAAAATGTAATTAAAATAAACAAGTTATTAATCTATTAAAATAACAAGATATAAAAATATTTAAATAAATAAATAAATACATTTAACAGTACATTAATAAGTTGAGAAAATATATAACCTAATAGAAACTAATTTAAGATTCATAATATTAATTTTTCACTGTATAAATGAGGTATTTAGGCTGTAAAAGATAGCCTTTAAGTTTCAGGACGGGTCCCTCATATAAGGATGACTGCAGCATCCAAAATATTGAAAAGCATAAACATTTAATGACTCACCACTGACAGTAACATTGAAGATCTTGTCAGTGCTGCTGGTGCTGGTGATGATCTTCAGATCATAAACTCCAGAGTCTGTGTTTGTGATGTTCATGATGGTCAGAGATCCAGTGTGATGATCCAGCTTCAGTCTGTCTCTGAATCTCTCAGTACCTTGATTACACTGAACATCTGTACAGATCTTACTGAGATCTCCACTGATTTGAGCGATGCGGGTGTCGTTAAAATACCATTTAATTTCTTCTTGTTGGCTTGTTTGAACTTCAGTGTTTAGAGTGACTGAATCTCCATCATTCACAGACACTCCATCTGATCCAACACCTGACACACCTGAAGAAGAAACAAAACAAAGCTGTGAAAATGTTTTTTCCCCCCTTAGGCCTATCATGATTTTGAGTAGAGAATCCTGTCTTTTCAGACACGCATCATGAAGGATCATGTGCAACAACTCAATCCATATCTAACACGATTTTCACAAACACTGAGGGGGGTATGGCTAACAGATGTATGGTAAACACCGAATTCTGTGACTGTGATAGTCGCTGAGATCACCTTAACCTACTTATACGTGTTAAGAAGCAGAATAACAAGTTATTACCGTTGCCGAGTAAAAACAAGATCCCTGTAAGCAAATGACAGCGAAGCTTCATTTTCACCTGCCCCTCAGAAAATAAACGCAGATTCTGTTTCATTTAAGCGTTTTGTTCTTCTGCTTTAAAAAGCGACGCAGTTCTTGAAAGAGAAAGTAGTTCGGAGCCTCCCTAGAAAGAGGGAGGACTCGCTTTAATGTGTCAGGGGATAAAGTGCTGCGCAGTTCTTGCATAGCAAAGCACTTTTAGAGCAGCGGGGGCGCGAATGGAATCCATAGCCGAGAGCAAAATGCCAGAGAAAAGAGCTTGCATTGGTTTAAAGCACGTTATGTTCTGCAACATTCCCATTTCGCGTAAAAAAACAACAAAGCGCTCGCGCTCTCGTGTTGTCTGTCGTTGCAACCATGGACCGCGCTCTCCACGAAGACGAGGAAGTTTTAGCAATGGATGCACTGATTTCTAGCCCTTGCATTAGCTTTAGTACTAGATATATGTATGGAGATGAGATATAACAACCACGCTGTAGTTTTCTTTGCAACAGTGCGAGTAGACTCGATGCTGCATGTTTTCATTAGCACCAACCGTGCAGTAGTGTTTCAGTCAGCTTTCTGTGGTAAAGCTGGCGACCTTCCAGAGAAAACACTGCGCTTCCAGTCACAACACGTTCACATTATAACATTTTTTGTTGGAAAAATGAATATGAATGCTGGAAGCAGTTGTGATAACCCTAGATTAAATTCACCATGGGTTTCTTTCTTTGGCTTTCAGCTTTTACCAGCTGTAAGAATATAACTGCATGTATGACGCTGATATTATGCATAGAGGAAATAATTGAGTTATTGTTATATTGTAAAGTGAAAGTCGTGATGTGTTGTCAAGTATGGTGACCCATACTCGAAATTGCTCTGCATTTAACCCATAAATGCTCCAATTTTGTAATATAGCTGAACGATGAGAGGAGACAGTCATAACTTATGGAACTTTTACTGACTAAACACAGCACCGAACATACATCTCAACTCGGCAGCATCAGAACTGACACTCCGGAAACAACACATATTTACCCGGGATATAACACATATTTATATTTAAACGGGAACGCCCTGCCCAGTCGTGCTTCTTAAGGGGACCTCACCATATTAATAATCAGTCAGCAGCAGAAACACCTGAAACACAAACAACATGAAAACTGAAGATGAACGAGACAAGTCCTTTCTTGACTTTTGATCTAAAAATGAATAAACAGATAATAATCAAGGGGTCGGAGATTATTAGATGATTAGAGGCTGTCAACTTCATCTGAGCTTGACTCAGCTTTTTATTTTTAACAAAAACTTAAAACTGACAGATTATCAATGGAAATCATTTAGTTTTAGATCAGCATGAACTGTTATAATAATGTAAAAATAGAAAATCAGTACATTACAAATTTAACCAATAAATGCTCTGCATTTAACCCATCCCAAGTGCACACACACAGCGGTGAGTAGTGAACACACACACACACACAGTGAACACACACCCGGAGCAGTGGGCAGCTATTGCGACAGCGCCCGGGGAGCAATTAGGGGTTAGGTGTCTTGTTTAAGGGCACTTTAGTTGTGGTATCGAAGGTGGAGTGGGAATCGAACCGGCAACCTTCACGTTACAAGCCCCCCCCCCTCCCCCTCTTTCCCTCCTTCCCTCCTCCCCCCTCCTCATCCCCCCTTCCCCCTCATTCCCTCCTCCTCCCCCCTCCTCCCCTCCTCCCCTCCTCCTCATCCCCCTCATTCCTCCTCCCCCCTCCTCATCCAGATGGCTGATGGCTGACTGAGTGCAGGTGTGGAACAGGAGGGATGCTGGGAAATGTAGTGTAGATAGTGAATGGGCTGGTGACGCCAGTATTCTTTAATATGATATTCTAACATCGATCTAGCTTAGTGCAATGTGCAACAAGTGTCTCACAGCAGCCGTCGAGTGAACGCACAAAGTAGCATAACAGAACTTTCAACACGCTCAAATGATAAAACAGTGTTGCGACCTGAAAAAGCGGAAGCGAGAGGAAGAAGAGGAAGCAGAGGCTTGTGAGAGGAAGGCCTTGAAATATCAGCGATTAATCCAGGAGACAAGGGATGGAAGGCATGACCGTTCCCTGTGGAAATAAGTTTCTTTATTTCCAGATTTAGGCATGGATGGGAAGAGCAAGAAGCACGCTACTCGTTGGACGGGGAGAAGAGGCCGAACTTCATGTTGGGTATGAAGTAAGAGAGAATGAAAGCTGGAAGCCAGGTCCAGATGGGTAGTGATTTACCCAACACCGCCGTCCCACCAACTCGAAGCACTCGAGGAAGGTTGGGGACCTCCTGACGACACCAAGCTATACGTTTACCTAAAGGGGTCACCAAGGAAAGCACCCAACAAGTGTATTCCACAAAGATGAAACTTATCTACTTGCAAAAGAAATGTCTACAAAATTATTACTCCTCAGTACAGACTTAAATGGTGTTTTATTGATAAAGTTCGGGAGGAGCAGGTTCAGACAATTAAACCTATTTAATGGAGAGCTTTCAGCTAATCAGCTCAATTACGACAGGAGGTGTACATATTCAACATTCTTACCTTTGTTCGTTTGACAGTTTATCAGCATCTCTCCTCCACTCCATCTCCTCACTTCTAGTTATATCTATTTTTACCACAACAGGGGGAGTACTCTGCTTTCGGGCCAAAATTACGAGCTCGGAGTCCTGGACAGCACGCCAAATTTGCTTAACAATTACATTACATTTACATTTAGTCATTTAGCAGACGTTTTTATTCAAAGCGACTTACAAGTGAGGAAAGCAAACAAGTGATTCTTCATGAATTGGAAAATAGACACAGGAAGTGCTCACAATACAAGTTTCATACATTGCTCAGTACCATAAGCTAGAGTAGGAAGGGAAAAGGGAAGGAAAGGGTTTTTTTTTTTTTTAATGAGGGGATCAAGTGTTCACGGAAGAGATGAGTTTTCAGCTGTCTCTTGAATATTGCCAGGGATTCTGCGTTCCTGATGAAAGTAGGGAGATCATTCCACCAACAGGGAGCAGTGAAGGAGAATGTTCTGGAGAGTGATTTTGTTTAACCTTTACTCTTCTTAATTATATGTAAGAGTGAACTTGTGAATTCGATGCCTTTATTGGTAAATGACTGCTAATGTGTGTGTGTTCGTTACTCACTGTGGTGTGTTGGTGCACAAAATGCAAGTGTGGGACACTATATTTGGCTACATGTCATGTCACTTCCTCTTCTGTGAGGTTCATAAGAAACAGAACAGGAATAAACTCTTCGGCTACAATCTAAACATAGATGCATTCATCATACCTTCAAGTTGTTTGTCCATCCAGCAGAACAAACCACATCTCTGAATAAAGAGCAGCAGGTTTCAGTTTGACTCAGAAGATGAGCCGCTAGAGCGAGATGGCGCACGGTAAACTGTTTTATTTACGTACACAATAACTGATTTATCTTCTAAATATTTTACACAGTAAGGCAACTACTTTCGAAAAATGACCATTGTTGAATGATAGGATGAAAATGTTTCCTATAAGTGTTTTTGTATCATGGATAAAGAGCATGCGCATTTCACCCACTAGGACGGTCAAACTCGGTTGTGGGAGGATTCACACCAAAGTCTTATTATTAGTTCAGACTTTCACTGAACAAATGAAGATGGTGTTTCATGTGTTTGCTCTGTTCTGTTTGTGCTGGTGGAGTCTGACTGGTAAGTTATAAAAATATAAATATATAATAATATATTTTGGCTTAATATCAGTAACATTTTTCACTTGCTTCTATTGGAAACTCAGAAAGCGAGGAACTTTCAACATCTCTGGCCATTTTTTTTTTTTTTGGTTTGTGTGGTTTTAATTATCTTGATGTCAAGTATCGCAAATGTAAATCCTCTGTAAAATTATTTTAAAAATATTTTAGTGGAACAGCAATAAAATATAAATTCATTAGTTGAAGTGCAAGAACGCTGTTTTGTCTACTGATCAAATCCCGTATTTAAAAAGTCAAGGCGTTGACGATATAAAGAGGAATCCAACTTTTTATGTTTTCATGACTTCATAGATTGTGCTTGAGGTAGCAGAATACTTTATGCCTTTTCTATCATGTTCATATATCTCACCTTGCATTTGGTTCTCTGTTCTGATGTTTTTCATTTCACATTTAGTTATAAACCACAGCTGATTTCAGGCCATCAGAGGATTTAATCAGTGTAAATCTGTTTGTTCTCCAGGTGTGTTTGGAGATTCAGTGTCAGTGACTGAAGGAGATTCTGTCACTTTATACACTGATCTTACTGAAATACGTGAAGATGACGACATAGTGTGGAAATATGGAGCTAAAAACTCTCTCATCGCTAAAATGAAGAAAAATAACCAAACCTTCAACACATACAGTAACGGTCCTGATGGGAGATTCAGAGACAGACTGAAGCTGGACGATCAAACTGGATCTCTGACCATCACAAACATCAGAACTGAACATGCTGGAGTTTATCAACTAGAGATAAGTGGAGCGAAAAAATCAGCAAAAACATTCAGTGTTTCTGTCTATGGTGAGTTGATCATTTACCTATATATTTAAATATTCTTGTTTCAATAAAGGAATATTCAGTACAAGCTGAGCTCAGTTAACAGCATTTGGACTGTCAAAAGGTACTAACACTGGAATATTGTTCAACCGTTTTGTAGTTTGAGACAATGAAAAGCTCACTGACCATCAACACACTACACCGAAAATATAATTGTTGACTAGATTTACCCCGGGTTACCTCTTATTCTCAACTGTTTTCAGCTCGTCTGCCTGTTCCTGTCATCAGCAGTAACTCTTCACAATGTTCTTCATCATCATCATCATCATCAAATTGTTCTCTGGTGTGTTCAGCTGTGAATGTGGGTCATGTGACTCTCTCCTGGTACAAAGGAAACAGTTTATTGTCCAGCATCAGTGTGTCTGATCTCAGCATCAGTCTCTCTCTACCTCTGGAGGTGGAATATCAGGATAAAAACACCTACAGCTGTGTGCTGAACAATACCATCAGGAACCAGACTCAACATCTGGACATCAGACACCTCTGTCACACATGTGCAGGTACAGCAGAGATGATATATGTGATTATGAACACAATCAATCACATTAATGACTCTTTTCCTCTCCTCCAGTCTCAGTCTCTCTGATAGCATCGATCTCTGCTGCTGCTGCTGGATTTCTGCTGATTGTCGCTGCCGTCGTAATCTGCTGCCTCTGCAAGAAAAGTAGAACAAGAGGTCAGGACAGCAAGAATTATTGCCTATGTTGAAATATTTATCTTTTGTAAGGCACAGATTGAAAGTTTTGCTGTGTTCACACATCTGTGATTACTGTTAATGCAGTTGTGATCCAGGAGAACGGCAGAACTGATTCATTCATCAGACCAAAAAGACGAAAAAGGGTAAGACACTTTATGACTGTGTTGTCCCTAACTTTCTGCATATCACCACCTTTTGTGATTCCTGTAAAAAAACAAAAAAAAACAAGTTGATCTCCATTACGAATTATTACCGTGTGGGAAGTAACTAAAACTGGTTTCTAAATGTCGCTAGAAGATGTCAAAATGAGTTGACATGAATGTAAATATAGATCAGTGGGCGAGTCTCGGAATATAGATGAGGTTTGACCAAAAAGTTGTTATTAGGCTATTAAAATCGCTAAAGTATCATAGTGCTCCTGTCAATGTGTGTATATTGTATCTGATGACCAGTCAAAGAAAATATTTTAATAAGGTCTTGTAAAGGTTGGACTCGACATTTATATTTAATCATTTGGCAGACGCTTTTATCCAAAGCGACTCACAAGTGAGGAAACAAACAAGCGATTCTTCATGAAGAGGCAAATAGACACAGGAAGTGCTCACAATGCAAGTTTCAGAGTAGTATAAGCTGGAATAGGGAGGGCACAATTTACTCAAGTAAATTAATTTGTATTATTTTTAAATTTCTATTGTTTTTAAACTGTTGCACCAGCAGATTCCTGATTGAATGTGTTTCCTTGCAGAAAACAAAGGAGAATGACATCTATGAGAACGCCAGCTCAATACAGCGATTTAATGCTCTCAGCTCTTAGTTCGTACTTATTTTCCGCCAGTATGTTTGATTTCGGTCTTTTGATTTTGCTCTTTGTATCACATCATGTGATTTCACGTTTGTTTGTTTTTTCATAAATTGATACTGTTATGTCTAAAATGTTGTTTCTCTGTTTAATTTTGTGCACAAATGGTAATCCAGAAACTGGCTAAATGTTCTATTTTTAATTTTTTTTTTAGATTAACATATGGAAATTTACTAACTTTATTAAATATTGATCCCACCCTTTCACTGTTTTCTCTCTCTTAGTCTAATCCTGTATAAATGCCTTTTTGTGCTTTTTAGTGGATAGGATATGGAGATTAACAGGACAGCGTTGTGTTGAGACAGGGAATGGGATTTTTTAACGTTTATGTATAAATAAGAAGAAAACTGAATGTCAATGCATAGTCCCATACACTAGAGCAGTGGTTCTCAAACCTGTCCTGGACCAGCTCGTTTTGTATGGCTGTGTTCCACTCCACTGCACCTCAGGCACTCGTGAACTTCCCTAAGAACTTCCCCTCGAGGGAATCCCTGCCACCACTTTTATGTGCGTTCCACTTCATGAAAAGAACGAGGGAAGTTTACATGGACAGACCCTCACTCCCTCGATTTTGAGAGTCTACTTCATATGTACTATCACCTCAGGCTGCTCCATATCCCACAATGAGAGTGACGTCAGCACATATCACGTTTAATTTACCCCACCACAAAAAAATAATATACATATTCATTCATTCATTCATTCATTTTCCACCGCTTATCCGGGGCCGGGTCGCGGGGGCAGCAGTCTGAGCAGAGATTCCCAGACTTCCCTCTCCCCAGACACTTCCTCCAGCTCTTCCGGGGGGACACCGAGGCTTTCCCAGGCCAGCCGAGGGACATAGTCTCTCCAGCGTGTCCTAGGTCTTCCCCGGGGCCTTCTCCCGGTGGGACATGACCGGAACACCTCCCTAGGGAGGCGTCCGGGAGGCATCCGAAACAAATGCCCGAGCCACCTCAGCTGACTCCTCTCGATGTGAAGGAGCTACGGATCTACTTTGAACTCCTCCCGAGTGACCGAGCTCCTCACCCTATCTCTAAGGGAGCGTCCTGCCACCCTGCGGAGGAAACTCATTTCGGCCGCCTGTATCTGGGATCTCATTCTTTCGGTCATGACCCAAAGCTCATGACCATAGGTGAGAGTAGGAACGTAGATTGACCGGTAAATCGAGAGCTTCGCCTTGCAGCTCAGCTCCTTCTTCACCACGACAGAGCGGTACATCGACCGCATCACTGCAGAAGCTGCACCGATCCGTCTGTCAACCTCACGCTCCTTCCTTCCCTCACTGAACAAAACCCCAAGATACTTGAACTCCTCCACTTGAGGCAGGAGCTCTCCACCAACCTGAAGAGGACAAGCCACCCTTATATATATTTTTTAATATTTAAAACACACATATATACATATAGAATGCTGCATTAATGTTGAGAAACTCCACTGCAGATTCCAAGTGATCAAGATCTTCTGACGTTCCAGTTCAGCCCTTGCAAAGGTTTCGTCAGTACACACGTGTTTTTCAGCGTTTCACCACTAGAGGGATCGAGCTATAAATGCGCACAGAATAAATCATGTCAGTAATGCGGTATTTTCTTAGTCAAGCATCACTATTAGGGTTATTATTTATGCCCACACCTTTTTTTATAGAAAATTATGCATTGCTAAGCCATAAAGTAACTGGCCATGCAAGCATATTTCCCCAAAAATGGTTAAGCTGCAACAACAGGTATGGTTCCCATTATAAAATCATGATTTAACAAGCTACCTAAGGCTTTGTAGATGTAACAGTAAAAACTTAGTTGTTGTTTATTAAACACTACATAATTTATTAAGTTACACCCTAACCTAACAAATTATACCAGGTGGATTAGGGTAATGTGGATATTTCCGTATGAAACATAAACATGTCAACATGGTTAAAACAGAAGAAAAAAAATTCAGAGTGAAAATGGCACATATTAGAGTTTTTACAAATTTGTCTGATTTCAGGCAAAACGGTAATAATAACCGTGTCATGAAATCAAAAATTGTAAAACTTGGTTAAAATCAGGAAAATAATAGATTTTTTAAAAGATTTACACATCGGAATGTCTTTCAAACGGTAGTCAAACATCTGCAGATGTGAATAATATGGAGCATCTCTTTTCAAAAGCATGTGTTACGTAAACTGTAATGATAAAACACTTCAAAACAGAAATGAGCAAGTCTTTGCTAGTCGAGCACTCATCATGGTCTAAGACAGAGTTGGACAAGTTGTTGCTGTTAACAATCTTTCATTGCAGACTTTGCCCCTTCCTGTGGAATTTTTTCCTGCGACTAACAAAAAGCCTTTCCCGTAAACGGTAAGTCCACTATTAGGTGCAGCCCATCCAGCCAGCACACCCATGTGGGACCCAGATGGGTTCGATCCTGGTAGTCTAACTCAGTCAGTTTTGTACTCAGTTTCCATGTAGGCTCCACATGGGTTATCCTAGATGAAATGAACACCGGCCAGTGTGCACACTACAGGCAGTTAAATGAACACTGAATCAGTGTTGGAGTTCATGAGATAATGAGTGATGATTGAAGAGAGCTGATGATAACAAGCAGAATCACTGAAGAAAACAGAGAACTTCAGTCACAGCATTAGATGAAATCCAACAGTGATTCAGTGTTCATTCCATCTGAATAAACTCATGTGAGTCCTACATGGAAACTGAGGACAAAACTGGGTGGGACTCAGTTAGACAACCGGATCAATCCCATCTGGGTCCCACATGGGTGTGCTGGCTGGGGAGCAGCCATATGATGTCACGTGAAGATGCCTTTAAAGGAATAATGTGCATTAAATACATGAAGGTCCTTATTCTACATTATAATAAACCATATTAATAAAGGTGTGTACATCTCTAAATCTTTCTGTCATACACCCACAGCACGAACGTTAGTATTATGAATGAAACTGTAGGCCTAAGATTAGAGATGAAACACCATTTGGCCACTAGAGGGAGTGAGTTATATATTCACACAGAATAAATCATTATTGTACTGCGGTTCTTGCTTAGTAAAAAAAAAATCACTATAAGGGTTATTAATTATGAGCATCACTTGTTAAATAAATATAGGCATTCATTTATGATGCATAATGCAACTTTTGGAGACTGAGATTCCATGTTTTTAATAATATTTATCACAAACACACACATTTTTTTCAGGTTTATTGCCTTGTTTCAGAAAACTGTTGGCTGATGTAAAATGTACAGAATACAGAAGGAAAAATGTCTAAAAATATTCTACCAAACGAGCAAATAAACAATATTTATCTTAAACAGCTTATTAAAATAATAATAATAATAATAATAATGAAACAATAAAATAAAAAAAAACTGTAGTGATAGAAAAACATGACATTTTTGGTAAAAAAAAAAAATAAAATAAAAAAAAATCTTTAAAACCGGCTTAATATATATTAGATTTGACACATTGGCTATTTCTGTTTAAACTGAGCACCAGATAAAATATAAATCCAAAAAAATGAACATGAAAAACCACGTCTAAATAAAGGGCCAAACTGAGTATTTAACAGAAGTCACCAAAATACAATAATGCCACGAGTTTATAAAAGATAACAGCAGAACACAGCAAGAGACACAAGGTGGAGGAAAAAAAAGACAAATCACATGACAGATCGCCAAAAAATAAAACCAATAAGCACCAATAAATGCCACAGATTTGTTTACAACTTCTGGTAAAAAGACTAAACGTTGCAGTTTCACTGTGAGATATTTTTACACATTTCAGCAATAGATAAAGATATATCTGCCAAGACACACTATAAATCAACTGCGTTGTTTTATCAAAATATGTGTGTAATCAAGCATTTTTGAGTTTTAACAGCAGAGTAACAGCACATTAACACAGCCTGTATCACGTGCGAGTCCAGTCAATAAACTCTCAAAGTGTTTCGCCAACTTTAAAATAAATCAACGCATTTCCAAATTTATCACTTAACTGGGTGAGGAATCGGTTATAAGAGGATGTAAAGAAATGAGACAAAATAAGTGAGATGTCAAAGCAGGGGCCTGTACCGTGATGAACAAACTCAGACTTACAGGATTAGTTTCGAGTTGACAAAACCAAACCACTTCATTCCGGTTTGTTGGTACCATGAACGTCAGCTTCCTCTGTCAACTCCGGTTCTGATTCTGAATTTGTCTGAAAGCGTGAGAGAGAGAGAGAGAGAGAGAGAGAGAGAGACAGAGACAGAGAGAGAGAGAGACAGAGAGAGAGACAGAGAGAGAGACCGAGAGAGAGAGAGAGAGAGAGAGAGAGAGACAGAGACAGAGAGAGAGAGAGAGAGAGAGAGAGAGAGAGACAGAGAGAGAGACCGAGAGAGAGAGACAGAGAGAGAGAGAGAGAGAGAGAGAGACAGAGAGAGAGACCGACAGAGAGAGAGACCGAGAGAGAGAGAGAGAGAGAGAGAGAGAGAGAGACAGAGAGAGAGACAGAGAGAGAGACCGACAGAGAGAGAGAGAGAGAGAGAGACAGAGAGAGAGACAGAGAGAGAGACCGAGAGAGAGAGAGAGAGAGAGAGAGAGAGACAGAGAGAGAGAGAGAGAGAGAGAGAGAGAGAGACAGAGAGAGAGACAGAGAGAGAGACCGAGAGAGAGAGAGAGAGAGAGAGAGAGCGATTCACTCATCAATGCACTCACACTGAAGAAATTTCTTGAAATGATCTTGCTATAAGTGCAAATGAAACTTGTGGAATTAGTTTATATAATAATAATATATAGCGATAGAGACTCGAACGTGAAGGGTCACATTTAGTCAGTATTCTCCATTGATTCACCCGCTTTTTTATCGTTATGGTTGTGTTAGGCTTCATTGTGTTTCCCCTGTGTGTTTGATTTCAGTTCCTTTTGTTTCCTCCATGTATTTATACCCTGTGTTCTCCCTCATTCTCTGCCCGTTCTCATCTGTTATGTGGTTGTTTCTCTGCCTGTTTGGATTAAAGACTATTTCCTGTATTTCTCCTTCATCGTGCGCGTCTTTGTGACCTCATTGTGTTGGATGTGTCACCGTCACTTATCCTGCCCTGGAGCACAAGTTACTTGGTGATGAAAGCTGTTAAAAGCCTTACCTAAAACCCAGGATTGGCGCAAACTAATCTGGAAATTTCTTGGCAAGCCAACTAAACCTGCTTCATGGTACAGGCCCAGATCATAGTGCGAATGACAACAACAAACAGAGAATGTCTGTTACTGACTGGATCACTTCAGTTCCTACTGAAAAACATCAAGCATTTGCTTCTACTGCTGCTAATGTGTTGCTGTGTTTCTTCATTGCTCATACACCTTTTTAAGCTAAATGTCTTAATTTATCATTTAAATTCTTATTTAAAAAAAAGAATGCTAAGAAATCAGTTTTTGTGTCACATTTAAATTGGTATGTATAGGTTATTATAGGTTATAAGAATTAAATGTATAAATGGCAGGTTTAGAGTCTCTGTGAGTGACCTCTTCTCTCCATCATCTCCAAATTCTCTTCGGTGTCTCTTTCGATGCAAGCATCAACATTATAAATGTTATAAACCATCATCATCATCATCCTCAGCAGCATCATCAGCCTATACAGATTAACAGAAGATTTAAAGTACTGTTTGTGCATAATTATTATGCAAGTTGATTTATTGATCACTTTTTTCCAAACCACATCAATCTTCATAACTACTATTAATTAATAACTATTCTATTAATAATCATTTATAAGTGATATGCAACTGTTCATGAAGGCCTTATATTCCTCTATAAGGTGTGGATAATTATTAAGCAGGTTTGCTTTTACAGGCAAAATGAGCCAAAAAAAGAGATTTCACATTAAATAATGTCTCCAAATGTGACGTCATGCTCAGCAATTTTCCAATGTGCTGTAAAAGAAAAGTTTAGTCTTTTTGTTTCAGTTTAAAGTAGTGTTTAATGATACATCCACAATCCTGTCATGGCAACTCGCGGAGTGTTTGGTGTGGTAATGGGTATGACAATGTTGAAATGTTTGGTCTTGGTGGAATAGATCTAGGAAAAGATAGGACTTGCTACTGCCTATACATTCACGACACGCTGCTGTGAGCAAGTAAGACATGCTGCTGCTGTACAATATGAATTACCCGTTGCAGATCTATACAGGTGGAGCTGGGGAAGGTGGAGGGTTTCCGAAGGCGCACCGCACTGCTAACCAAATGCTACTCATGTATTTGAAGATTGAGGCTCATTAGCCACTGATACAGCAGGAACCAATCATCTGCGTCCAATAGATAAGGTTGAGTTGAAAGGATCTATTAGTCTGCGCATCTAGAGTTTCAGGACAGAACTTTGTATTAAAATATTTTACCAGAAAAAACAAATGACTTTATTCTGTTTGTGCATTGATAATAATTAATAAATACGTAATTCACGTCTGTCCACTTCGCATTAAGCTTCACTTTCACAGGTTATTATTGTATATGAATCATGGTTCGCAGGAGTCCACTTTACATTACATCAGAGCCTGTGGCAGGTTGAACTTCCTCAGCTGGCAAAGGAAATACAGTTTCTGCTGGGCCCTTTTCACAATGGACTGAATGTGATTGTCCCACTTAAGGAGGTGTACAGGGAGAGACACCCGCCCGACGAGCACCAGTGCTGATTGTGCAGCTGTTTCAAAGAGATTTTTGCCATTCTCACTAGCTGTTGCTTGTCAGAAAGCTGATCCACTGACAGATAAAGCTAGGAACAGAGAGCTGGGTTCATTGAGACAGGTTTCTTTGGAATGGGGATGATGGTGGAGCGTTTGAAGCAGGATCTGTTAAAGATCTGAGAGAAGATGAAGGCCAGCTGGACTGCACAGGTTTAGACAGGCTGGTGAAACGCTTTATTTGCATTTAGAGTCAGGGGGTGAAAATGAGGGCAAATGAAGAGAACTAGACATGACAAAACTAAATGTAAACACAACAGTCCATGGGTGAGACCGTAGGTCTTCCTCAGCCGTATCATTTGATCTGTGCATCAGCATCAGGTTGGAATGACATTATAATCTCGTTCGCGGTAGAGAAAGCTTCTTACATGTAGACTATAGATAGGGAAAATAACTGTGATGATAATTAAACTTAACTCAGCTTTTCCAGATATACTGGCCCTGATAATCATCACATATACTTGCCCCATTTTTGCAAATCTGTTTTTTTGAATGAAATTGTCAATGAAAAGAAAGCCGTTACTTTGGACTCGTCTACACCTGATGGTGAGGTCGGCTAACAGTAGATGCAGATCATATATTGGTGCTCTACTGCTTTTCCTGCAGTTCTCAGATTTGCAGTGTTGAACTTTGTTGAATTTGAACAACTAAATTTGTGGAAATGAATTTGCAAAGTGAAATAAAATAGCCCCAAAATTGCCTGTGGAATTTTACTGGTTGTATTTTTAAACAGACCGAATAATTTGGGAGTGAAATCTGAAAAGTGAATATGGATTACTGAATTTTTAATAATGAAAATGTGTGTGTGTTGAATTTAAATATTCACAGCTTAAAAATACGACCATGTTGAATTTCAGCCCATATAAATGCAAGCTTTAAAAATACAATGCATTAAAATGCAAGTACGGTTAATGAAATGCATTTTTTTTTCTCAATTAGTGCAGTTCAAACAGCTTTTTATTTGAAAAACATTTGGCATTAAAAAACTGACATACTGCTTATCAACGATTTATAATGCATATGTAAATGCGATTTTAGTCATTAATAAACACCTTTATAAACCCTTTACAAAGGGAACCTTAATGTAAAGTGTAACCGGATTTTTGTACAGTAAATCTTAAAGATAGTGTTAAATCAGCTGTATGTAATACTCACATTCTATAGTCCTGCTGTAGTTCTCCTGTGGCGATGTTAAATCACAGCAACAGTTACAACTGCAGCAACCAGCAGAACAACAACAACTATTCCTGCAGCAGCAGCTGAAGACTGACCTGAATCTGGAACAGCTGAAGACAGACAGACATTATTACTAGAGAGTGAATGATTATACATCCAGTACTTCACTTTGACATACACATCTTTTTACATCGATCGTCAGTTGTATGATATTGATTTAACTAATAAATAATGCCATCAATTCTCAGCAACAGCAGCTAAAACAAATAGCAGGACTTTGAGCTCAACAGGAAACAGTTGTGCACACTAGAAAACTGGGTGTGTAGTGCATTATGGGAAGTGAAGTCCGGGAGTGAATGTGTGTGAGTGAAAGTCCAGGATGAAGTGCCCTCTTGTGGTGGTCATGGGCACTTCATCAGATGATCATAACAAGATGAATGCCACTGCACAAGCCCTTCTGAAAAGAACCATTTAAATATACTCAGTGCTCATGAACATTTTAAGAGATGGCATGATTAGATGCTGTCAACTCAATCTGACCTCAACAGCAGCTTTTTATGGAAAAAAAACAATTCTTAAAACTAACATTAAGACATTATACCTGTATGTGAATTAATAAACAGTCAGGAACTGCATTTTAATTTAAACATCTATTAATGACTCACCAAGGACAGTAACATTAAAGGTCTTTTCACTGACGGTGCTGCGGTGTTGATCTGTAGTTTATAATCTCCAGAGTGTGTGTTTGTGATGTTCATGATGGTCAGAGATCCAGTCTGATGATCCAGCTTCAGTCTGTCTCTGAATCTCTCAGTACCGTTATTATTACATGAAACATCTGTACAGATCTTACTCAGATCTCCCCTGATGAGAGCGATGCGAGTGTCGTTAAAATACCATCTAATATCTTCTTGTTGGCTTGTTTGAACTCCAGTGGGTAGAGTGACTGAATCTCCCTCATTCACTGACACTGACTCTGTATCAACACCTGACACACCTGAAGAAGACACAGCTAACATAAACCAGAAATACAATATTGTTGTAAAAATTTGAATAGAAACAAACAGCAGAAGAACATCACTGATTCACACCGCTGACCCAGAAGAGAGATCGAAATAAATAAATGTCTTACCATGTTTGAGCAAAAAGATCACTGAGAAGAAATGAATGAAGAGCTTCATTTTCACCACTTTTCATTCAGGAAAATGACTGCAAATTCTGATCCATAAAAAAATTTTCTGCTCTTCTGCTTCAGTGGCGACGGAGTTGTTTCAAGTTAAAGTAAAATATGCAAAACTCCCAAGGTATGTGAGATGAGGACGAGATGGCGTGTGACGCAGGCTTCTCTTTGTGTTCTGTTCATAAAGCGGCGTTAGTGCTGATGCTTATTCGTGATGAGGATTATATTGCAGAGAATTCGAAAACTACCAGAACCTTCATTTTTCCACAAACTAAATCCAAGTCTTTTTTGGGAGAAGCAAACCTACACCTCTAAACAACAACCAAATGACAGCCCAGCTTATAGACCCACTCCTGAGAGTTACACATCATATGTTTGCATACTCTGTACAAAACTTTGTTGTCTTTGTCTGTCTTTTGTTGTAAGGAATGAGGAAGAACAGAAACACAGAGAGAGAGTTCATCTGCAGTCTCTCAAAAGCTTAGGCTAATCAATCAGTCTATCATTATAAGTATTTAAACCCCGGTTTCATAGATAATTAAGCCTTATCATAGACTAAAATGTTGAGCCATTTTAACTGAAAGCAACTTGTGCTATAGGTGAAGACTGTTCTTTGACAGCCCTCAACATTCGGTATAGAAATAAATGAAAATGAAGAATTTAAGTGACAGTACTTCTGCTCAGGTGTAAAGTTCAGGGTCAGAAAGTAAAAGTCCCTGCCATATATTTATTCCACCCACACAGTAAAAACTCATTTCAGTGTGAAATGAACACAGTGTTAAAGTTAATGAGTGAATTAAGTGATTAATTATCTAATCAACTTCAACACTGAGGAGTTTGCTTTGCACCGACAAGAAGTTCTGTTGAAATGGATCGAGACCTTCCTTATCCACGCCAGGAAAAACAGAGGATTCGTTTGGAAAAGTTTCTACATGAAGATTTTGTGAAACCGAACTTTCTGATGATTGTGTAGGAAGATTTGTGTTTGACATATGTATAGAAAGCCCAAACATCTATGTACTCTATTTGTACAATGATATTGTAATGTATTGCACAACTTTCAGATCATTTCCTTTAACATTTTTTTATTTCCCCCAAAATTAGTTTTATTCATTAAATTATTCATCTCCTTGTACATTTAATATTTATTTATGCAGGAATATGTGGATTTATGTATTTACTTGCACATTTATTTATGTATAATTTTGTGGATTTATTTATTGGCTTATTTATTGTTTTTGCAGGTTTCGTTCTCCATAATGGATTGTTAGAGTCAAATTTATATTTAAGATTAACCATTATTTGTTGAAATCATATATGTAATTTACAAACTGTAACTTTAACAGAAGCACATGCAAATAAAAAAAAACCGTGATCATCAGTTTGACAACACATGTGCTGCAAATCCTCACAACACATGCAAACTCAAAAAAGCGCCACACTTACGAAAAGCGCTGCAAAGAGCACAAACCACAACGGAAATGTTTCAAGGGGGACCCCAAAAAGTGACGGACCCTAGTAGGAAGAGCGTCCAAAACCAGTTCAACTCACCCTTCACTTATTCACTGATCCCTATATAGTGTACGGCATTTGAGTGCACAATGTGTTCACAATCATTAAATACTATAAAAACTGCAAACAAAAATAAACAACTGTACATTATTTCATGTATTTATTATTTTTCATAAAGTGTTTTTCAGTTTGCTAGAAACTCACAGATGTCGTGGTCGTCGAGCGCCTCAGGCGCCGTTACGATTACGTCACATTAATATGATACTGATTATTAACGAATATTTTTAAATCATCCAGTAAATGATCATCTCTTAAAGTCGATTGAGTGAACAACAATGCCACATATTAACCCTTGTGTTATGTTACGGGTCAATTTGACCCGTTTAGATTTTCAAGTTGTTGGAAATACTGGTTAACCTATGTTTTTTTTTCTTGATATTTTGTGACTTTTTCTCATTTTCTCATTTATTTATCATCTAAGGCAAAAAATTACCAATCATTTATTTTTTCAAGCTACCTGATATAATATTAAACCTTTGTTTTTTTTCTTGATATTTTGTGACTTTTTCTCATTTATCATCATGAACATGCATGCAAAGTTTCAACATGCTGGTGTTTTTTGACATATACAAACAAAATTACTGTTACGTTCGTGATGTTCGCGGGTCAATTTGACCCTCATAGGCAGCTATTGAAAAGCAACTGTACAGACACAAAATAAAAACATTTATTTTATGTAATTCAGAGCATCAACCCTGCTCAAACCCTAACCAAACACACTTCAAAAAGCTAAATCATGGTGTTCAGAATTAATGGCAAATTACAAATGAAAATCTTTGATGGACACAGATAGTAAAATAAGCTCTCATTTATATATTCAAGATATCTAAAATACCTAGCTTTTAACCAAACCTTTTATGTAGGATTTTCAAAGGCAGCTTCACAGAGCCAAAAAATAAATAAAAAACATTTATTTGATGTATATTTTTGTTGTTTCTCACTCCCCTGTGAGCGAGACTTTGACATAGACAGCAGGAAAAATGAGCTCCTAAAGATTTACAGCAAAAGAAGTCATTTGAGTCAGTGCAAGCAGGTGGATCTGGAGTCAGACCCACAGAAAATGAAGGAGTAAACACAGATGATAGGAAAAAACGGAAGAGATGTGAGTTGTGCCCATGCAAGCGCGACAGCAAAACCAGCACCGTGTGTGTGAAGTGCAAAAAATTTGTATGTAGAAAGCACACACTTGCTGTGTGCTCATCATGCCAGAAATAACTTCTTTACTATGAAATGAGTTTACAAAATTATATAGCTACATTTAATTGTTCAGTAATGATGTTCTAAGAAAAAAATAAAATAAAAAAATGTTAAAATGTAAAAAAAAAAAATGTATATGCAAAACAAGTCAGCATGTTGTTTATTTTCAAATTTTGTCAAACAAAACAGTTTTAAAAAATGGTTAAAAAACATGTTCATTTAATCATATCTTCAGAAATATATTTTTTGGAATATTTGACAAATGTTGATATTAAAAGTTTACAGTTTGTACCTGAATCTTTGTTGTTTTTCATGGTGTGATTTTTGAGGAATTGTATTGAATCCAATTAGGGTCAATTTGACCCGCTCCATAAAGAGTGTACACAGAAATCTAACAGTGCACAAGGGTTAAAACACTTTTCTGTTAGTGAAACAGATTACATTGAGTTAATGCCTACATAATATATTTTAATATTTTTTAGTTTGTGCTGTTGTCAAGTAGGGTCCGTCACTGTTTGGAGTTCCCCTTGAAACATTTCCATTGTGGTTTGTGCTCTTTGCAGCGCTTTTCGTAAATGTAGCGCTTTTTTGAGTTTGCATGTGTTGTGAGGATTTGCAGCACATGTGTTGTCAAACTGATGATCACAGTTTTTTTTATTTGCATGTGCTTTTTTTAATTCGCATGTGCTTTTTTTTTAATTTGCATGTGTTTTATTATTTGAAGCGCTTTGAGCTCTCTCGGCCACCGTATGATCGAGAAGTCATGTGGATTCTGCGCAAAGGAAGATTTCCAATAAATCACGTGATACGAGAAGTAGCAACCACACCCACTGCAAACGACATAAAAATAACACTCTGTGTGATTCTTTTTAGATGAAGCTTTGTTTTGCCCTCACCTGCTTCCTGAGGAAAAATCCTTTGACAATACAGTTCAAATCTGTGTATCGATAAGCCAGTGAGTATTTTTGCATTATGAAAAATTGTAGCTACATAACTATTAACAGGAAGCTCGTGCTGCAGAATGTGGTGTTTGCCAAGGCTGTGGATTACAGGCAATAATGTTGTAAATAATGTTCACTTTCTTGCACAGAGACCTTCGATTCATAAGACCTCAAATGATCATCAGGAGCCATAAATGGATTATGAATCGCAAATAACACGGTTTTCAGCTTCTTTACTGTTCTATACTGGAGAAGAAAAGTCACCAAAATCTCGGCTGGCTTGAGGGTGAGTAAATAGATTAATAGCAATTTTTCATTTTCAGGTGCACCAAAAAAATGCACCAAAAATGCCTTTAAGCTGATTTACAGGAGTTGCCTACTTTACCATTACATTAAACAGGAACATGTCCAAACTAGTTTGCAGTGAGTTTTGTAGATAGATAAACTGACATTTTGCATGGTGTTTTGTAGGAACTGGAAGATAATGGATGATAGTGATGAAGCAAATAAATTAAATCTGACAAACATGGATCCAGAGGTAATTAGCATGTCCTTTCGATCTGATAATTCTTATTCTCTGTCTTCTCTATTCTGTAATTTTGTCTGTTCTCATTTTTCTATGTGCATCTATAACATTAAAAATGAATAAATAAATGAAAGCATGCATGAAATTAGCACAGAATCAAATTTGTGTTGATGTCTGTGAATTAATCAAGGATCAACTTAATGGACAAGGCTAAATGCGCAGCTATCTACTTCTGCAAATCCATGTTCTACTTGTAACTCGGGCGTTTCCAGTAACAGTGTTCAGCGCACAGACTTACATGAGAACAGTGATAAAGCCAGACATTATAAACTTTCGGGGCTTAGCCCAAATCTATTGTCAAGTTGTTCCAAACAAACCAGTATGAATGTCTTTTTTCTGCTCACACAAAGGAAGATATTCCTTTTTATCCCATTTTATTCCTTGATATCCCATTTTAATGCACTTTAAAATAAATGAAAATGTCATAACTATATTTTACTTTACACTAGAATATAGGGAAATTACAATACTTTGAGCTTTTATTGTGGAGAAAACTAACACCAGATCACCTGGGGCCTCATTTATAACCTCTGCATATGCACAAAACATGCCCTGAAAGAGACATACGACACTTTGTAGGGGATTGTACAGTTTCACACCCTTTGACCAGTTATGTTGAATAAAGACCAGGAGTCAGAAGTGCAATCAATGGAAGAAAATTTACTGAAGAGCAGTTTCATCAGCAGAAGCAGCTTCAAGTCTCACAAGGAGTTCGTAGGCCGCTCTGCGTACATATACTTTTCCATAGCAATTATACTCTAACTGGGTCTACTAACTATATCACTACTAAGATTGTGAAGATTCTGATTGGTTAAGGAAACTAGACAAAATTGGTAAGATAGTCAGGAGCGTATCTTCATCATTCAGGATGCTGACGCCAGACTCCTTGAGTTAGTCTACAGAGTGTCCCTCTAGGTCAGGTCTAGGCGCCCTCATGTCTCCAGTCCAGATGACACCAGTCCACATGCCCTCAATACGACACCTGCACAGAACATTAACACACATACACAATACACACCACTGCAGAGTTGATAGTTGGTTAGCTCCAACTATCAACATGAAAGTTTCCCAAAACATGCTGATAACATGTTCTTGGTTCTGGCGAGAAGTACAAACAGTATTCATTTTTATCCTGTGGAAAAATACAGAAGTTAAGGTGACATTTTGAAATGAGGCAAAAGTCACGTCCCATCCAGGAGCTGTGGTGACCTTGGTGACCCAAACTCCAGGGAGTTAAGAAAACAGATATATGGCTGGACACATGTGTCACATATAGAATGAAATCATGCAAATAATTTTAATAAGTAAAATACTGATTATTGATTATTGCTTTTTATTGTAATCACTCCAAAAAGGATAAATATATATTGAAGAGAAGAGGATAAATATATGATGAGAGACAAGGGATATTGATTATCCCCATTTAACTTCTTAAGCAAAAAGATGGGAATTATAAAAACAAACTTGACGGGAAAATTTGCGCACCTTCACGCAAACTCTGACCCATCAGTACAAACACTTTTACTAGAGTGAGAAAAGTAATGAAGTAAACAGAAGGATTTTAAAACTCTGTTTTCATTTTGATATACACATTTGCATAAATATTCCACTTTTATCTGGGTGATAAGCCCTAAAATTACATGAAGTCATTACACAGAAGATAAACAAAAATTATATGGATTCAGATAGTGGATGTGCTGCTTTTGATCACTTTTCCTGTGACATGCTGTTTTAATGACAGTGATAGGAGCACAATATTTCCTCTTTAAACTAAACTGCAGATCTCATGTTATGACAAAATATTTTTAGCAAGAACGATGATCAGTGATGCACACTTACTTCGATATTATGAAAGACACTGCTGGATTCGATGGTCGAACGGTCTATTGTCCGGTTTGAATAGGTCTGTATTTGAAGGATACAACTTGGAAGAAAACGGGAAGATTTATATGTTTCCTTTTTAAAATACTTTCAGTGAAGCGCTGCGTCAGACAACTGTATTTACACTGTAATAAATAAGTGGGCCTATATCTGTATATCTATATCACTATAATAGCCTGAACATACTAAAAGATGTTCACCTTATCAGCAAAACTGCATAAACTCGATTTCATTCGAATTGTTTAAAACAATTAAAATACTATTTAGACGGTGGAAATTAATGAATCAACTCTATTCTAAAAACTTTATCTGAAATGTATTTTATAGCAACAATTTTGGTTTTATGGATATTTTGATATATTTATTTTAAAACAACAAGGATATTAGATGATTTTTAGTAATATACATGGCACAAATGGCATTTATAGTCCATATATATATTTCTCAATGTCTTCTTTGTCAATGTACCTTTGATCAATGGTGTCACGTGGATGTGAATATGCATGGAAATGATATGCAGATGAGATTATGCATTGTAAAACTAGACGTTGTAAACTCAATATATGGTGATTTCGGGGAGGAGACAGGGTGGAGATGCACGTATGGACAATCTTCCTCTGATTGTGATTTATAAAGGGATTTCTAACGCGCAGGTTCTGGCGTACGCATGGGTTTAAAAATCTGAAAACTTGTGCATAAATACACATTTAGGATGAAACCTACAGAATGTTTTATAAATAAGGCCCCAGCTGATCGCATGAGCAAAGTGCGCACTTCTCTTTAAAATGCTCAGCACAAACAGACTGCCTTTTGTCTGGGATTCAGAATGAGGAAGGACGCAGGCGCACAAGACAAAAGACAAAGCACAACAAGGAGATAGGGGTGTGAGACAGTTCAAACAGCAGGGCAAGGCAGACGACACTAGGAGAGGCAGGGAGAATGACCACCAGTCTAACGAGATAACAGACTTGAGAACCGCTTGGGAGGCAACACCAGGCAGGATGATGGTGAAAAGAACTAGGCAGCAACACAGGGAAACCAAGCCTTGATGCTTTATCTCTCAGAAATAGCTCCAGTCTTGGTTGCCTGGCAGTGGGAATCAGTGGCCAGGGAAACTCAGGGCACAGGGCAGGAACCAACACAAGACACACAGTCACGACTCAAAAAACAAGACAAGGTCAAACAGAAACAAAACTGACACCTATGACTAAAGAACACAAAATAAATAAAAAATGTAAAAAAAAATCTAGGAATTACTGGATCATAAAAACAAAAGGAAATAAAACAAGACAACATTCTTACAGTGAACTAGAGAAGAGAAAAAGATTAATTGGCAATCAAATAAAAAAAAACAATTAAAAAAAAGAAACCAAAAATAAGGCTTGGGAGAACTAGAGCAAAATTAAGACTAGAACTAGACTAGAATAGGGATGGCTGATGCGAAACTAACGTTTCGACACAGTGTCGAGATCCCGAAGCGTAGATGTTTCGAAACACTGCTCCGTGAAACTCACCACATTAACAAAAACACAACATTTTTATTTTTTTAAATGTTTTGTTGTCAAAGTTGTTTCAGATAACATGTGCAATTGACCACTAGGTGTGGAGACGGTGTCGGTATAGTTTCGAAGCTTCGACACAATACGGCACATTTGCTTCAACTGTTTCAGTGATTCATGAAGCCTCGCTCTGCCCACCACTAGACTAGAGTAAAAACTCAGGAACAAAGAAAAAAATAGAATGTATCAAAAAGGAAATAATCAGACACAGAAAACCAAATCTAGCACTTACTGACAGATAGTAAGAGAACTATGCATGCAATGAACCAGCAAAGACATAAGGTAGGGAAGCACAATATAAAGGGACTAGAGCCATGCTAGAACCAAAGGCCATGAGGATCAGGTGAGCACAATTAGTGAAATGAGGACTAGACCGGACTAAACAAGGGGGTCACAGCAAGCAAGGAGGCAGGACAAGAGGAGCACATGGCAAACACAAACAGAGACATAACGTTGTGCTCAAGCACAAGACAAACAAAGAAAGATTAAATAAGGACAAAACATGCATGACATACATATACTTAATTAAATCAGTCTTTTGCCGTTTTATAAAGGCACAAGGCTTTGATTCAATATCACGGTTTCGATTTTAGTTCTTTGGCAAAATATGTTACAGAGACCATTTATTTTAGGCTATGTTTTAAATTTTCAGTTCATTATGAAACAGTGGCAAAACAGGGCCATTAATGGGAAACACTGAATTAATGTTTAGCTGACAAATGTGCTGAAGTTGAGTAATATTATATTGTAACAAAAACCCTCGTCCGAAAGCGAATTTGAGTGCCTGGCCTGCTGCTGTTCTGAGTGAGTGACAGGAACCATATCTGTGTACAACTGTGGTGTGCGTTAACTCGCTGTCAGAGAAAAGAGAGAAAGCACTGCCGGTATTTGTGCATGGATACTGCAGAACAGTAGTATTGAACTCTTCAACATTTTTTGGTAGACAGATACTGTATCAAAAAATGACATTTTGATAGCACTGTAAAGAAACCTCAAACCTGAAAGATTCTTGGCTTTTTAAAAAACATTCAGTGCTCCAGCCCCCTTAGCGCCACTCCTTCATGAGAATGTAGATAGCTACAACAGCATAACCAGCTTCAATTATTATTAACGACACAGAGTGATCCATGTCAAAATTTTAGAATTACAGTTTTGTTTGGACACACACAGACATCAAGAGGCAGCATATGAATCTCAACAATGGTGACAGTAAAGTTTCATGCTGCAATGCATGCAGGGTACTGCCATAGTACAAAAAAAACCCAGCGTGCGCTGCGACGTGTATAAATTATCACCATTGTTGAGGACTGTATGAAAAGTGTATATTTATTTATTTATTTATTTATTTATTCTTTCCAGGAAGAACCGAGATCTGATCTGAAACCCTGCAAAGGTCTAGAAGACGAACTCAAGGCTTTTGGTTTGGATGGCTCCTTCTGGACCAAAGTGTTCAAAGATAAGTTAGAGGTGACTGATAAAAAGCAGCTTGAGTATTTGGATAATGAAGACTTTGAACTGCTCAAGAAACACATTCGCTACAGATGGGAAAAGAATGCTCTTCAAAAATTCTTAGGTAATTTAGAACCAGGTAAATCAGAGTCAGTGGCAAAAGAAGAAAAACATGTGTTATCAAGGCATATACCAAGTCTAGATAATATGACTCAAAACATGGCAAAAGAACTTGCAACACTGACATATGACCTTGAGGAACCAAGAAGCACACACATGATAAATGAAAGACCTCTGAAGGACTGTGTTGACAGTTTGATAGCAAGGTCCTCTACAAATATTGATTCGCAATGTTTATCTACTATGTCCATTTCTGATAAAGAGATTTTACATACAGCTTCAGGAGGTCTTGCACTTCAGGGCATTTTCAAAACTGGGAAAGTGGAAGATCTTTTGAAGGACCGACAAAAATTGATCAGAATTGATGACTGTAAACTTGCTGGGCCAAAACACACCTCTCACTCTATTCGGTATGAGTTTTCCTCCTACACATCTCACCGAGAGTTTTTAGGATCTATTGAAAAATTGGGGTTCAGCTACAGTGCAGAGCTAAATCTTGGATGTTTACCTGCACAAGCAAAATTTGGCTTTCAAAAAGGTTCTCTATCATCAAGAAACTTTTCAAAGCCAGTCTGAGCGATCTTATGCAGCAGTGACACTCTGCCATTACGTGCCGCTTGCTTCAGCATTCTTTGACCAGCTTACTTTGTCTGACTCTGCAAAGAAAGAACTAATAGAAATCAATGAATTGTTGCATGCCACTGATCAACATGAAAAACCTTCTCTCCAGAAACGGGTAGAGAGATTCTTTGAAAGGTTTGGGTCTCATGTGTCTCAGGGCCCAATACATTTTGGTGGAACATTTTGGTGGAATGCATATGCTCAGGGATTTTCAGACCAGAACCATGATAAGGTGAAAGACCAGCTGTATAATGTCTTCGCAATAAATTGTTCTGTGCAATTAAACAAGACAATTTCAGGTTCAAATGACATAAGTATCTCAAAAGGGAAAGGAGCTTCTCAGATTGGATTTAGCGATGACCTCAATACAGTGGTCCAGCTCTCTGTGAGTAAATATGGAGGTTCAGCTGAAACAGATGATCTCATACAGTGGAAAAACAACCTTGCTGCAAATAATAAAACCTGGGCAGTCATAGACAGAGGACTGACATTGACTCCAGTGTGGGATATCATCAGAACATCTCATAATGATCAATTTAAAGACCCTCTCAGATTGTGCATATTTCTAATGAAAGCTTATAAAGAAATCACACACCAGGATGTAGAATCTGCCGATGAGATTAAAACACTCAGAATTGTTGATGAAGCTGAAAAATTGATGCTGTCAGTGACTGAGTGGTCTCTTTCTGATGCTGAGAAGCATCTTAGAGATTTACTCAGAATGAGAAGGCAAATTAAGGAATGCACAACATCATTCACACAATGGATTGATATTTTCCTTTCCAATGAGGGACTTCAGAAATTCCTGACCAATGTTACCACAACATATGCTGATGACAACATACGATTCCTGACATCCTTGGTGATGGACACACATTGTCATCAAGTCAAAAAATTCCCAAACAGAGAACATATTTTAGAATGGGTTAAAGGGACCCCAGAGGTGGCTAAAGATGTATATGGCACATTTACTCCCATCCAAGAGTTTTCTGATGTAACAAGGGTTCTACAGAAGGCAAGTGAAGATTTTCTCCAAAGTTCTGAAGACATAAATGTTACTATCACATGCAAAGTTACCCATGCAATAAATTCATGGCTTGGAACTGAGAAAAAAAAGGGTCTTGATGACTTAGTTTTACTTGTGCTGTCAGTCACAAAGCATGTTGGACACAGAGAGGACACATTTAATCCCCTTCTGGGTTCTCAGGAAATTGATTTCTTAAAAAAAGAGCTCTCAGATGTACACAGGAAATATTTGGGATTTCGCAAGGAGAGTATTTTGAAGACGCATGCCTTTACTCTGTTGGCATTGCTGACAGCAAGCTACAAGGGTCATGAAATACCTGTGGATAAACAGAAATCCCTGGATGCCTTCAAAAAGGCAATGAAAGGAGACATTAATCCTGATCTGAAACAAGCAATTGCTGACTTTTCAAACCATCTAAATTGGGAACGTTTGGAGGAGGACCTGAGGTCAATGCTTAATGGGACTTCAGAACTAGAAGGTAATTCCCCATCCACTGGAATTTCAAAAAATGAAGAAGCTGTAGACACCTCAAAAACAGAGGATGCTGTTGAAGCAACCCCAGTAGATGGATGTCCTAAAGTAAATGTTGGGCTTGCAAGTCCATATAAAGAGTTGTTTGAAAGATTAGATTTGCTTAAATACTATCCAGCAAAACTGCCAAATTCATATATTCATGATATAAACATGTTGTCAATGTGCATTACTCAAACTGCCAAAGAGAAAGATCTATGGATTCACTTTATTTACAGACTGTTAGCATTAGATGTCAATGTTAGGTTCCTGCGCATTGAACCTACAATACAAATTTCCTCTAAGTCTTTACCATACAGCTTGGAGAGTTTTTGTGATTTTAAAGCTGAAAATGTTAGTTCTCATGATGATGAGGCTTACATCCACCCCATGGACATCTTTATGGCAGTTTATCATTGCTCCAATGATTTTGTGCGACAGTGTATTTTTACCCAACTATCCAAATGTCATTTTGCAGTACCTCTGCTAGTACCCAATCTATCGAATCAACAAATAGAAATACCTGTGTGGCCGCTCCAAATAAGTGCACTTACATTGCAAGCCACAGAAGAATCTCCAGTGACAGGGTCTGTACTGGACATACCTCTTCCAGTTGTGTCTTTCATGAGACTAGGAACATCCATAAACTCAAAATCAAAAATCATGAATGACATGATTAACAAGAATGGCCACCCCACTTTCTTCAGTCGCCACTGCAGAGGAAGTACAACGACACGTGTTTTATTGGAAGGGGTAGCAGAGATTTCATGGTACGTCTCAGGAGGGAAAAAAAGTAACCTTTCTGAAAGCTGTATGGCCTTTATCAACCTCCATGGTGATGCCTGCAAACATCCACAACAGGTCCAGTTTCTAATGGGAATAAGTTCTGTCATTGTACTGTTGTTACCTGAAAATCTTCGTGATTCTGAAATACAAGAGGGAATCAAAACATTTCTGGAATGCAGCACACCTTTCATTGCATTGTTCTCTGGAATCGAGACAACGGACAAATGTGATCCTAACAGAATTGCTGCTAAAAACCGAAATGACACTGAATTAACCAAGGAAACACTGTTTAAAATGAATGAGGTTCTCTCAAAAGAAAACAGGAAGAAAATCTTGAAAGATCATTTTGAACAAGGAAGAGAGCAAGGATTCATAGTGTCAACAGAGATCGAATTGGAAGGAAGAGAAAAGGCTAAGGTGCTTATGGACGTATTATATGGTGAGAAAAGGACACCAGTAAAAGAAACGGACAAGTCATTGGGCTTGAAAGATGTTTATTTGCCTTTGCAAGGCGAGTTGTGGATGCAGTGGTGCATCAAAGACAAAGAGTTCCATCGCATACGGTGCAAAAAAAACAGGAGCATTGAGCAGCAGCGTTCAGAAATAGCTGAAGGGAAAATGAAGATCAGAGCCATCCAACAGAAAAGATCATCAGAAAACATTTTCATGGAAAGATTTCTTCAGTATTCTGTCAGTGTAGAGGAAAAGGAAAGATTGTACTTCTTAAACTGGTTCAAGAAGTGCCTTGATGAAACTCTCAGATGTAATCTTGTTGATCTAACAAAACAATATAACAGAACATGGCTAAAATATAGAGAGGTTTCAGATGGGGATAGAATGAAATACCAGACTGATCTTTGTGAATTATCTAAAAGAATAAAGCATGCCTCATTTGGGCTTCAACATGTGTTTCGCGAAATAAGTCAGATATATGAATCCCACAGGTCTGTTGAAAAAAGCAAGACCATTCATGAAATTGCGCTTGAGAAGCTCCCTGAAATGGGAGTTGATTTGATGCTCTCTGGACACCCATTTGAACTAATGGATGGAGATGTAAATTATGTGGCAATTGACTGGGTCAGTGCTGTCCTTGACAAACTTATTCACAAACTTGGTGATAAAAAAGTGCTAGTGCTTTCTGTTGTAGGGCTTCAGAGTTCTGGAAAGTCTACTCTTCTCAACACAATGTTCGGGCTTGATTTTGCTGTAAGCTCAGGGCCATGCACAAGAGGAGCATTCATCCATCTACTCCCAGTTGAGGAACAAATAAGGGATGAGTTGTTGTTTGATTATGTACTCGTAGTGGACACAGAGGGACTACGCTCAACAGTAACCGATCCTGATGTTGTGGTTAAACATGACAATGAATTGGCCACCCTCATAATTGGAATAAGTGACATTACACTGATAAATGTAATGGGAGAAAATCTATGTGAAATTCAGAACATTCTCCAGGTTTGTTTTCAGGCATTTTTGAGAATGAAGACTGTAAATATCAAGCCAAGGTGCATGTTTGTTCACCAAAATGTGTCAGACATTACAGCCAAAGACAAAAACCAAGGAGGAAGAATACAGCTTATAGAGAAACTTGATGAGATTTCCAGGGCTGCTGCAGAAGAAGAGAATGAAGTGGTTTCAGGCTTCAATGACATCATAAAGTTTGATGTGAACAGTGACACGTTTTACTTCAAGAATCTTTTGGAGGGTGACCCTCCAATGGCTCCACCCAACCCATCGTACAGTCAGAATGTGCAGGAGCTTAAGAACAGGGTGCTCTCAATTGCTACCTGGGAACCAAACTGTTCACTTCTTACTCTCTCTGACATCCGTGAGAGAATAAAAGACACATGGAGTGCATTGCTAAATGAAAACTTCATTTTCAACTTCCGTAATTCCTTGGATATGAAGGTGTACAGTGATCTTGAGAGAGATTACCTGACATGGTCTTGGAAATTAAGGAAGATGGCTTTAGAGACACAAAGGGCCTTGAACTGCAGAGTGAAAAGTGGTGAGTTGAAATCTGTCAATGAGTCGGAGATAAGAGGCATATTTGAAGACAGTCATACACAAATCAAAGCTGATGTTGAAAAATATTTCAGGGAGAAGAATCATTCTGATATTCTCTCTCAATGGAGATTTCAAATTGATAAAAGGCTGAAAATGTTGAAAGATGAGCTCATTGAAGAGACATATAATAAAGGTCTAAAGGAAGTAATTCAAAGGAATCTCAAGCTAGAGCTTGACAGCAAAATGAGGGAGTATGAGACAGACTTGTTCCAGAGAGGCACGGCTATAGCATCTGCACTGAATGACCAAACTCCCAATGAAGATTCATTACTGGATGAATTTAACAAACTTTGGATACAATGGACAACTGATTTGTCCTCTAGGAACCCAAAAGACACAGAAACAAATATAGAGAACTTGGTCGAAACTGCCTTATTGACCAGGTTTGAAAAACACAAAGATGTCATTTGTAATAAATCAGAGGAAGTTTTTAAATTTGATACTGGCAAACATATGAAAATGCAATCAAGACAATGGCTTCTTGACAAAAAGTTTTGGACAAACAATTCTCAGATAAAACAAACTGGAAATG
Organism: Opsariichthys bidens; assembly: GCA_037194245.1. Taxonomy (NCBI): domain Eukaryota; kingdom Metazoa; phylum Chordata; class Actinopteri; order Cypriniformes; family Xenocyprididae; genus Opsariichthys; species Opsariichthys bidens. Next base: position 4,422,422 of record CM074291.1, read on the forward strand.
ACATTTCTAAGCAAATTTTAGAGGATATCACTAAGAGAATAAAAGAGAAGGCTGCAGATGGTAATGACGTTACTGAGAATTTCATTCATGAGATTTTGCAAGAGATTGATGATATGACCAGCAAATATGAGAAATCTCATGGTTTCCAATTCACAAGTTTGTACACAGCTTGTTTATCTACTTATATTTGTAAATTGTCAACAAGGGAGCTCAAACAAATAAATGAAAACTTTAGGTCAGTAAATGACCCCCTCACACACCTAATGAAGAAAAAACAATATTTCTTCCAATTATTCAAAGACTGTCAGGATGCAGAATCGATTAAGAGTTTTGTCTCAGTTTTAATAAACAGTCTTAAAGAAGCAATGTGTTCTGCTCTTTTTGACAAGTTAAGCATTGACATAGCAGATTATCTGAAGAATCACCACGAAGCACTTCGAGGAAATAAGTCTAATTTGGAGCATCACATTATGAAACATTTGGCAGAAAATGAGAATTTTGAAGAATACATTAAGTACATTAATAATCCAAAATCTTTCTGTCGAGAGTTTATAAGAGAATGTGTTGTGAAGCATATCAGTGATGAACAAATGAAGGTGTCAGAGTTCCTTTCTTCTGGCTGGTCACAGCTAACAGAGAAAGTGATGGTTGAGTGCTCTTCTGCATCAGAAAGGATGAGAGAAGCTCAAGGCAATGCCTCGATGTGGCTTGATCAATTTTGCTCGAGACTTGGACAGGAGATCCCTTTGTCAAGAGAAGATTTTAGGACTATTGAAAATCTGGATATTGATAATGCACAAATCCTCCAGGAGAAATTTGCTAGTTCACTAAAAGACATGTTGGAAAAAGAAAAGAAGGACCCCACCAGTATCTTACGCTCAGGGCCTATTATTTTCAAGCTAAAAGAAAAACCAGTTGATACTCTCTGTGAACAGCTGAGCGGTTGCTGGGAGCAGTGTCCTTTCTGCAAAGCTGTGTGCACTAACACCTTTCCAAACCACGAAGCAGATCACACTGTTGAATGGCATCGGTGTCAGGGCATTGGTGGCCTTTTCCATCAACAGAGGAATCCATGGTGGAAGAGATTGTGGTATAAAGGTGAAGAAGAAAAACATTTTGTTCTGGACATTTGTTCAACATCTGTCATAAGTGACAATGAATTCAAAAGCCACGACTCAGAAGAGTGGATCCCTTTTAAACAATACAGAAAAGCAGGCCCTTCTTATGAAAGCTGGAAAATTATATCAGACAATCAGGATAGATCATACTGGAAATGGTTTATCTGCACCTTTAGTGACCAACTGGAAAAGCTGTACAATTTCAAATTTGAAGGCCTTGGCGAAATCCCAGTGAGCTGGAAGCGAATCAGAAAGAATAAAGTTATAAAGGAGATGAATGACATTATTCTGAAAAATGCATTAAAATAACAACAAATGATTAGACAGAAATGTCATGCTAAATGTTGCAACACAAAGCATGTTTTAATCCCAGAATAGCGTGTCGGCTATAATTTTGTACTGGTTTGTACTTGAAATGGATTCATAAATGATATTATCTGTATATTAAACATATATCATGCCTACTGAAACATAATATGAATGAATTTTGGGTGGAATCTAATTTAATCATTTATCATAAGCATGAAAGTGGCTGCTTAACACCTCCTGTGACAATTCCTATAACTATTTCTGTTCATCCATCTATCTAACGTACTACTATCAAATGCAGTGTATTTCTTTAATTAATCAAGAAGTTCAGGAGAATCTTCACAAGTTCCTATGTAATGGGCAGCATGCAAATTATGTTAATTTCGTAAACTAGTGAACTTGTGAAACTGTACAGTATGTTGCTTGTGTTTTCTCTGGTTAGCATTGTAAACATTTTTTGGAAGTGTAATATTAGTAAGTTTGCACACCGTGTGCCTTTTTGAAAATGTTACTTAGAATATTAAAATGAAATATAATGGCAATGCTCAGTCATGTATCATGTCATTTATTTGTCATACATTGTTTCTGTTTTTTTCAATTTGCTGTAAGTTTTTTTTTGGCACAAAGAGTTTGTTTGGGTATAAATGAGAAAAAGTATACATTAAAAAACTTGCATAATACATTGAGAAAGGTAATGAAAAACTTGCCATTTTTCAGTACAGCAGTGGCTTTTATCGCGCATTTAGTTTTTTTTTTTTCTTTTTAAAGCGCTGAGAGTTTTTGTCTATTTTTGTGTACATGAAATGGCAATTTGAGGCCTAAACTTAAAGGTAAAGAAAGAGATGGCTATTGGCAATGTTTTTGTGAGCAGAAATGTTTGTTTATATTATAATACATATGTGTTATGTGTAATATAAATGTGTTTTTATGCACCTCTGTATTGGTCATTTATGTGCCTTTAACACCTGCTCATCATCGAGTACATTTTTTAAATAAATGATCCTTATTCATTTTCATTGAAACTAGACATTTATGAAGAGTCAGGTCAAAAAAAAAAAGTACATTTCCAATATACCTAAAATATTTTACCTTTAGAGTGAAATTAATGGGGGTTTTTTTTAAACAAAAGTCCAAATAATGAATTTGCTCACGTTGACTGAAGTACTTCATTACTAGTGCAGTCATCAAATTTCCAGTCAAGTGGAAAAATGTATTTTAACTTGATAAGATGTTTAAAAACAAGCCATTTAAAATTAAGATGACAATACATTTTGCCTCGTGTTGAATTAATAATTAAAACTATTTTTTTATTGCAAACAAGCACATTGTTGTCAGATATTGAAACAGATCAACATAAAGTTAAGAAATTAGCAGAATGAAAACAAAATGTAAAATCCATCTGAAGTCTTAGACGTTCCAAAGTCTTGAAGAGCGAATAACAGTTTTGGCAGGGATTGAGAAACAAAAGTAAAATCCTCTAAACTGTTACACTTCCATTCATTACAACATTAAATCAAAAGCAAAGATCTGATTCTAAATTTCTTAACTCAGAAGTTTAAACATTGAATGATAACCCTGCACAAGTTTCCAAACTCCCCCTAGTGTCCCAACACTCAAATTAAATATTGTTCAAGGGTTTATATGCATTACAGTCGAGTAATGATGATAAAAGTGCTGAAAATAATTCAAACAGTAATTTCAAAAGAAATAAGTAAGCTTCAGGCTTTGGGAGTGGACAAGGCCAAAAAAATAAAATAAATCAAATAACAAGACTCTTTCCTGACTACCTTACTAACCAAACAAACACAGGAGACAAAGGTTTAACGGAGAAAATGTTCCTCCCTACTGCTTCTGCACTCAATAACAATAAGGCTAAAACACATTAATTGTGGCTGCCACCATAGCAGGAGCAAGAGGTTTTTTTAAAACGATATAGCTTATTGTACACATGGAAACTATAACGCATAAAGTCTGGGACAGACAGCAGGTCACACTCTCTGGATAATGTCTCTCTGTGAACAGCCAGGCTCTTCTCCACAATCACTGATGAGGCACAGCTGACACTAGTCACGCTCCTATAAGAGCACAGGTAAACGGGGAGAAAAACTACACATTATTATACATACTGGTATAGAAGGAGATGGCATGCATCCACTCATTCAGGGTTGTGCTGAGGAGCGGATCGAGACTGACAATGTCTTGTTCCCTCCATCAGGGAATGAGATTACAGTAGTAAACAAGACGTTCCCCATTTCAAGCGTCCCGCAGGAAATTGTGGGAATATCAATTTACTTTTTTTTCACTATAAATTATACAATGAATTGCTATTTTTCACTTCCAAAAACTGTGAATTTAATGGTATTTCACTGTAAAATCGTATTAAATCTTCCCTTAGATCTAATACAGTCATTCACGGTATATGGTGCGTAAACTTTCTGTAAACCAATTAACCGTTTTTCACCGAAGCATTTTTACAGTCTTTTACCGTTAAAGTCACGATCGTTTCTCACAATGTATTTTAACCACACAGTCCTTATGAGCTAGAGTTCAAACCGTATGTAAAACCAGTATTGAAGAATTTGAAAATCACACATGTGTATATATATATATGTGTGTGTGTGTGTGTACTTGCTTGTTTTGAAAAATATATTATTGTGTGCAAACAGCATCAGGGCATCAGAATGTGTGTGTGTGTGTGTGTGTGTGTGTGTGTGTGTTGTATGCACTCATTTCACATTCGCTGTTTCTGTTTTTCACCAAAACTAATGAAAAGCTGAATTATGGTCACAAGACATTGAAGATAAAAATATTAATGACTAATTTTATTAAGAACTAATTGTAATGGACATCAAACTTCAAAAACAATACTACGTTCTACAGCTCTAAAAGATCTTCGGATCAACTTGAATATTATTTATTAAGATTATAATACGTGCAAGTTGAATGCAGCCATGAACATAAAGCAAAATAAAATGGCCCAAAAATTGCCTGTGGAATTTTACTGGTTGTATTTTTAAACAGACGGAATAATTTGGGAGTGAAATCTGAAAAGTGAATATGGATTACTGAATTTTTAATAATGAAAATGTGTGTGTGTTGAATTTAAATATTCACAGCTTAAAAATACGACCATGTTGAATTTCAGCCCATATAAATGCAAGCTTTAAAAATACAATGCATTAAAATGCAAGTACGGTTAATGAAATGCATTTTTTTTTCTCAATTAGTGCAGTTCAAACAGCTTTTTATTTGAAAAACATTTGGCATTAAAAAACTGACATACTGCTTATCAACGATTTATAATGCATATGTAAATGCGATTTTAGTCATTAATAAACACCTTTATAAACCCTTTACAAAGGGAACCTTAATGTAAAGTGTAACCGGATTTTTGTACAGTAAATCTTAAAGATAGTGTTAAATCAGCCGTATGTAATACTCACATTCTATAGTCCTGCTGTATGTCTCCTGTGGCGATGTTAAATCACAGCAACAGTTACAACTGCAGCAACCAGCAGAACAACAACAACTATTCCTGCAGCAGCAGCTGAAGACTGACCTGAATCTGGAACAGCTGAAGACAGACAGACATTATTACTAGAGAGTGAATGATTATACATCCAGTACTTCACTTTGACATACACATCTTTTTACATCGATCGTCAGTTGTATGATATTGATTTAACTAATAAATAATGCCATCAATTCTCAGCAACAGCAGCTAAAACAGCATGGCAGGACTTTGAGCTCAACAGGAAACAGTAGAGCACACTAGAAAACTGGGTGTGTAGTGCATTATGGGAAGTGAAGTCCGGGAGTGAATGTGCATGTGTGTGTGAGTGAAAGTCCAGGATGAAGTGCCCTCTTGTGGTGGTCATGGGCACTTCATCAGATGATCATTACAAGATGAATGCGACTGCACAAGCCCTTCTGAAAAGAACCATTTAAATATACTCAGTGCTCATGAACATTTTAAGAGATGGCATGATTAGATGCTGTCAACTCAATCTGACCTCAACAGCAGCTTTTTATGGAAAAAAAAACAATTCTTAAAACTAACATTAAGACATTATACCTGTATGTGAATTAATAAACAGTCAGGAACTGCATTTTAATGTAAACATCTATTAATGACTCACCAAGGACAGTAACATTAAAGGTCTTTTCACTGACGGTGCTGCCGGTGTTGATCTGTAGTTGATAATCTCCAGAGTCTGTGTTTGTGGTGTTCATGATGGTCAGAGATCCAGTCTGATGATCCAGCTTCAGTCTGTCTCTGAATCTCTCAGTACCGTTATTACACTGAACATCTGTACAGATCTTACTGAGATTTCCCCTGATGAGAGCGATGCGAGTGTCGTTAAAATACCATCTAATATCTTCTTGTTGGCTTGTTTGAACTCCAGTGTTTAGAGTGACTGAATCTCCCTCCATCACTGACACTGACTCTGTATCAACACCTGACACACCTGAAGAAGACACAGCTAACATAAACCAAAAATACAATATTGTTGTAAAAATTTGAATAGAAACAAACAGCAGAAGAACATCACTGATTCACACCGCTGACCCAGAAGAGAGATCGAAACAAATAAATGTCTTACCATGTTCGAGCAAAAAGATCACTGAGAAGAAATGAATGAAGAGCTTCATTTTCACCACTTTTCATTCAGGAAAATGACTGAAAATTCTGATCCATAAAAAAAGTTCTGCTCTTCTGCTTCAGTGGCGACGGAGTTGTTTCAAGTTAAAGTAAAATATGCGAAACTCCCAAGGTATGTGAGATGAGGACGAGATGGCGTGTGACGCAGGCTTCTCTTTGTGTTCTGTTCATAAAGCGGCGTTAGTGCTGATGCTTATTCGTGATGAGGATTATATTGCAGAGAATTCGAAAACTACCAGAACCTTCGTTTTTCCACAAACTAAATCCAAGTCTTTTTTGGGAGAAGCAAACCTACACCTCTAAACAACAACCAAATGACAGCCCAGCTTATAGACCCACTCCTGAGAGTTACACATCATATGTTTGCATACTTTGTACAAAACTTTGTTGTCTTTGTCTGTCTTTTGTTGTAAGGAATGAGGAAGAACGGAAACACAGAGAGATAGTTCATCTGCAGTCTCTCAACAGCTTAGGCTAATCAATCAGTCTATCATTATAAGTATTTAAACCCCGGTTTCATAGATAAGGCTTAAACTAATCATAGACTAAAATGTTGAGCCATTTTAACTGAAAGCAACTTGTGCTATAGGTGAAGACTGTTCTTTGACAGCCCTCAACATTCGGTATAGAAATAAATGAAAATGAAGAATTTAAGTGACAGTACTTCTGCTCAGGTGTAAAGTTCAGGGGTCAGAAAGTAAAAGTCCTGCCATATATTTATTCCACCCACACAGTAAAAACTCATTTCAGTGTGAAATGAACACAGTGTTAAAGTTAATGAGTGAATTAAGTGATTAATTATCTAATCAACTTCAACACTGAGGAGTTTGCTTTGCACCGACAAGAAGTTCTGTTGAAATGGATCGAGACCTTCCTTATCCACGCCAGGAAAAACAGAGGATTCGTTTGGAAAAGTTTCTACATGAAGATTTTGTGAAACCGAACTTTCTGATGATTGTGTAGGAAGATTTGTGTTTGACATATGTATAGAAAGCCCAAACATCTATGTACTCTATTTGTACAATGATATTGTAATGTATTGCACAACTTTCAGATCATTTCCTTTAACATTTTTTTATTGACCCCAAAATTAGTTTTATTCATTAAATTATTCATCTCCTTGTACATTTAATATTTATTTATGCAGGAATATGTGGATTTATGTATTTATTTGCACATTTATTTATGTATAATTTTGTGGATTTATTTATTGGCTTATTTATTGTTTTTGCAGGTTTCGTTCTCCATAATGGATTGTTAGAGTCAAATTTATATTTAAGATTAACCATTATTTGTTGAAATCATATATGTAAATGTACAAACTGTAACTTTAACAGAATTACCGAAATATAAAGTGGGATTACAGAATAGTACGGTGGCTGAGAGAGCTCAAAACGCTTCAAATAATAAAACACATGCAAATTAAAAAAAGCACATGCGAATAAAAAAAAACACATGCAAATAAAAAAAAAACCGTGATCATCAGTTTGACAACACATGTGCTGCAAATCCTCAACACATGCAAACTCAAAAAAGCGCCACATTTACGAAAAGCGCTGCAAAGAGCACAAACCACAACGGAAATGTTTCAAGGGGGACCCCAAAAAGTGACATCACCAAAATCTCGGATGGCTTGAGGGTGAGTAAATAGATTAATAACAATTTTTCATTTTCAGGTGCACCAAAAAAAATGCACCAAAAATGCCTTTAAGCTGATCTACAGGAGTTGCCTACTTTACCATTACATTAAACAGGAACATGTCCAAACTAGTTTGCAGTGAGTTTTGTAGATAGATAAACTGACATTTTGCATGGTGTTTTGTAGGAATTGGAAGATAATGGATGATAGTGATGAAGCAAATAAATTAAATGTGACAAACATGGATCCAGAGGTAATTAGCATGTCCTTTCGATCTGATAATTCTTATTCTCTGTCTTCTCTATTCTGTAATTTTGCCTGTTCTCATTTTTCTATGTGCATCTATAACATTAAAAATGAATAAATAAATGAAAGCATGCATGAAATTAGCACAGAATCAAATTTGTGTTGATGTCTGTGAATTAATCAAGGATCAACTTAATGGACTAGGCTAAATGCGCAGCTATCTACTTCCGCAAATCCATGTTCTACTTGTAACTCGGGCGTTTCCAGTAACAGTGTTCAGCGCACAGACTTACATGGGAACAGTGATAAAGCCAGACATTATAAACATTCGGGGCTTAGCCCAAACCTATTGTCAAGTTGTTCCAAACAAACCAGTATGAATGTCTTTTTTCTGCTCACACAAAGGAAGATATTCCTTTTTATCCCATTTTAATGCACTTTAAAATAAATGAAAATGTCACAACTATATTTTACTTTACACTAGAATATAGGGAAATTACAATACTTTGAGCTTTTATTGTGGAGAAAACTAACACCAGATCACCTGGGGCCTCATTTATAACCTCTGCATATGCACAAAACATGCCCTGAAAGAGACATACGACACTTTGTAGGGAATTGTACAGTTTCACACCCTTTGACCAGTTATGTTGAATAAAGACCAGGAGTCAGAAGTGCAATCAATGGAAGAAAATTTACTGAAGAGCAGTTTCATCAGCAGAAGCAGCTTCAAGTCTCACAAGGAGTTCGTAGGCCGCTCTGCGTACATATACTTTTCCATAGCAATTATACTCTAACTGGGTCTACTAACTATCACTACTAAGATTGTGAAGATTCTGATTGGTTAAGGAAACTAGACAAAATTGGTAAGATAGTCAGGAGCGTATCTTCATCTATCAGGATGCTGACGCCAGACTCCTTGAGTTAGTCTACAGAGTGTCCCTCTAGGTCAGGTCTAGGCGCCCTCATGTCTCCAGTCCAGATGACACCAGTCCACATGCCCTCAATACGACACCTGCACAGAACATTAACACACATACACAATACACACCACTGCAGAGTTGATAGTTGGTTAGCTCCAACTATCAACATGAAAGTTTCCCAAAACATGCTGATAACATGTTCTTGGTTCTGGCGAGAAGTACAAACAGTATTCATTTTTATCCTGTGGAAAAATACAGAAGTTAAGGTGACATTTTGAAATGAGGCAAAAGTCACGTCCCATCCAGGAGCTGTGGTGACCTTGGTGACCCAAACTCCAGGGAGTTAATGGGAGCTCTAATGGGAATAAGTTCTGTCATTGTACTGTTGTCACCTGAAAATCTTCGTGATTCTGAAATACAAGAGGGAATCAAAAAATTTCTGGAATGCAGCACACCTTTCATTGCATTGTTCTCTGGAATCGAGACAATGGACAAATGTGATCCTAACAGAATTGCTGCTAAAAACCGAAATGAAGCTGAATTAACCAAGGAAACACTTTTTAAAATGAATGGGGTTCTCTCAAAAGAAAACAGGAAGAAAATCTTGAAAGATCATTTTGAACAAGGAAGAGAGCAAGGATTCATAGTGTCAACAGAGATCGAATTGGAAGGAAGAGAAAAGGCTAAGGTGCTTATGGACGTATTATATGGTGAGAAAAGGACACAAGTAAAAGAAACGGACAAGTCATTGGGCTTGAAAGATGTACATTTGCCTTTGCAGGGAGAGTTGTGGATGCAGTGGTGCATCAAAGACAAAGAGTTCCATCGCATACGGTGCAAAAAAAACAGGAGCATTGAGCAGCAGCGTTCAGAAATAGCTGAAGGGAAAATGAAGATCAGAGCCATCCAACAGAAAAGATCATCAGAAAACATTTTCATGGAAAGATTTCTTCAGTATTCTGTCAGTGTAGAGGAAAAGGAAAGATTGTACTTCTTAAACTGGTTCAAGAAATGTCTTGATGAAGCTCTCAGACGCAATCTTGTTGATCTAACAAAACAATATAACAGAACATGGCTAAAATATAGAGAGGTTTCAGATGGGGATAGAATGAAATACCAGACTGATCTTTGTGAATTATCTAAAAGAATAAAGCATGCCTCATTTGGGCTTCAACATGTGTTTCGCGAAATAAGTCAAATGTATGAATCCCACAGATCTGTTGAAAAAAGCAAGACCATTCATGAAATTGCGCTTGAGAAGCTCCCTGAAATGGGAGTTGATTTGATGCTCTCTGGACACCCATTAGAACTAATGGATGGAGATGTAAATTATGTGGCAATTGACTGGGTCAGTGCTGTCCTTGACAAACTTATTCACAAACTTGGTGATAAAAAAGTGCTAGTGCTTTCTGTTGTAGGACTTCAGAGTTCTGGAAAGTCTACTCTTCTCAACACAATGTTCGGGCTTGATTTTGCTGTAAGCTCAGGGCCATGCACAAGAGGAGCATTCATCCATTTACTCCCAGTTGAGGAACAAATAAGGGATGAGTTGTCGTTTGATTATGTACTCGTAGTGGACACAGAGGGACTACGCTCAACAGTAACCGATCCTGATGTTGTGGTTAAACATGACAATGAATTGGCCACCCTCATAATTGGAATAAGTGACATTACACTGATAAATGTAATGGGAGAAAATCTATGTGAAATTCAGAACATTCTCCAGGTTTGTTTTCAGGCATTTTTGAGAATGAAGACCGTAAATATCAAGCCAAGGTGCATATTTGTTCACCAAAATGTGTCAGACATTACAGCCAAAGACAAAAACCAGGGAGGAAGAATACAGCTTATAGAGAAACTTGATGAGATTTCCAGGGCTGCTGCAGAAGAAGAGAATGAAGTGGTTTTAGGCTTCAGTGACATCATAAAGTTTGATGTGAACAGTGACATGTTTTACTTCAAGAATCTTTTGGAGGGTGACCCTCCAATGGCTCCACCCAACCCATCGTACAGTCAGAATGTGCAGGAGCTTAAGAACAGGGTGCTCTCAATTGCTACCTGGGAACCAAACTGTTCACTTCTTACTCTCTCTGACATCCGTGAGAGAATAAAAGACACATGGAGTGCATTGCTAAATGAAAACTTCATTTTCAACTTCCGTAATTCCTTGGATATGAAGGTGTACGGTGATCTTGAGAGAGATTACCTGACATGGTCTTGGAAATTAAGGAAGATGGCTTTAGAGACACAAAGGGCCTTGAACTGCAGAGTGAAAAGTGGTGAGTTGAAACCTATCAGTGAGTCAGAGATAAAAGGCATATTTGAAGACACTCATACACAAATCAAAGCTGATGTTGAAAAATATTTCAGGGAGAAGAATCATTCTGATATTCTCTCTCAATGGAGATTTCTAATTGATAGAAGGCTGGAAATTTTGAAAGATGAGCTCATTGAAGAGACATATAATAAAGGTCTAAAGGAAGTAATTCAAAGGAATCTCAAGCTAGAGCTTGACAGCAAAATGAGGGAGTATGAGACAGACTTGTTCAAGAAAGGCATGGCTATAGCATCTGCACTGAATGACCAAACTCCCAATGAAGGTTTATTACTTGATGAATTTAACAAACTTTGGATACAATGGACAACTGATCTGTCCTCAAGGAACCCAAAAGACACAGAAACAAATATAGAGAACTTGGTCGAAACTGCCTTATTGACCAGGTTTGAAAAACACAAAGATGTCATTTGTAATAAATCAGAGGAAGTTTTTAAGTTTGATACTGGCAAACATATGAAAATGCAATCAAGACAATGGCTTCTTGCCAAAAAGCTTTGGACAAACAATTCTCAGATAAAGCAAACCGGAAATGACATTTCTAAGCAAATTTTAGAGGATATCACTAAGAGAATAAAAGAGAAGGCTGCAGATGGTAATGACGTTACTGAGAATTTCATTCATGAGATTTTGGAAGAGATTGATGAAATGACCAGCAAATATGAGAAATCTCATGGTTTCCAATTCACAAGTTTGTACACAGCTTGTTTATCTGTGTATGTTTGCAAAATGTCAACAAGGGAGCTCAAACAAATAAATGAAAACTTTAGGTCAGTAAATGACCCCCTCACACACCTAATGAAGGAAAAACAATCTTTGTTCCAGTTATTCAAACGCTACTGTCAGGGTGCAGAATCGATTAAGAGTTTTGTCTCAGTGTTAATAAACAGTCTACAAGAAGCAATGCGTTCTGCTCTTTTTGACAAGTTAAGCATTGACATAGCAGATTATCTGAAGAATCACCACGAAGCATTTCGAGGAAATAAGTCTAATTTGGAGCATCACATTATGAAACATTTGGCAGAAAATGAGAATTTTGAAGAATACATTAAGTACATTAATAATCCAGAATCTTTCTGTCGAGAGTTTATAAGAGAATGTGTTGTGAAGCATATCAGTGATGAACAAATGAAGGTGTCAGAGGCCCTTTCTTCTGGCTGGTCACAGCTAACAGAGAAAGTGATGGTTGAGTGCTCTTCTGCATCAGAAAGGATGAGAGAAGCTCAAGGCAATGCCTTGATGTGGCTTGATCAATTTTGCTCGAGACTTGGACAGGAGATACCTTTGTCAAGAGAAGATTTTAGGACTATTGAAAATCTGCATATTGATAATGCACAAATCCTCCAGGAGACAGTTGCCAGTTCACTAAAAGACATGTTGGAAAAAGAAAAGAAGGACCCCACCAGTATCTTACGCTCAGGACCTATTATTTTCAAGCTAAAAGAAAAACCAGTTGATACTCTCTGTGAACAGCTGAGCGGTTGCTGGGAGCAGTGTCCTTTCTGCAAAGCTGTGTGCTCTAACACCTTTCCAAACCACGAAGCAGATCACACTGTTGAGTGGCATCGGTGTCAGGGCATTGGTGGTCTTTTCCATCAACAGAGGAATCCATGGTGGAAGAGCTTGAGGGACAAAGGTGGCAAGGAAAAACATTTTGTTCTGGACATTTGTTCAACATCTGTCATAAGTGACTATGAATTCAAAAGCCACGACTCACAAGAGTGGATCCCTTTTAGACAATACAGAAAAGCAGGCCCTTCTTATGAAAGCTGGAAAATTATATCAGACAATCAGGATAGATCATACTGGAAATGGTTTATCTGCACCTTTAGTGACCAACTGGAAAAGCTGTACAATTTCAAATTTGAAGGCCTTGGCGAAATCCCAGTGAGCTGGAAACGAATCGGAAAGAATAAAGTTATAAAGGAGATGAATGACATTATTCTGAAAAATGCATTAAAATAACAACAAATGATTAGACAAAAATGTCATGCTAAATGTTGCAACATAAAGCATGTTTTAATCACAGAATAGCGTGTCGGCTATAATTTTGTACTGGTTTGTACTTGAAATGGATTCATAAATGATATTATCTGTATATTAAACATATATCATGCCTACTGAAAAATAATATGAATGAATTTTGGGTGGAATCTAATTTAATCATTTATCATAAGCATGAAAGTGGCTGCTTAACACCTCCTGTGACAATTCCTATAACTATTTCTGTTCAACCATCTATCTAACGTACTACTATCAAATGCAGTTTATTTCGTTAATTAATCAAGAAGTTCAGGAGAATCTTCACAAGTTCCTATGTACTGGGCAGCATGCAAATTATGTTAATTTCGTAAACTAGTGAACTTGTGAAACTGCAGTATGTTGCTTGTGTTTTCTCTGGTTAGCATTGTAAACATTTTTTGGAAGTGTAATATTAGTAAGTTAGCACACCATGTGCCTTTTTGAAAATGTTACTTAGAATATTAAAATGAAATATAATGACAATGCTCAAAAATCATCGATCATGTCATTTATTTGTTATACATTGTTTCTGTTTTTTTTTTTTTCAATTTGCTGAAAGTTTTTTTTGGCACAAAGAGTAAGTTTGTTTGGGTATAAATGAGAAAAAGTATACATTAAAAAACTTGCATAATACATTGAGAAAGGTAATGAAAAACTTGCCATTTTTCAGTACAGCCATTTAGTTGTTTTTTTTTTTTCTTTTTAAAGCTCTGAGTTTTTGTCTATTTTTGTATACATGAAATGGCAATTTGAGGCCTAAACTTAAAGGTAAAGAAAGAGATGGCTATTGGCAATGTTTTTGTGAGCAGAAATGTTTGTTTATATTATAATACATGTGTTATGTGTAATATAAATGTGTTTTTATGCACCTCTGTATTGGTCATTTATGTTCCTTTAACACCTGCTCATCATCGAGTACATTTTTTAAATAAATGATCCTTATTCATTTTCATTGAAACTAGACATTTATGAAGAGTCAGGTCAAAAAAAAAAGTACATTTCCTATATACCTAAAATATTTTACCTTTAGAGTGAAATTAATGGGGGTTTTTTTTAAACAAAAGTCCAAATAATGAATTTGCTCACGTTGACTGAAGTACTTCATTACTAGTGCAGTCATCAAATTTCCAGTCAAGTGGAAAAATGTATTTTAACTTGATAAGATGTTTAAAAACAAGCCATTTGTTACTTCCTACCTTAAAATTAAGATGACAATACATTTTGCCTCGTGTTGAATTAATAATTAAAACTATTTTTTTATTGCAAACAAGCACATTGTTGTCAGATATTGAAACAGATCAACATAAAGTTAAGAAATTAGCAGAATGAAAACAAAATGTAAAATCCATATGAAGTCTTAGACGTTCCAAAGTCTTGAAGAGCGAATAACAGTTTTGGCAGGGATTGAGAAACAAAAGTAAAATCCTCTAAACTGTTACACTTCCATTCATTACAACATTAAATCAAAAGCAAAGATCTGATTCTAAATTTCTTAACTCAGAAGTTTAACATTGAATGATAACCCTGCACAAGTTTCCAAGCTCCCCCTAGTGTCCCAACACTCAAATTAAATATTGTTCAAGGGTTTATATGCATTACAGTCGAGTAATGATGATAAAAGTGCTGAAAATAATTCAAACAGTAATTTCAAAAGAAATAAGTAAGCTTCAGGCTTTGGGAGTGGACAAGGCCAAAAAAATAAAATAAATCAAATAATAAGACTCTTTCCTGACTACCTTACTAACCAAACAAACACAGGAGACAAAGGTTTAACAGAGAAAATGGACTGCTTCTGCACTCAATAACAATAAGGCTAAAACACATTAATTGTGGCTGCCACCATAGCAGGAGCAAGAGGTTTTTTTAAAACGATATAGCTTATTGTACACATGGAAACTATAACGCATAAAGTCTGGGACAGACAGCAGGTCACACTCTCTGGATAATGTCTCTCTGTGAACAGCCAGGCTCTTCTCCACAATCACTGATGAGGCACAGCTGACACTAGTCACGCTCCTATAAGAGCACAGGTAAACTGGGGGAAAAACTACTCGTTGGGTGGCTGAAAAAAAATGTAAGACAACACATTATTATACATACTGGTATAGAAGGAGATGGCATGCATCCACTCATTCAGGGTTGTGCTGAGGAGCGGATCGAGACTGACAATGTCTTGTTCCCTCCATCAGGGAATGAGATTACAGTAGTAAACAAGACGTTCCCCATTTCAAGCGTCCCGCAGGAAATTGTGGGAATATCAATTTACTTTTTTTCACTATAAACTATACAATGAATTGCTATTTTTCACTTCCAAAAACTGTGAATTTAATGGTATTTCACTGTAAAATCGTATTAAATCTACCATTAGATCTAATACAGTCATTCACGGTATATGGTGCGTAAACTTTCTGTAAACCAATTAACCGTTTTTCACCGAAGTATTTTTACAGTCTTTTACCGTTAAAGTCACGATCGTTTCTCGCAATGTATTTTAACCACACAGTCCTTATGAGCTAGAGTTCAAACCGTATGTAAAACCAGTATTGAAGAATTTGAAAATCACACATGGTTGCAGTGAGTGAATGGGAATACATGTGTATATATGTGTGTGTGTGTGTGTGTGTGTGTGTGTGTGTGTGTGTGTACTTGCTTGTTTTGAAAAATATATTATTGTGTGCAAATAGCATCAGGGCATCAGAATGTGTGTGTGTGTGTGTGTTGTATGCACTCATTTCACATTCGCCGTTTCTGTTTTTCACTAAAATGAAAAGCTGAATTATGGTCACAAGACATTGAAGATAAAAATATTAATGACTAATTTTATTAAGAACTAATTGTAATGGACATCAAACTTCAAAAACAATACTACATTCTACAGCTCTAAAAGATCTTCGGATCAACTTGAATATTATTTATTAAGATTATAATACGTGCAAGTTGAATGCAGCCATGAACATAAAGCAAAATAAAATGGCCCAAAAATTGCCTGTGGAATTTTACTGGTTGTATTTTTAAACAGACGGAATAATTTGGGAGTGAAATCTGAAAAGTGAATATGGATTACTGAATTTTTAATAATGAAAATGTGTGTGTGTTGAATTTAAATATTCACAGCTTAAAAATACGACCATGTTGAATTTCAGCCCATATAAATGCAAGCTTTAAAAATACAATGCATTAAAATTCAAGTACGGTTAATGAAATGCATTTTTTTTTTCTCAATTAGTGCAGTTCAAACAGCTTTTTATTTGAAAAACATTTGGCATTAAAAAACTGACATACTGCTTATCAATGATTTCTAATGCATATATAAATGAGTTAATAGTCATTAAACACCTTTATAAACCCTTTACAAAGGGAACATTAATGTAAAGTGTGACCAATTTTTGTACAGTAAATCTTAAAGATAGTGTTAAATCAGCCGTATGTAATACTCACATTCTATAGTCCTGCTGTATGTCTCCTGTGGCGACAGTAAATCACAGCAACAGCTACAACTGCAGTAACCAGCAGAACAACAACAACTATTCCTGCTACAACACCTGAAGACTGATCTGAATCTGGAACAGCTGAAGACAGACAGACATTATTACTAGAGAGTGAATGATTATACATCCAGTACTTCACATTATCTTTGACATACACATCTTTTTACATCGATCGTCAGTTGTATGATATTGATTTAACTAATAAATAATGCCATCAATTCTCAGCAACAGCAGCTAAAACAGCATGGCAGGACTTTGAGCTCAACAGGAAACAGTAGAGCACACTAGAAAACTGATGTGCATTTTTTTCATGTTAAAGGGTTAGTTCAGCCAAGAATGTAAATTCAGTCATTAATTCCTCTCCCTCATGTCGTTCTTCACCCGTAAGACCTTCATTCATCTTCAGAACACAAATGAAGATATTTTTGATGAAATCTGATGGTTCAGTGAGTCTCTATTGACAGAAAGATCATTTATTATGAAATATTGTGTTTTGAATCAGTGATTCGGATCACGTATCAAACTAATGAAATCGCATGATTTTGGCGCTCCGAACCACTGATTCGAAACAAAAGATTCGTAAAGCTTCACGAATCAGTGTTTGGAAATCGTCCAACACTAGATATTGTTGAAAAGACCAAAAAGTATTCTCATCGCTTTATAATATTAATGTTGATCCACTGTACTCACATGAACTGTTTTAAATATGTTTTAGTGTCTTTCTGGACATTGAAAGTGTTCATTATCAATAGAGACTCACTGAACCATCAGATTTCATCAGAAATATCTTCATTTGTGTTCTGAAGAAGAACGAAGGTCTTATGGGTGAAGAACGACATGAGGGTGAAGGTTCAATATTATTGAACAAACATATTACCTTCATTTTATTGAAAAATAAAAAAAAAGTTACTAGTGTGACTCATAAATGGACAATATCAGATAGTAAATTCCAAATTCCAGCATTTTTTAGGTTGATTTAAAAATATTGTACCGTTTTTTTATTTCTCCTCAAAGGAAAATGTATTGAATGGCTGAATTCTTCACTCACCAGTGACTGAAACACTGAATCTCTTCTCTCTGCTGATGCTGAAGCTGCTGCTCTTGCTGTTGATCTTCAGTTGATATTCTCCAGAGTCTGTGTTTCTGGTGTTCATGATGGTCAGAGATCCAGTCTGATGATCCAGCTTCAGTCTGTCTCTGAATCTCTCTTTACACTGATCATCTGTACAGATCTTACTCTGATCTCCACTGATTTCAGCGATGACTTTGTCATTAAAATACCACATCATCTCATGATTTGGGTGTTTTGTTTCACCAGGATCTAAAGTGACAGATTCTCCCTCCTCCACTTCAGC
Source organism: Opsariichthys bidens (assembly GCA_037194245.1). Taxonomy (NCBI): domain Eukaryota; kingdom Metazoa; phylum Chordata; class Actinopteri; order Cypriniformes; family Xenocyprididae; genus Opsariichthys; species Opsariichthys bidens. Next base: position 4,440,520 of record CM074291.1, read on the forward strand.
TCGTTCAGCAGCAGAAACACCTGAAACACAAACCAACAGATGCTGGAGGAACCTTTTGCTGAAAACAAACAACACAAAATGTAAGAACTGTGAAGATGTGTAATGATCATCTGATGAAGTGCCCATGACCACCACAAGAGGGCACTCCATCCTGGACTTCCACTCACACACACATTCACTTCAGGACTTCACTTCCCATAATGCACTACACACCCACATTTCTCAGAAGCCCTTGCCTCTGTAATGAAGGAGTGCGTGACAACGCGGGTGCGGATCCAACTGCAGGATTTATTAATAAAAGGGATGGTCAAACAGGCAACAGTAAAACAACAGCAGAACAGGTTTGTAAAAGGAATGGCAGAATCATGGTCAGTAGGCCGGCAGAAATCCAGGTTAGGCAGATATCAATCACAGTCCAGCAGGCAATAAATCCAAGGGCAGACAGATAATGGTCAGAACACAGGTGAAACAGGCAGGATGACAACAGGAAGACAAGACAGATCTAAACGCTCAGAAATGACAACAATAAGAAGATCAAGACCTCGCAGTGAAGTGTGTGTGCAGTGTGCTTAAATAATGACAGATAATGTGTTACAGCTGGCTGGGGTAATCAGTGACAGGGCACAAGGCTTCTGGGAAATGTAGTGCGCAGGTGTGAGTGAGTGGGTGTGTAGTGCATTATGGGAAGTGAAGTCCGGGAGTGAATGTGCATGTGTGTGTGAGGATGAAGTGCCCTCTTGTGGTGGTCATGGGCACTTCATCAGATGATCATAACAAGATGAATGCGACTGCACAAGCCCTTCTGAAAAGAACCATTTAAATATACTCAATGCTCATGAACATTTTAAGAGATGGCATGATTAGATGCTGTCAACTCAATCTGACCTCAACAGCAGCTTTTTATGGAAAAAAAAACAATTCTTAAAACTAACATTAAGACATTATACCTGTATGTGAATTAATAAACAGTCAGGAACTGCATTTTAATGTAAACATCTATTAATGACTCACCAAGGACAGTAACAATAAAGGTCTTTTTAATGTCGTTGCTGGTGGCGTTGATCTGTAGTTGATAATCTCCAGAGTCTGTGTTTCTGGTGTTCATGATGGTCAGAGATCCAGTCTGATGATCCAGCTTCAGTCTGTCTCTGAATCTCTCAGTACCGTTATTACACTGAACATCTGTACAGATCTTACTCAGATCTCCCCTGATGAGAGCGATGCGAGTGTCATAATAATACCATCTAATATCTTCTTGTTGGCTTGTTTGAACTCCAGTGTTTAGAGTGACTGAATCTCCCTCCATCCCTGACACTGACTCTGTATCAACACCTGACACACCTGAAGAAGACACAGCTAACATAAACCAAAAATACAATTTTGTTGTAAAAATTTGAATAGAAACAAACAGCAGAAGAACATCACTGATTCACACCGCTGACCCAGAAGAGAGATCGAAATAAATAAATGTCTTACCATGTTCGAGCAAAAAGATCACTGAGAAGAAATGAATGAAGAGCTTCATTTTCACCACTTTTCATTCAGGAAAATGACTGAAAATTCTGATCCATAAAAAAAGTTCTGCTCTTCTGCTTCAGTGGCGACGGAGTTGTTTCAAGTTAAAGTAAAATATGCGAAACTCCCAAGGTATGTGAGATGAGGACGAGAAGGCGTGTGACGCTTTCTTTCTTTCGCTGTGTTCTGTTCATAAAGTGGCATTAGTGCTGATGCTTATTCGTGGTGAGGATTATATTGCAGAGAATTCGAAAACTACCAGAACCTTCATTTTTCTACAAACTAAAGTCTTTTTTGGGAGAAGCAAACCTACACCTCTAAACAACAACCAAATGACAGTCCAGCTTATAGACCCACTCCTGAGAGTTACACATCATATGTTTGCATACTTTGTACAAAACTTTGTTGTCTTTCCTGTTCATCCAGTTTCTGCTTTTGCGATGATGTAAGGAATGAAGAAGAACAGAAACACAGAGAAATAGTTCATCTGCAGTCTCATCACATGATGAATCATCATACATGATGAATCAAAGCTCATCACAAGCTGTACTTATATAAAGAAGCTGCAAACAGCGTCATTCACGCAAACACTAAACACCATCATGGTAGCACACATGACGTTTTAAGCCACTTTAGATGTAACCAAATCCCAATGTACATAACTGATTAGAAAAAACTACGTTATTTCAACAAAAATGTGTCACATAGGAAATTGTGGGAATGTCAATTTACATTTTTTCAATGTAAATTATACAAAGAATAGTTAAGGTATAGTTGAAAATACCGTAACAATGAGCAATGCAACAAGAATGTAGAAGAAAATGTACGATGATGAGATGAATTCTCATGTTGGTTGCAGTGAGAGAATGGAAATATGTGTGTATACGTCAGAGTGTGGGTGTGTTTGTGTGTACTTCCTTGTTTTGAAAGATACATTATTGTGTGCATATAGCATCAGGGCAGAGTGTGTGTGTGTGTGTGTGGGTATTCCCTACATTATGGGGACCAAATGTCCCCACAGGTATAGTAATACCTGTAATAGTCAATTAGTCAATTTTGATCTTGTGGGGACATTTTTTTGGGTCCCCATGAGCAAACAAGCTTATAAATCATACAGAATTATATTTTTTGAAAATATAAAATAGCAGAACATTTTCTGTGATGGGTAGGTTTAGGGGTATGGATAGTGTAGGGGGACAGAATATACAGTTTGTACAGTATAAAAACCATTACGCCTGTAGGATGTCCCCATAAAACATGAAAACACAACAAGTGTGTGTGTGTGTGTGTGTGTGTGTACTTGTTTTCCTTACATTGTGGGGACCAAATGTCCCCACAAGGAAACAAGCTTATAAATCATACAGAATTATCTTTTTTGAAAATCTAAACCAGCAGAACATTTTCTGTGAGGGTTAAGTTTAGGGGTGGTGGTGGGGGGGGGGCAGAATGTAGTTTGTACAGTATAAAAACCATTACGCCTATGGAAAGTCCCCACAAAACACATAAACACAACATGTGTGTGTGTGCGTGTGTGTGTGTGTGTGTGTGTGTGTGTTGGATGGACATCAAACTTCAAAAACAATCCTGTGTCCTACAGCTCTAAAAGATCTTCAAATTAACTTTGAATATTATATATTAAGATTATAATACGTGCAGGTTGAATGCTGCCATGAACATAAATCTGCATATAAAAGATATAAAAGGAACCTTGTCTGTAATCTACATACAAAAGGAAGGGGTGAGGGTGACTTGCCATTCTTAAGCAGAAGCCTCTTAGCCGCAATCATGCAGACTCTGCAAGAGCGCTGTGATAAAACAAAGATAACGTGTTGTGCATCTGGTGGCAGAGGCCTGTTGTAAGCCTTGGAGAACCAGCCAACTATGCTTCACAATAAAGGGCAAAACCAGAAAGCATGAGAAGTTGTTTCCTCTGCCACCTTGCACCTGTCACACATTGGTGAAACAGATGGGAACATTTTATGCAGTGGTTGTGCAGTGCAAGCGGTGAACAACTTTGAATTGGATCAGTTGGAGTCTGCAGGCTTGTACTGCAGCCAGACAAATGTTTAGGTCAAGTGTATTATTGTCAATATGAATATGTTATCAAGACACAGTTTGACATACAGCTCTGTTTTTGAAACATTTTATCATTGTAAAGCTGCTGTTCGAGGGGACCGACTGGAAGACAGGAAGAAGCCTATGACCTACAAACTAAACCCACACGCACTCAACAGACATTCTCACATTCAAAATGTTCATCTGCTCATCAGATCAAACCGCATTTCTATAGAAATCAGATGAATGCAAGTTTCAGTTCGACTCAGAGCTGTCAGTGTCACACCTCAATGTGAGACCGTTTTAGATATTTTTTTATTTCATATGGATTCCATTTTTATTATTATGAATTTATTATTCTTGAATTACCATTCTGTACGAAATGTGCTATATAAATAAATTTGCCTTGACTCATTTGTTTATTCATTTTTTTTCCATACATGGAAAAATTGTACTTAATTCTACGTGGCACTGATTCAACAAGGTGCTGAAAGCATTATTTAGAAATGTTGGCTCATATTGATAGGATAGCATCTTGCAGTTGATGGAGATTTGTGCGATGCACATCCAGGGCACGAAGCTCCCGTTCCACCACATCCCAAAGATGCTCTATTGGGTTGAGATCTGGTGACTGTGGGGCCATTTTAGTACAGTGAACTCAATGTCATCTTCAAGAAACCAATTTGAAAAGATTCGAGCTTTGTGAGATGGTGCATTATCCTGCTGGAAGTAGCCATCAGAGGATGGGTACATGGTGGTCATGAAGGGATGGACATGGTCAGAAACATTGCTCAGGTAGGCCGTGGCATTTAAACGATGCCCAATTGGCACTAAAGGGCCTAAAGTGTGCCAAGAAAACATCCCCCACACCATTACGCCACCACCACCAGCCAAGCACAGTGGTAACAAGGCATGATGAATCCATGTTCTCATTCTGTTTACGCCAAATTCTGACTCTACCATCTGAATGTCTCAACAGAAATCGAGACTCATCAGACCAGGCAACATTTTTCCAGTCTTCAACTGTCCAATTTTGGTGAGCTCGTGCAAATTGTAGCCTCTTTTTCCTATTTGCAGTGCAGATGAGTGGTACCCGGTGGGGTCTTCTGCTGTTGTAGCCCATCCGCCTCAAGGTTGTGCGTGTTGTGGCTTCACAAATGCTTTGCTGCACACCTCGGTTGTAACGAGTGGTTATTTCAGTCAAAGTTGCTCTTCTATCAGTTTGAATCAGTCGGCCCATTCTCCTCTGACCTCTAGCATCAACAAGGCATTTTGGCCCACAGGACTGCCGCATACTGGATGTTTTTCCCTTTTCACACCATTCTTTGTGAACCCTAGAAATGGTTGCGTGTGAAAATCCCAGTAATTGAGTAGATTGTGAAATACTCAGACCGACCCGTCTGGTACCAACAACCATGCCACGCTCAAAATTGCTTAAATCCCATTTCTTGCCCATTCAGACATTCAGTTTGGAGTTCAGGAGATTGTCTTGACCAGGACCACACCCCTAAATGCATTGAACCAACTGCCATGTGATTGGTTGATTAGATAATTGCATTAATGAGAAATTGAACAGGTGTTCCTAATAATCCCTATATATGAAAGTGAAAGTCGTGACGTGTTGTCAAGTATGGTGACCCATACTCGAAATTGGTGCTCTGCATTTAACCCATCCCAAGTGCACACACACAGCGGTGAGTAGTGAACACAGTGAACACACACCCGGAGCAGTGGGCAGCTATTGCGACAGCGCCCGGGGAGCAATTGGGGGTTAGGTGCCTTGCTCAAGGGCACTTTAGTCATGGTATCGAAGGTGGAGAGAGTGCTGTTTATTCACAATTCCCACCTTCAATTCCTGCCGGCGTGGGAATCGAACCTGCAACCTTCTGATTACAAGCCCAACTCCCTCACCATTAGGCCACGACATATATAAATATATTTGGATTGAGTATCAAATTGCCAAAGTCACGTGAACTACTGAAATTTAGAAACACTTATGACATAACGAAGCCTTGTTTAATGAAATCATGTGACTTTGGCAGTTGATACGCGACCCGAACCGCTGATTCGAAACAAAAGATTCGTAAAGCTTCATGAAGCAGTGTTTTGAAATCACCCATCACTAGATATTGTTGAATAAAGTCGTTATTTTGTTTTTTATGTTTACCCATTCAAAGAGCTGCTCTTGGATGGCCAAAGGCGTTTCAAAGATGGCTGCCAAGTGAAATGACTTGTCTTAAAGGGATTTTGGTGCAACTCAAACAAGCCTGATTGTTTAACTTGCGTCACTTGTAATGTGTTACCCCCAACACTCATTATGTTGTTCCAAACCTGTATGAATTCCTATATTACAGCTGATGGTAGCCATTGACTTCCAGTACTTTTTTTCCTTCTATGGAAGTCAATGGCTACAATCAACTGTCTGGTTACCAATATTCAACAGAAGAAAAAATCAAACAAATTTAGGGGTATCATTTTTGGGGTGAACTATCACTTTAAGAGCCAGAACAACAGTTATGTTTCACATACTCATAGCACACATTCAGTGAGTGTGGGTATGTGGAGGAGGGTCAAACTCTGTGGTCGGAGGATTCACATGCATGATTAATAGGTCGAACGCTATCAGCGTAAAGCATTATCAGATCAGACTTTTCAAGCAATCGTTGAAAAAAATGCTTCGCACGCTGGTTTTTTTCTGTTGGTGCCATCTGATAGGTAAGTTATATATTTTTGAATTAATAAGAATAATGTTAAAAATCATAGAAAATGATGATTGCTATGGTAGTTTCAACTAATCGAATCCTACATTGAGATACTGCCATTTATGTTCTAACATTTTAATATTTTACGAATGCAATTTCTCTCCTGCCATCTCTAAAAACGATAATCATGACCAACAACAAAAGTAGTATAAAACTAAAATTTAACAAAAAGACATGCTTTATGTACAGATGTAAATGAAGACTTCCAATACAAAGGCAACCTCTGTCAAAAATGAAATATTTTAAATAAATATATACTACATGTTCATTAAATACTTTTACTTCAAACCCACTACATCCCAGCCCATTCAGATAAAATGATAATTTTAAAGAAAAACGTCCAGATGGAGTTAGAGGCTTTTGCATCTGAAGTCTTCAAATGTTCCTAAGCACAAAAACATCAATGTGTTGATAATATCTGGATAAATAAAGCCTTTTATTTTGTAACTGATATCACACATTTATTTTGCTCTAGGGCAGATGACTTTATATTAGTTCACGCACATCTCTCCGTTGATGTATTTTACCTTTACTTTGCTTTGGGTCTTTGCTGTTGTGATTATTTTTCAGTTCAAGTTTAGTTAGAAACTAGTGCTGATTTCAGACTTTGTGGACTTACTTTTCATGTTCTCCAGGTGTGTTTGGTGATTCAGTGTCAGTGACTGAAGGAGATTCTGTCACTTTATACACTGATCTTACTGAAATACATGAAGATGACGTCATACAGTGGAAATATGGACCTGAAAACTCTCAAATAGCTCAAATGAAGAAAAAGGACACATACACAATCACATACATTAATGGTACTGATGGGAGATTCGGAGACAGACTGAAACTAGACAATCAAACTGGATCTCTGACCATCACAAACATCAGAACTGAACATGCTGGAGTTTATGAAGTAAAGATAAGTGCAACAAAACTATCATCAAAAACATTCAGTGTTTCTGTCTATGGTGAGTAAAAAGCTCATTTGTTCAGTCCTTCAAATATACTTGGTCTGTTAAAGGAATATTTGGTTCAAATCAGGCTCAATCAATTGAATGAGTACAAAACATACAAAATCATATTTAAAAAACTCAAGGTTAAGCACTTACGTCAAAGGCGAAATGTGGAGCTTATAGTTTTTTGAATTAAGGCACAGAACATTCATTCTTCTATGTATAAGTATTTGAGCAGTAAAGCTGTTTTTATCCATTTTGGGCTTTATGACATTATGATACCAAGGCAACAAAGCTGTTAAATCAAGATTATGTCTTGTCGCTGTACTATTGAAACAGTATTTCGGCGATTACAGATTGGCCCCATTCACTTCCATTTTAAGTGCTTCACAGAAAGAGATTTTTGAAAAAAAACAAAAGTGGGGATGAATGGAAAAAAAATATTTTTTGTGGTAATTAATCTTATGCCACAAATGCTGTATTTTGAGCTTAACTTGAACTGAAACCAGACTGCTCCTTCAAAACTATAATCATTTTGTAATGTGAGATGACAGAAAACACTCACTGACTGTCAAGACCACGAAAATAAGACTGCTAGATTCACCCACATTTATTTCTATTCTCTGTTTTTCAGCTCGTCTGCCTCTTCCTGTCATCAGCAGAGACTCTTCACAGTGTTCTTCATCATCATCATCATCATCAAATTGTTCACTGGTGTGTTCAGCTGTGAATGTGAGTCATGTGACTCTCTCCTGGTACAAAGGAAACAGTTTATTGTCCAGCATCAGTGTGTCTGATCTCAGCATCAGTCTCTCTCTACCTCTGGAGGTGGAATATCAGGATAAAAACACCTACAGCTGTGTGCTGAACAATCCCATCAGCAACCAGACTCAACATCTGGACATCAGACACCTCTGTCACACATGTGCAGGTAGGCCTATTTGTGGCGATACGTCTTCTGTTGTAGATGAGACTGATACACTCACTTACATTAATGACTCTCTTTTACCCTCCTTCACCTCCTCCAGACTCAGATTCTGTATATGACCGTGTCTCAGTCTCTCTGATACTGCTGATCTCTGCTTCTGCTGGAGGATCTCTATTGATTATAATTGCATTCGGGATCTTCTGCGTCTGCAGGAAATGTAAAAAAGGTCAGGAGAGCAATCAATAACGCATGTGTTGAAATATTTATCTTTATTAAAGCACAAATTGTGATTTGAGACTAAAAACGTTTCCATGTTAACCTGTCAGTGATTATTACAGTCCAGAAACCAAAGGAAAACAGAACTGATTCAACACTTTGTAAAGCACGGAAAATGGTAAGTCAGTCTGGTTGAAATTTGCTTGAAGTTTTGCTTGCAATCAGACGGTCAGCGAGCAGATGTGGCGATCAGTCTTGGGCATTTTTACCTTTAGAAGAGGCTCAAAAAAGTATGTACGCTGTAAAAAACAATTGTTAGTTTAACTTAAAAAAAGTTAGTTGCCTTGAAATTTTGAGTTCATTGAAATTGAAAAATTTGAGTTAATACAATGAAGGCGATTGGTTTGATCAACAGAAACTCAAAATATTGTGTTATCTGAACCAGATTACTGCACAGGAAAAGCCAGTGGTGCAGAGTCGTGATAGGCTCGTCTTTCTTTAATCGCACTCACACCATCGAGAACAGTTTTCTTGACTTGGAAATAAGAAGATGTACAACAGAGCGAGATCACATTTATTCCAGTGTTAGGGTTTAACTGGTGTAGACTGGCCTGTGTGTCAAATTGTGACTTGTGATGTGCGAACATGATTCATGAAGCTTCGAAACGGGGATTCGGAGCGGTCAAATCAGACTGCCGAAGTCATGTGGTTTCAGTAAACGAGTGTAACACAGTTAGTACATACGGAAAGAAGGAGGCGGAAACCGCCGAACGTTCAACAAACTTTAATAATCATTAAAAAAAAACATCCCTTGTGGACGACTGCCACCCACATAAACGTTTAACAAAACATAACACAAATTCCAGGCCTGGTCCCTGCTCGTCCCTCACTGTCGTCGCTCCGTCGTGAGAGATACAAGACCGCCGCTGTTGTAGTTGAGTCTCTGATTGATCTAATTAACCAAGACCAACCAGCATGTGGCATGTCCAGCGCTTTTAAACAGTGAATCCTTTGGCGAAGCAATTGACCCTTCACAAACAGTTTGATTGACAGGCGATCTGACCAATCATAACCCTGAATCCGCCATATTGTCTGACAAAGCAGTCAGGGGAGTTAGTAGATTAATGTTGGTGAACTTGAACTTGATAAATTGTGTATACTCACGTCTTTCCGTGCTTGAAACAACATTCCTTCTGATGTTCATTCATGTTTATTAGATGCTATAAATGAACTAGTATGAAGAGATGATCGGTTCACGAGGAGCTACAGCGATCTGTCACGACACATTAAAGAGACACTATACGCTATTTATTGTTTAAACTTCTTTAAAAAATCACTAAATTTTAAATATGAAACTGTTTCATACGTTGTCAGTGTCCTCTTTGCTCCGCGATGTATTATTCACTGCATGAGAACATGATGTGTGGCGTGAGAGCGCATGGCTTGTCGGCATAGCAACAGTAACTAAAGGAGGCGGGTCTTTGCGAAGGGTCAATTGTTACAATTAATTCGAAAAGCTTTTCCATCACCATTTGTGACATACACTACATCCCAATTCATCTACAACCCCCTATAAATAGCCTATGAATTGCTATGTGTAGCAGAAGATTAGCATTTTTTGACATACTATCACCTAAAAAAAATGCTCTTTAATGGCCACTCTCCGTCGCTTGCATTTAATTTAATTTAATTTCTTATTGTATGGACCCTTTTCATAAACTTTGATGACGTCATCAGCATCGTAGATCTTGCAAAAAAATATATATATACAGGGAGTGCAGAATTATTAGGCAAGTTGTATTTTTGAGGATTAATTTTATTATTGAACAACAACCATGTTCTCAATGAACACAAAAAACTCATTAATATCAAAGCTGAATATTTTTGGAAGTTTTAGTTTTTAGTTTGAGCTATTTTAGGGGGATATCTGTGTGTGCAGGTGACTATTACTGTGCATAATTATTAGGCACCTTAACAAAAAACAAATTTATACCCATTTCAATTATTTATTTTTACCAGTGAAACCAATATAACATCTCAACATTCACAAATATACATTTCTGACATTCAAAAACCAAACAAAAACAAATCAGTGACCAATATAGCCACCTTTCTTTGCAAGGACACTCAAAAGCCTGCCATCCATGGATTCTGTCAGTGTTTTGATCTGTTCACCATCAACATTGCGTGCAGCAGCAACCACAGCCTCCCAGACACTGTTCAGAGAGGCGTACTGTTTTCCCTCCTTGTAAATCGCACATTTGATGATGGACCACAGGTTCTCAATGGGGTTCAGATCAGGTGAACAAGGAGGCCATATCATTAGATCTTCTTCTTTTATACCCTTTCTTGCCAGCCACGCTGTGGAGTACTTGGACGCGTGTGATGGAGCATTGTCCTGCATGAAAATCATGTTTTTCTTGAAGGATGTAGACTTCTTCCTGTACCACTGCTTGAAGAAGGTGTCTTCCAGAAACTGGCAGTAGAACTGGCAGTTGAGCTTGACTCCATCCTCAACCCGAAAAGGCCCCACAAGCTCATCTTTGATGATACCAGCCCAAACCAGTACTCCACCTCCACCTTGCTGGCGTCTGAGTCGGACTGGAGCTCTCTGCCCTTTACCAATCCAGCCACGGGCCCATCCATCTGGCCCATCAAGACTCACTCTCATTTCATCAGTCCATAAAACCTTAGAAAAATCAGTCTTGAGCTATTTCTTGGCCCAGTCTTGACGTTTCAGCTTGTGTGTCTTGTTCAGTGGTGGTCGACTTTCTGCCTTTCTTACCTTGGCCATGTCTCTGAGTATTGCACACCTTGTGCTTTTGGGCACTCCAGTGATGTTGCAGCTCTGAAATATGGCCAAATGGTGGCAAGTGGCATCTTGGCAGCTGCACGCTTGACTTTTCTCAGTTCACGGGCAGTTATTTTGCGCCTTGGTTTTTCCACACGCTTCTTGCGACCCTGTTGACTATTTTGAATGAAACGCTTGATTGTTCGATGATGACGCTTCAGAAGCTTGGCTATTTTAAGACTTCTGCATCCCTCTGCAATATATCTCACTATTTTTGACTTTTCTGAGCCTGTCAAGTCCTTCTTTTGACCCATTTTGCCAAAGGAAAGGAAGTTGCCTAATAATTATGCACACCTGATATAGGGTGTTGATGTCATTAGACCACACCCCTTCTCATTACAGAGATGCACATCACCTAATATGCTTAATTGGTAGTAGGCTTTCCAGCCTATACAGCTTGGAGTAAGACAACATGCATAACGAGGATGATGTGGTCAAAATACTCATTTGCCTAATAATTCTGCACTCCCTGTGTATATATATATATATATTCATTAAAAAAATATGTCTATAACTAGCCTAGGCTAAAATATGTTAATTAAAAAATTTAATAGTCAATTAAAAAGGAATTCATACCTGTATTTTATTGCAAAGTAAGCCAGCCGTTTGTAAAATGAATGGGCAGAATCTTTCCTCACAATGAATTATCAGTATTCTCCAGCTATTGAGTATGTTTCATGTTGTAATATAGATCTGTTAATCCTGCACTAAAAATATTTTACCTGATCGGGCAGCCAAGGTATGGCAGCTGCAGAGTGACCTAGTGTAAAATCACCCCAATCTTTACTGTTGGCAACAAGAGGTCAATCTCATGAAAATGAGTGGTGACGGGTTCATTTATCTGCTGCCTGACGCAGTTAAACACAAGCTACAGGGTCTTTATCGTTGCTATTATAACCAAAAAGAGTATTTTACAGATGCTTTTTGAAAGGCTGGTCATTTTCATTCTTGTCGCATCAGCAGATCACTCATTCACTTTGTGTTTTCTTGCAGAAATCGAAGGAGGAGCCTGTGTATGAAAATGTCCACAAAAAACAATGATGAAACAGGCCTATTGCATGTACAGGAAATGATCTACTCTCATCCTGACTCAAAACTTCTTTATTCTCTGGCAGGATCTGTTTCGCGTTTCACTCTTTGTATTGATCACATCTATTTTTTATTTATTTTAAAGTTATGTCTGACATTTCATTGCTCTGTATTAGTACTTTTTAGTTTAACATGGAAATGTACAAACTTGAATCCACTCATCTCTCTCTCTTCTTTTAACATAACTAATAAAAAATGTGTTGCATAGTGGTTTACACAAAGTAGCCTCATGTAGTAGATTCATGCAAATCCTTTAAAGAAAAAGCAATAAAAAGCTCTATTTTGTCAATCACAGTTCTTTGGCCTTTTTGTTGAATGCACAAAATGCTGTAAACATGTGAAAAACACATCGTTCATATTAAAAGCCTGCAAAAACACAACACTAGTAGGCCTATAACACAACTTATTACAAAACAATCAATTTTGCTCTACATAATGGTGTAGTTGAATCCAACAGCATTGGTTAATTTAATAGAAAATGAGCTAGTGAGCGCCATCTAGTGTTCAAAATAAGACTTCACTTCTGGAACAATGATACTAGTGTACTCTCAGGTAGCAGTCGCAGAACAACATCAGAAAAAGGCAGTATTTTCTGTTTTTACTTACTCTAAATAAAACAACAGCACGAAGAAGCTTCAGTTTGACGGTCACAGGAATGAGCGGAAATATTTGCCTGCTATCGGGGGATTTTCTGCCTCCATTACTTTGAAGATCTGTCTTCAGATAAATGTAATATATGCAAGACACAGACAAACAGCAGAAGAACATAACTGAGTCATACGTTCACCCATCAGACATATAGACGCAAGTCTCATGATTGATCTTAAACATCTTAATACCCAACATATGATCATTTCTGTCCGTGTCAAATGCAGTTTCTCATGTAGTTTTTATTCAGGACAGGAAGAAACTCTTCACCTACAAACGAACACAGTCACACCTGATCTGAATACACACACTCACTTCAAGATGTTCGTCGAGCTCAAACCACATTTCTGAAGAAAACCGACCGCAGGTTTCAGTTTGACTTAGATGATCGACAGTAAAACTGGCACAGGGAGATCATATACATTTTAACTTTCCAGAGAGCTGAATAAATATACACAATTTTTAAATCACAGCACTTTATTTACATTTGTGACTTTAAGGGAAGTAATCTGATTACATTATTTTCATATTGTGGTGTTTGGATTACATTAGGCTACTTGGTACTTTTTTTTATTAAGTAATTTGTCATTTGCAGTGAGAGAACGGGTCAAACTCTGCCGTGGGAGGATTCACACCAGCTGGAATGTTTTCAGCGGATAGTTTTATGAAAGCAGATGCTGAACGAATGAAGAAAATGCTTGTTTTGCTCTGTTTGCACTGGTGGAGTCTGACTGGTAAGTTCATATATTTTTATGATTTTTTTTTTTTTTTTCCATTTTAGAGCGACTACTACACGGTCACAATAAAGTACTAAAGCGGTCACTGGGGCAGCACACTTTCAAAATGTACTACGTGAATTTACCCTTACAAAAAAGAACTGCAGTATATTGAAGTAGAACTGCAATAAAACTGCAGTACCAAGTAGTTTAACTGCAGTTTAATTCAAATTTGCAGTATAATGAAGTATAGTCACAGTACAACTGCAGTACATTGAAGTTCAACAGCAGTAAAACTGCGGTACCAAGTAGTTTAACTGCAGTTTAATTCAAATTTGCAGTATAATGAAGTATAGTCACAGTACAACTGCAGTACATTGAAGTTCAACAGCAGTAAAACTGTAGTATAAGTACAGCTGCAGTAAAATGAAGTACAACTGAAAGTTGCATGAAGTATAAAAGCAGTATAACTGCAGTGTTGTTGCACACTCAAAAAAAAAGATTTTTCGATGCTGTTCACTTTATTTAAACAACTTATTTTGATTCAACACCATTATATTGGTTTTAGGTTCAAACGTGATTGCTTCATGTTAAATTGACTTGAAATGATTTCTTTTTGACTTAACGTAATGTTTTCATTTTAAAATAACATGTTTCACTCAAGTAAACTCAACCAGGACTCAATCAAACAGGACTTTCACTTCCCATCATGCTTTGCAAAGCGGCTGAACTGGGAGAGTAAATGTTGAAATAAAGTGTTGTTTTAAACCGTTTTTAGCAAGATGAGAAAATTGAGAGATGTTTTTAATATTTAATGTTCTATTATGTTGATATTTAAAAGTTTCTCTTATGTTAATAGTTTTGGGGTTACCATTGTGGTGAAGTGTTAAGCTTGTGCTTAGGTTGAGGGCATGCCAGCTGCTATTCTAATCACACTAACAACTGAGTGATCCCTGTGGTAGTGTTCTGGATGAAACCAGTATGACTCCTGGACTGTAATGTTATACAAAACCAAACAAGTAGTATTAATTATAGGGTTAATTACAAAATTATATAAAATTCCCTTACAAAAAGGAACTGCATTAGAACTGCAGTACCATGTAGTTTCACTGCAGTTTAATTAAGCACAACCATTGATTTGCAGTATAATGAAGTATAGTCACAGTAAAACTGTAGTACAAGTACAGCTGCAGTAAAATGAAGTACAACTGAAAGTTGCATGAAGTATAAAAACAGTATAACTGCAGTTGTATTGCAATTTTATTTTACTAGTACTTTAGATGTATTGCAGTATAGTTGTACTCCAGTAAAACTACAGAAATTTGAGGTTATACTGCAATACTGCAGTTTTTTCGTGTCCAAAAAACTGCATTTTTCTATATGTAACAAAAACTGCAGTATTACTTCTAAAAAAACTGCAGTAATTTTTTGTAAGGGTAGGTACTAATATATTCCTTAAAAATACTAATATGCACCTTTAAGGGTAAATAAAGTGAGCAAGTGCACCTTTGAAAATGTACTGCTCCCTTTTGTGCCTTATTTTCGGATGAATCATGAATATTGAGAAATCCACTAACGTTAAAATCAATTTCTCTTCAGAATTTTTAAGTGAAATTTCCTGGTCTGGAAATGTCATGAAATTAATGGATGTAAACATCTCTGTTTTTCGCTTACGAAAATTAACCATGGTTTTGTCAAAGTAAAATGTTTTTTTTGTTTGTTTTTTTTTGCCGTATTGACTACCGTTTGTGTAACCACAACACCACCATACTTAAACTATGGTTTTTGTAGCAAAAACATGGTTAGTTCGTGGTTTCCATGGAATAACTACAAGGCTTTTTGGTTTTATTTGTAGTAAATCCATGGTTAATTTTCATAAGGGTTGCTTTGCATTTTTGGGCTCATAAAGTCAAAACCATTTAGTTGTTTTCAAATATCAGGCCATTTTTATATTCTTTAAAAAAAATACATATGGTTTTGCAGTTGACAGAAGATTTACATTTACAAAAGTTATGGAAATTTAGTCGTGAAAATTTGTCTGATTCGGTCGAAATGTCTCTTTTTTTATTTACTGAAAATATCCAACACAGTAACACTTGTACATTCAAATATTTGTTAACTGTGTCATTTTAAACACTACAACAAATTAAAGTTTAAACCAAAATATTTTATATATTCTTTAAACATAAGACATAATTTACATGCAATCCATATGTTGTCTTTCTGTAATAGTAGCAGTTTATGATGACATTTTACACATGTATCTCCTTATATCGACTTATGTCAAAGAGAATCGTTCCGGTAGTTAGTCAAGAAGGAAATTTAACACTAATATTATTGATGTTTAATTACAATTGCAAATAAAAGTGATGCAACCGCAGCTCTAAGTGTTTGTCTGTTCGTATATCTCAACTTTCTGGAGGCTATTCTGGATGTTCTCAACTTCACATCTAAACAAAATCTACAGCTGATTTCAGGCTTTGTAAACCATATTAATCTGTGTAAAATCTGTTCTCCAGGTGTGTTTGCTGCTGAAACAAGTGAAATGCATTCAGTGTTGGTGATGGAGGGAGATTCTGTCACTTTATACAATGATGATGCTGAAATACAGAAAACCAACAATATACTGTGGAAATATGGAGCTGAAAATCATGTTATAGGTGAAATCAGTAGAAAGTATGGATTGCTCAAAACATATGATGATGTTCCTGATGGGAGATTCAGAGACAGACTGAAGCTGGACGATCAAACTGGATCTCTGACCATCATGAACATCAGAACTGAAGATGCTGGAGATTATCAAATAAGTGGAATGGATCTGACGTCAAAAACATTCAGTGTTTCGGTGTACGGTGAGTAGGTGTCATTTGAACTTTCTTTCAAAACATTGTTTTATTTTATTGGAACTATTTACATTTTAAAGTATAAGATTTCGGTATAGACGACAAACAAAGTGTCATTGTATAACATTGTTTACTTCACCTAATATACGCTGGATCATTTTCTTACAAATTACTGTGAATCAACCGCAGAACAGCAGTAATTCACTGCTCTTGTTTTACTGTGTATTCACATTATAAAGTTGTCTTTAACAATGAAACTGTAAGAAATGTACTTGTTTACCACTGTAATTATTTTGGCATCACTATAATGGTGATTAGTGTTGCTTGGGATCTTGAGACAAATGTTTATTTTCACATTTTTGATGAGGTTGGAAATGATGACATTCTAGAACATGGAATAAACCAATTAGCTGATTTAGATCAGACCTCAATTTTTTTCTAATAAGTATCATTTAAGGCACAGACATACAAAACATGTCAATGGCAACAACACACACAGATAAAAGGAACTAGTATAAAAAAAACTTTAATGTATATCTATTCATGCTACGTTGCATGCTGAGTGCTTTTATAATACATCTGCACTGTAAAAATACACAAAAAAATTGCTGTTAAAAATGGCTAAAGCATCGTAAGTTTAAGTTGATCGTAGAACAATTGAAAAAAATTGAGAAAATTAGCCCTGGTTAGTAATAAGTGAAGCTGGTAATACTCTGTTTGTTGTATAATCCTCCTCTGCTGAGATCGTGAGAGATTTAATGTCTTTTATCGTCAGTTGATTTCATCTAAGGCTGTGGTTGGAAGTCTGCTCTAGTTCTTGTGTTTCTGCTCATTTCTTTTCTTCAGTGACTCAGCTTGTTAACAGCAGGTGTTCATCACTAATTCTCAATTATCACTTAATGAGTAATTATTTCATTAACTTCAACAATGCTTCAGTGTTTCTCTAACACACTGTAGTGTGGACACAAACAAGTGTTCATTTAAAACTAAAGATTTGTTAAAAAAGAAGAATTGTAATTTAACAGTAATTAACTGTACATTAATTTATGGCAACACATACCGCAATTTACTGCCAACCCTGCTGCCAGTAGTTTATTCCTCTTATTCTCTGATGTTTTCAGCTCGTCTGTCTGTTCCTGTCATCAGCAGAGACTCTTCACAATGTTCTTCATCATCAAATTGTTCTCTGGTGTGTTCAGCTGTGAATGAGAGTCATGTGACTCTCTCCTGGTACAAAGGAAACGGTTTATTGTCCAGCATCAGTGTGTCTGATCTCAGCATCAGTCTCTCTCTACCTCTGGAGGTGGAACTTCAGGATAACAACACCTACAGCTGTGTGCTGAACAATTCATTCACTAACCAGACTCAACATCTGGACATTACATCACTCTGTCACACATGTGCAGGTAAAGCAGAGATGATATAATGTGATTATTTACTGACCTGATCTCTGTCTTCTGTTGTAGATCAAACTGACACTTTCACTTACATTAACGTTTATCATTACAGACTCAGTCTCTCTGATAGAGTCGTTCTCTGTTGCTGCTGGATCTCTTTTGATTATGGCTGGATTTGGGATCTTCGGCATCTACCTTAAACACAGAAAAACTGAACAACACGGCAAGTGTTACAGACTGACTTTAACAAGTATTTTTGTAGTTTGCACCCTCTAGTTTCTATTTATGAAAAGAACCACAATAATATGTGTAGTTATTGTGTTTTGGCGAGTTACGTAATCAGATTACTTTTCAAGCAACAAGTAATCGGTTACTTTTAGTTATTTTATTTTCCTATTTATCGACTGACAGCTCTCCTGTCTCCATGTTAAAATAAATCGGGAGTAATGTCGGAGGTGATGTCTGCGCTGTGTGAACATCATAGTTATTGTAGTTGTAAATGTGAACATGTAGTATTCCTCAAAATGAATACAAACAGTGAAATGCAAACTCAGAATATGACTTAAACCTGCAATAATTGAATATGGTGAATACAAATATCCTTTATACATTTAAACCCATTTTATTAACCAATGTCTTTGCTGCTTCTTCAATTGAAATGTTTGTTTGAGCTGCGCCCTCTACTGTACAGACATGAATTAACATTTCCTTCAGCCTGAGGCTTATTCATTTCACTTTTGGCATTAAAGAAATAGAACTTATTATATTAAAAACAAACAAGCGAGCCCAGCTCAGACTTAAAAAGGAACGTCAAAGTAACGTATAACGCATTACTTTCCTTAAGTAACTTAGTTACATTTTTAGGGAGTAACTAACACAATATTGTAATGGATTACTTTTGAAAGTAACTTTCACCGAAACTGCTCGTAATACGTCTGTTTGTATATAAAGAAACTGCATTTCTCACTGAACTCGCCTCACTTGCAAAGAAAACAACAACGAACAAACATAATATGATTCTGAAAAAAAAATAGTCACACTTGTATTGTTCTCGGTCAAAAACGAGCACATTGGAAATAAATGGGAGTTGAATTTCATAGTGAAAACGTTTAGTACTGTGCTCAAACAAAATCTTACCGAAAGCTAATTTTTTGAGATATCAACCTCAAATTTGGAACATGAGTTATTTAGATATATGGCTTTGCTTTTATCACAGTTTTAGAGTAAACCCTGTTTTGGCAAATATATGTTTGGCAAATGTATATGTTGAAAATGGTATTTTTGTGCATTTCTCAACTAAAATTTGAGAACTTTTTTTACTTCAACAATCTGCCAAGTGTTTGTCTTTAGAAAGAGACCAAACTTAAGCTGCGTTCCAAAGCATTCAAGATTCATGATAGTTTAAGTTGAAACGCTTTGACATAATAACACGCGCGTTGTGAGGGACTAGATCTAGTTAGGATTGAGTTTTGTTGTTTTAACACATCTCTTGTTGTTGGTGAAACAGATCAGACTCACGACGATGAGATCATTTACACTGAGCCAACGTTCAACAGAAGAAACGCACATAAATCAGTAAGACAATTAATTTACGTTTTGATTGTCTGTGTATAATTTCAGCAATCAATCAGAAGGCCATCATACACATAACAGCATATTAGATATTTATAAACACCATAAGAGCATCATTCTATGCAAGAAAAAAAACTACATCACATTACAATCTTGAACCTGTCACATGTATTATGTTATGCATTTTTTACAGAAAGCTGAGGAGGAGGAGGATCATGTGGATTATGTACCAATTACAAAGAGGAGATGATCAAACTTCAGTCTTTTAGCTGTGTGGCCTGCGACAACCCTCGAGTCTATGGTTGAGTGAGGCGTTGAGTGAGGCGTTTAAAGTGTGAAAAGGTCTCTTAGAAACTTCAAAAACACTTGAGTTGTAATACAAGGAAACTGTAATTCATTTGCAGAAATTTTGTTCAACCCTTAAATGTGTGAAAATCTCATGAAAACAGTGTAAAACGGAGCGAAGAATCTGCTATTATCATTTATTTACTTTTCTACATGAACGTGATTTGATCTGATTGACAGACAGCGTATTCATGAGAACGTCTAATTTTAGACGCTTGTGGTTGATGTCTGTTTGCGATTGTCTCGAGATGTGGAAAGTGTCTCTGAGAAGAGCTTGCGGTTGAAGGGTTTTTTCCATTCCGCTCTACTCAAAACCTGCTTTACTATACTAAACTTATCAATGCTGTTGTTTGACAAATGTCTTAAATTATACAGAGTATTTACTGTGGAATATGATTTCATGCATCATGATTTTTTTTAAAGAAGGTTAGAAAGGGAAAACTACGGTGGCCGAGAGAGCATAACGCACTGCAAATAAGAAAGCACATGCAAATAAAAAAACCGTGATCATCAGTTTGACAACACATGTGCTGCAAATCCTCACAACACATGCAAACACAGAAACGCGCTGCATATACAAAAATGCCCTACATTTACAAAAAGCGCTGCAAATAGCACAATTGTGCTATTTGCAGCGCTTTTTGTATTTGCATGTGTTGGATTTGCAGCACATGTTGTCAAACTGATGATCACGTTTTTTAATTTGCATGCGTTTTCTTATTCGCAGCGCTTTGAGCTCTCTCGGCCACCGTAGAAAACACCAATTTTACATGGTTTCACAATGTCACTAGTGGAATATCTACTATAACACCAAAACTAATGTCAATCAATGTAGAAAGATTATTATTGCACACATAATGGTGTAGTTACAACATCTAACAGCAGGGGTTAACTGGTCATATTAACCAGATAAACCTTGATCTTTTGGTATTTCATTAAGCGAATAAGGAATAAGGAATTTCATTAAGGAATAGTTTTTGTGTGCCAAAAAAATAAAGTAACGACTTCATTCAACAATATCTAGTGATGGCCGATTTCAAAACACTGCTTCATGAACCTTCAAAGCTTTACGAATCTTTTGTTTCGAATCAGTGGTTCTGCCAGTTTCATGATTACAGTAAACGAGTCTTCGTAATGTCATAAGCATTTCGAAACTTCAGTTTGATACGCGCTCCAAACCACTGATTCGAAACAAAAGGTTCGTAAAGCTTCGAGAAGCTATCATACAACAAATTGATTTGTATTTCCACCAAATGGATCCATCTTTGGACATCTTAAAGATGCTGGCAGTTCAGCGAGCCGTTGCTGTCAACTTCGAGAGAAAACTGAAATAAACACCATCAGAAAATAATACATCATTTGACCACTAGAGGGACCAGACACGTTCCCACAGGATTAATGCATTATTTGCTTTGTCAAACATGCTTATTTTTATATTTCAGTTAAATAAATAATGCATTACTAAACCATAAAGACATCGGCCATGATAATATTTTTCCACACAATAGTTCCTACAATAATCATAATTTGAGACCTTCTTAAAAGTGTAAATAGGTTATAGATTGTCATTTTTTAAAAGCAGTTGTACTGTAGTAACAATCAAACTCTTAGGCCAACTGTTCCCCCATTTATTAGTATTAAATCTTTATTTATATTTTTTGCAAGAACAGCAACACACACAGAGCGTCCTTATTGTAAATTGCCTGACATTCCATTAATACATCAATCTAAAGTGTGCACTGTAAACAGTAAGCATATTATTAGCGCACCATAACTCAACATTCAAAGAATCCAGTTATTATGAATCAGATGTTTTTAATCATATTTGACATGAACATACATATATATTTCAAGATATTTTAGCTTGTTTCAATAAGAAAATGGTGTGTATAAAGGCTGAAGCAAAGTTACAGGTGAAAAACATAACTGTTTTTTTAATCCTATGTAAAACCTGAATCAAAAAGGTACTGACTGATTAAATAAAACTTTCAGAAAATATGACTCGCTTAAGACAGACTCCATACAATGGCCAGGAGGATTTCAAACAAGTTTCAGAGAGAATAGCACCAACAAAAAGAGTACAACAGATTATATATAATAAGTGCCTGACATGATCGATTACATTAATTCTCTAAAATGATTGGTTCTCCATATGTGTAAATCAGCAAACCCTCTGTTAGAAAGTAAAAGCAAATCTGGATTTCTAGATTACTTCAGCTTGGTATTCAAATCACAAGGTTTATATATTTATAGATTTTCAGATGGCGATCTTGTTTTGTTTCCTCATTCAACATATTCTAACTTTGGCCCATAAATACACAATCTTTAAAGTTCCTTGTTTCAGAAAATAAGATATTGTTGTGAGTTTTTGTCATGAGACACTTGAAGTTAACAGAAAAAAAAAAGAAAATGAGCAGTAAATGAAAGAAAATTCCAAAAAATGGGAACAAAGAAATAATGTTTCCAAAAGAACAGTCTAATGCTGAAGGCTTGACTGGCTTAAGAAAAGGCAATCGAACAGTGATAATATTGTACAAGACAAACACAATCAACCAAATGCAATAATTTAAACACAAAATACATTTGACAATCACAGCTGAACGAGACATGAGATGGACACAGGTCTCCACACATACCAACAAATAAAAAGAACTAATCAGCACCTGATAAAATGTCGTTTGATGAAAAACAAAATCTTCCAAATGTATGAAGATTTAAATGCTAGGTTGTTATATGCACAAGCCCATGAGTTTGGAAAGAACACAGCATTTTTGAGAGTGTTTACACATGCGTAAAAATTCTGCTGTATCAACAACAAACAATACGCTAAATATTTCTCAGGTTTAAGGCTAAAGTTGTGTACTCTTAAAGTCTTTTGCACTTCTTTGACTTCAGTGTTAACTGAATCTGGGTACATTTTGGCAGAAGTGTGTATTTTCACTGAAATTGGACTATTTCAACATCATTTCCTTTAATAACTCCATTTTACACTTTGAACATAAAAATAGTTACACAGAGCCTCAAAAACAAAACTGTCTCCATTGAAACCCATTAAAACACCATTCCTGGGGCTATTTAACTGTAAAATGATGCGATCTTTGTTAAGAGGCTTTCATTCTGTTGGCAAGGCTTCAAAATGGAGATTATTTTTCGAAAAATCTTTTCAGATTTGGCTTGTTTTATTTTTTGAGGCATCTACCTCAAATTTGGAACAACTTTAGAAATTAGAAACTCGGCAGGAAAATAACCTTCCAGGATAAAGTTCTGACATCCCGGCTCTATAACTTTTTATAACATGGGAAAAGGCAAAAATGGCTTTAACTATGCAACACTTAGTCTGACTGATTTGAAAATTGGCAAATAGGCATTGTCCAAGGTGCCAAGAATGTCTTTGAGGACATTCGTGTATCTTGAAAACCACAGCTGAAAATGCAAGCTTTTGAAAAACGGTTTCAAAGGTTTTGAAAATAATGCATTTACTGTCTCCAAAAGTTTTGTGGGGTGTTTCTTGTCAAAGTGACATCGCCAACTACCTTTTTTGAACGGGGATCATTTCGACAATGTTGTCATCTGTTTTTAGTACATCATTGTCAGGGTTGGGGAGTAACGAAATACAAGTAACTTAGTTACGTATTTAAAATACAAAATTTGAGTAACTATTTCATTTTAAATGGGTGGTAATCAGATTACAGTTACATCTGAAAAGTGTTTTAGATTACCAAAGTGATTACTTTGAGTTTTAATGTCATTTAAACAGCGATTGGTGATTCTCTGACTCTGACCGTCTGAAAAAGAAGAGTTCAGTTTCATCAACATTTTAATACTTTTTAGAGGGATCATAAAAATGTTGTTATTTTCATTTAGTTCTGTCCTGAACAAGACAAAATGACTGAGTTTATTGAAAAAAAATGTCAACCTAACTGTCCTGTCATGACCTGATGATCCACGACTGTTTTCATGTTTTGTGAGTCATTTTATAATTCACTCGTCACTGCAACTTTTTAATCACAATTTGTTTTTTCCCTCACAATCGTGAGTTTGCATTTCACAATTCTGACTTCTTTTTCTCAGAGTTACGAGATTTAAACTCACAATTGCAAGTTAAAAGTCAGAATTGGGAGATATAAACTTTCAATACTGACTTGTTCTTGCGAATTTAGTATGAGTTTATATCTCATAATTCTGACTTTATAACTCACAATTGCAACTTTATATCACGCAATTCTGAGGGAAAAAGTCAGAATTGTTAGATAAAAACTCTCAATGACCTTTTTTGTGTTTGTTCCACACTTATTAGTATTCCACAGTATTCTAAAGTATTAGATGAAGTTACTAAACTTGAGTAATGTAACGAAATACGTTACAAATGGCTTTTTAAAGCATGTATTTTGTAAGCTGTAGTGAAATACACTTTAAAAGTAACCCACCCAGCCCTGATCGTTATCAGGTAAACATACCCTAAATTTCCTGTATTGGCTGTAAATGGTCTTTTCCCTCTAATGATGGAAGTGGTTACATGCTTGTTAAAGAGTAAACAGTACTTTTACACATTGCTTTAAAGGCTTTGAAGTGCTTGAACACAGATAATTGCTCTAATTTAAATTAATGCACAAGGGTTTACGCTAGTTTTAGTTCTAGTATACATTTAGAAAAGTAATGCTGTTCATAGTCAACCAGCATTTTCTGTTGAAGGTGGATGAACAAGTGTTATAGTGTTAAAGATTGATTCATGAATATTGGCAGTTCTGGTCAGTCAAAAGCTCACATAATTTGACTCTTAAGCTGATCCATGTCTACCTGTAGGAGTACGACGCCCATCACAGCATTCCTCATAAAGTCCATTCAGTTTGATCAGAAGCTTTATCGAATGTAGGTGCTACTCACCCTCCTCCATCCAGTCAGGACTGGGCTTTCTTCAATCAGACTCATTTACTTCAATTATGTTCTAACAATAAATGATTACCATTAGGGATATTTCAATACCTTATGTTGGTTCTGTTCTGTTTAAGGGGGATTATCGCTGCTCTTATATCCATGCTAGATTGCATGGATGGGTGGAGAGTTCCTCTTATAATCCCCTTCTCTCATTTCTCTTTAGTGCCCCTTTCAATCAAAGTACCAAAATTATAAATGATGTTGCATGGTTTTACTATCAGCCTCGGCCTGAGTCCTCTTTCAAACTACACCATCCTTCTGTAAGAAAGCACATTCACAAAAGGTAGAAGTAGTGAGGAGGATTGATGTTTAAGTTACACAATACACAGCAATAATAAACTCAGCAAAAAACAAAATGTACCTTTTTCACAATAAATGCACATAATTTTGTAAAATCTTAATTGGAAAGTGTTTAAAATGCATTTTCCTGCTTCTTTGATGAACCATAAACAATTTTTGCACATGCACCTGTAAAACAGTTCTTAAGACACTAACAGTTTACAGGTGGAAGACAGCGTCACGTAACCAAAGAGAGCTTTTGAAACAGCAGTGTAAAGATGCTCTGGGATCATGCCATTGACCTGCTGCAGGAGGCATGAGGACTAGAGACGGTGAGATTGACTGATTTTCATTGGTGCATGGGCATAAAAGTTCCCGATGCATCGATTTAAAAGGTGTGCATCGGATAAGTTTGCCTTGGTAAAAACAATTTATTGATATATAATTATTAGTAGACACGCAATACTTTTATTATTTATAAAGTGACCAATAATGTGACCACTATGGAGATTGACTTCTCCTCTCTAAACTGTTTCTCAAGCACGTTCTCTCATCTCCACTGCTGCTACGTGAATATGACGCACCACAACACTACGGAGAGCGAGGCGTATCCTCAGAGCCACACAGAATACAGATTATCATGGCACTACAATGTTTGTGAAAGGGCCGTGTGTTAGAAGTCAGAAGACACTTAAGTTAATCAACTCAACCAAAGAAATAAAAGCGAACCATCTGTACCATATTTAGATCAAACTGCCATTTTCTTCAATATAAACTTGACGTATTGTTATTTCAATTTAAAAAACTGATATATCTGTTTTTTCAATCAAGACAATTGCTTTTTGGCAAAAGTTGCACTTTATGTTTTATATGTTAATTGCTATTTAGTTCATTAGGGAGTTATTTGTGTTTTTGATTGTTTTGACACTGCCTCACTGGTGAATATCTGCTTCTGTAGCGTTAAAAAAAAGACAAAATGACTATTCACAGCTTGCATTTTTGTTTCAGCCAACAATGAAAAAGAATTAGAATTATATAAGAATAATAATAAACTAAATGAATTCATATCACTGTTCTTTTAAAGTCTTTTTATGCACAATAAATCTCATATATCATGTTAAATCAGCTGTATGTAATACTCACATTCTGTGATACTGGTTTATGTCTCCTGCGGCTACGGTAAATCACAGCAACAGCTACAACTGCAACAACCAGCAGAACAACAACACCAACAACTATTCCTGCAGCAGCAGCTGAAGACTGACCTGAATCTGGAACAGCTGAAGACAGACAGACATTATTACTAGAGAGTGAACAATATCTTTGACTGATAATTACACCTTTATACTTTGGTCATCAGGGGCCGGTTGCACCAGCTGGACGGGTCGGGTGTAAGCTCTAATTACGTCCAGCTTTCCGATGAATATTTACACCTGTTGCACCATCCAAAACCACGACTAGGTGCATCTACGTTTAGCGTAGACGATGCGCGTACACGCTGATATGTTCTACCGCACTGTTAGACGAGACACCGTTCGTGTTACTATGCTTACAAATGTGAATTTATTGGCTCCAACAAATAGACGAAAAATTACAGTTGAGCCGAAAAAATTTAATTACTCGGATTATAAAACAAGAACAATTATTGAGCTATTCAGTAAGTATATGCATATTTTGTAATGCAAGCAAAACAATTCAGTAAGGAATAAAAAAATCAAGACATCTGGCAAAAGATAACACCTGTTTACACCATGTACAAACTTATGGAGCAAGTTATAGACTAGTTAACGTGGTGTACGGAGTAGCCCTACACAAATTTATGGAGCAAGTTATATTTTAATAACGCGTTCAACTTTTGCAGATAATCCTGACCCGCCTTTAGTACTGAGGACAGCTCTGAAAAACACGTGGAGCCTGTATACCAGATCATCTCAACATTTTTGTCTTTATTTTTCACCATGGAAACAAGTCCAGACTTCTCACTTTACACCTACCTTTGACTAGACGTAAGGTTTAGTCTCAGACGTGTGCTACGCCTAGATGCTGCAACAGGTATTAATTTTAAGCAAGACATAAAACGCATTTTACGTTAAACTTAGTCTTACGATCGGGTGTAGGTCCAGCTGGTGCACCCGGCCCCAGGTGTATGACATTGATTTAAATTGTTGTTGTTAAAACAGCATCAGCACTTGGAGCTCAACTGGAAGCAGTGGTGCTATCAGGAAAACTGGCTGATATTATGAATGTTATTTTCATTAGTCAAAGTGTTATTTTCCACAACCCAACACATATTGAAATGTTTTGTAAATGGATTGAATGACTCACCAATGACAGACACACTGAATCTCTTCTCTCTGCTGATGCTGAAGCTGCTGTTGTTGATGTTGATCAGAAGTTTATATTCTCCAGAGTCTGTGTTTCTGGTGTTCATGATGGTCAGAGATCCATTTAGATGATCCAGCTTCAGTCTGTCTCTGAATCTCTCTTCACACTGATCATCTGTACAGATCTTACTCTGATCTCCAGTGATTTCAGCGATGAGGATCTCATTATAATACCACATCATCTCATCATTTGGGTTGTTTATTACACCAGGATCAAAAGTAACAGATTCTCCCTTCTTCACTGACTTTCTCTTCACTTCATCTCGTTCTGCAGCAGAAACAACTGTAACACAAACCAACAGATGCTGGAGGATGTTTTTGTGGTTAAAAAAAAAAAAAACCCAACACAACATGAAAGAACTGAAGACGGCTGCCACGGCAGAAGCTCTTGACATTGTCAACTCTGCCAGAAGTCAACCTCAGAGGTCAAATACAGCTTCTAAAAAATGAACTTTAAACAGTTCATCAATATAATGCATTTAGTTTTAAACCAAAACAAACTGTTTAATGATGTAAAGTGAGATGATTCTGCACGGTAAAAAATCAATATACACATTAACAATGTGCTTTAAACATATGTAAAGTATATTTAAACATTCACCATGTACAGAAACACTGAAGATCTTTTCACTGTCGCTGCGGCTGAAGATCTTCAGTTTATATTCTCCAGATTGTGTGTTTGTGATGTTCATGATGGTCAGAGATCCAGTCTGATGATCCAGCTTCAGTCTGTCTCTGAATCTCTGTTTACACTGATCATCTGCACAGATCTTACTCTGATCTCCACTGATTTGAGCGATGCGAGTGATGCTGAAATACCATATAATTTCTTCTTGTTGGTTTGTTTGAACTCCAGTGTTTAGAGTGACTGAATCTCCATCATTCACAGACACAGACACTCTGTCTGAACCAACACCTGACACACCTGAAGAAGAAACATAAACAATAGTGCAGAGAAAATGTTTTTCTACAGATCATAAACGTGAAATATGTCTGGATTCATATGGTAACACATGCAAACAAACAGCAGAAGAGCATCATTGATTCTCATTGATTATAGGCCAGGGGTGTCCAATCCTGCTCCTGGAGAGCCACTGTCCTGCAGAGTTTAGCTCCAACCCCAATTAAACACACCTGAACCAACTAATCAAGGTTTTCAGGCTTACATGGAACTTCCAGGCAGGTGTTTTGTGGTAAGTTGGAGCTAAACTCTGCAGGACAGTGGCTCTCCAGGAGCAGGGTTGGACACCCCTGTCATAGGCCTGCAACACAAAATCCATTTCCCATTCATATTTTTGACCCCGTTCCTCTTTACATATATTTACACATTATAATCAAACATTTATGATGATAAACTCATAATAAACATTACATAGGTGAATAGTAACCATGCAAATACTTTATTTTTCACCGCATTGACTATAAACAGTTCCAGGGTTTGCACATTTTATAAATATATTTTAGTCCTAAACAAATCACGTAAATAAAGTATCTAGGCAACATTTAGGCCTATATTTTATGGATGTGGCAGAAGTTTAAAACAAAGCGACATTTTATCCGTTTAACACACTGATATGAAACGTCAACTGTTTCCATAAGTCACGTGAGCTATATAAAAGGACAATTTTATACCGTTTCAACTGCGTTAGCGTCATTTTGATCGTAAACATGTCTTTGCCAACTATTGATTTCCGTGACGTTGTTGTTCTGATCCAAACATTATTACTATATTCAGCCCAACTAACACCACAGCGCCAAATCTGCGTATAGGCTACAGAAATCCAATTGACACTGGACAAGAGATCTTACCGTGGCAAAGTAAAAACAAAAGCACTGAAACACTAAAAACATTAAAGAAAAGCGTCATTTTCCAGCTTCTTTTTCCAATTGTCAAAGTGAAAATAAACCGGAAGCATGGATACAGCTACGACCATTGGACATCCGCATTTTCATGTTGCGTCATTTAATATTTATTTATTTAATTTAATAACTATTTTTGCAGTATTTTAAGGGTAGGTTTAGGGTTGTGGTAGGTGTAGATGTTATTAAAACATAATTTTATAATTTACTGTTATTTATCCTGAGGTTTTGCCTCACTGCAAGCTTGTGACGTAGTAGCGCACGTTCCTTCCGTTTTGTCCTGAGAACAAGCAAAAAGTCTTTTCGCCTGGTTCCGTTTGCAGAATTATACTTCATCGCATTAGGCAAGCGTATTTAATTGCTCATTCTTAACCGTCAGTCTTGATTTGATTATTTTAATGAATTTCAAGACAAGCCTACTGTTGAGTTTAAATAACGGAGTTATTTTAATAACTTACAAGGTAGAATTAATAAAAGTTTATCTACATATTATGTTAATGTAAGATCAGTCTTGTGGAAATAAAATACATACATTAAAAGTTAAAAAGACATTTCATATCCAGCTGTATGGACACTTTTCACGGACAGTTATCAACATCACAAATCTAGTAGGCCATAAAGTGTTTTTTTGATGTATATTTTTAATACACATGTACATTATATTTTGAGTTATCTTACCTTGGCAACAATAATAAAAACAAAGTTATAAATTATTAGCATACATTTTTTCTAATCGTTTGAAGAGTGATTTATCCCAGATTATAAGTTGTACGGAATCAGGGTTTATGAGGGGCAGGAGGTCAGTAGGTTTTATTCAATTATTGATCAATAAAAAGGGGTTAAACAACAGAACTAACATGAAATTAATGTTAAAGCTGAAATAAGAGAGCTGTAAAGTAATCTCTGAATTACACTGACTGGCAATTGACCCTTCACAAAGCCCCGCCCCCTTTAGTTACTGTTGCTGTGTCCGACAACCCATGCGCTCTCACGCCACACATCATGTTCTCACCATCTGAAAAATACATCAAGAAGCAAAGAGGACACTGACAACATGTGAAATAGTTTCATATTTAATATACCGTAATTTTTTAAATAAATTTAAACAATAAATATCTTATAGAGACTCTTTAATGTGTCGTGACAGATAGCCGTAGCTCCACGATCATCTCTTCATACTAGTTCATTTATAGCATCAAATAAACATGAATGAACATCAGAAGGAATGTTGTTTCAAGACGTGAGGACACACAATTTATCAAGTTTAAGTTCACCATGACTGCTTTGTCAGACAAAATGGCAGATTCTGGGTTACGATTGGTCAGATCGCCTGTCAATCATTGGATTTTGGGAAATAGTGCTTCAGCGAGTGTACAACACTACAGTTGACCACTTTACCAGGTATGTTCAAATGTATCCAACTAAGAAGAACAGCAAAAGTAACAACATTCAATGCGTTAATTCCACTGGATTCTTTTGGACTCTTCAGTTCTCCTCTGGCCAACAAACGAACACTGCATGATTATGATTCAGGCTGCATCAGAAGTCAGACTGGTAGCATTCAGAATATTTTATACCGTTTCTTCTGCTTGAAGATCAGATCGGTATGGAGACAAAGCTGGCCACAGGAGTCTGTGCAGATCGAGGTCTTTGCTGAGGATCTGTTCCCATGGCTGAGGCATCAGCGAGGTCTTCACATGGGATTGTCTAGTTGAAACCATCTCTGACATTCAGGGCTGCGTCCTCCATCTGATCTGAATACAGTAACTTCAGGGTTAGGGAGATGACAGATGTACTAATAGGAGCGTAGATGACATTCAGTCTGGATCAAGAATTTGTTTATGTTTGTTATTATTAATTCAGTCACTGTCATTATAAGCATGTATTTTTTAACCAACTATTGTCTCTCTGTGTCTTTTACTGCTTACAGCTATCAGGAAGAGTCTAAGTCTGGTTTACCATTTAACTTTCTGTTTTGAGGTTCAGAAGAAGACAGGAAGAAACTTCTTCACCCACGAGAAGTTTGTCCAGATCAAACCACATCTCAGGTTTCGTTCTGACTCAGAAGATGAGCAGCAACAATGTGAGATGAAGACAGTATTAACTTTTTGTTTTGTTTATATGATACTTTTGAAAAATGTTCAGTGTAAAATAAAAGAATGAAAAATTCTAGCCTTATTAAGCCTTATTAAGAGCCAGAAGAGAAACTATAAACCCTTAGTAAAGAGTCTATGTGGTTAAACTGTGTCGTGGGAGGATTCACACTTCAGCTCAAGTGCTTTCAGTAGACAGTTTAATTAGATCTGACTTTTGATCAGAAATGTTGCATGTCTTTGCTTTGTTATGTTTGTGCTGGTGGAGTCTGACTGGTAGGTCGTAAATATGTTTTTTGCCTTAATATCAGTAACATTCTTCACAGACTTTAAATATAAAGGTACTTTAAACTTTCCATGACGTAATTGACTTTGTAGCTTCATACATTGTGCTCTAGACAGAAGTCAAAACTCTTAATCAGTGTAAAATCTGTCTGTTCTCCAGGTGTGTTTGGTGATTCACTGTCAGTGACTGAAGGAGATTCTGTCACTTTATACACTGATCTTACTGAAAAACATGAAGATGACTACATACTGTGGAAATATGGAGCTGAAAACTGTCTCATAGCTAAAGTGAAGAAAAAGAAGCAAATCTTCTCAATAAATGATGAAGTTCTTGATGGGAGATTCAGAGACAGACTGAAGCTGGACGATCAAACTGGATCTCTGACCATCACAAACATCAGAACTGAACATGCTGGAGTTTATGAACTAGAGATAAGTGGAGCATATCTGACAACAAAAACATTCAATGTTTCTGTCTATGGTGAGTAAAACACACATTTCAAACCCATGCCGATGAAAACAAAATGATACTGATGGTTATGAAGCTCAAGTTTCAGAAAGCGCGCAATCCAGATACATACATATACACGGAATAAGAGCATTGCAAAATATCTGTCTTGATGAATATTCACGCAATTATATTCATGTCTTGAATGAACATTGAATGTTAAATGAAAACGTCTGATGTGTAACATTTTATTAGCTCGGTGTATTACAGTAGGTCTTAATATTGGTCTGTCTCAATGTTAAGCAAACAATAAAAGAAAAGATGGAGTCACTCACTACTCTTGACTGAACTACTTTAGCTTTAATAATCTGTTTATTTGTAAACCATGCAGTATTTATATGCAATATTTCATTTATTTATTACTTATACTGTTTATTTGCATCTTTGGAGTTATTTTCACTAATAAATTAATAGCTAAAATAGCTATATTGTTACTAATATAGTCATTTTAGCAGGAATTGGAGGAAAATATTCTTGCTGATGTTGCTTTGGAACCTTCAGAAAACATGATTTTTCTCAAATACACTATCGACTGTAAACGGGTGTAGCTCAGTCTTTTTTTGGTCAGCCAACAAATCATACATCATTTTGAAGGCTTTTTTGATGGAGAAGGTGAAATTCTGCTCTTTACAAATGCTTCTTTTTTTTTTAAACCTTGTGAAATATTTGAGGTGTAATCAGAATATATATATAAATATATATTGGAAGCAAAAGTGTACATATTTCAGACTAACTGGAACAAATTAGAACCTTTTTAAATGGTATTGTACCAGAATATTCTTATAAATATTTATATGTTCAAATGTTTAATCATTTTGTATTTTGAGATGATGGAAACACTAACTGACCATCAACACACTAAACACGTTTAACTGAAAACAAGAGTACTGCTTTAATGATCTGTATTCCTTATTATTGATGTTTTTCAGCTCGTCTGCCTGTTCCTGTCATCAGCAGAGACTGTTCTTCATCATCATCTTCATCATCAAATTGTTCACTGGTGTGTTCAGCTGTGAATGTGAGTCATGTGACTCTCTCCTGGTACAAAGGAAACAGTTTATTGTCCAGCATCAGTGTGTCTGATCTCAGCATCAGTCTCTCTCTACCTCTGGAGGTGGAATATCAGGATAAAAACACCTACAGCTGTGTGCTGAACAATCCCATCAGCAACCAGACTCAACATCTGGACATCAGACACCTCTGTCACACATGTGAAGGTACGACAGTGACAATATGTGTTTACGGAGATGATCTCTGTCTTCTGTTGTAGTTGAGACAGATTCACTTACATTAATGACGGTCTCTCTTTTCCTCTGCTTCATTTTCTCCAGTCTCAGTCTCTCTGATAGCGCTGATCTCTGCTGCTGCTGCCGCTGCTGGTTTCCTGTTGATTGTAACTGCTGTCGGGATCTCCTGCATTTACAGGAAATGCAAAAACGCAGGTCAGGTTAAAACATTAATGCAAATGTCAAAATAGTTATCTTTTATAAGCCACAAATTTTGCTGTGTGATTGAAAACTTTGTTTTAACATGTTTGTGATTATAGTTAATGCAGTTCAGACCCAGGAGAAAAACAAAACTCTTTCAAAATTGTCCAAACCAACAGCACGAAAAACGGTAATATCATTTTGAGTGTTTCAAGAAGTTGGGAGTCAGTTAGTCTGATTGAAGTTTTGTGTGGAAAAGCATCAGATGGTCAGCCTTGTTCAAAATTACCTTCAGTGGTGGTTCAGTAAAAAAAACCAATGCCTTTATGCTATTTAAAAGCAAGTGTATGTACTGATTAAATGTACCATTTGAATTAACATGCATTACAAATGTGATTTCTCATTATTTAGTCACATTACATCACTTTTAGAGCACCAATACTATTGAACTATTGAACTCCTGTCACATGGCTGAAGATGAAAATTATTATTAATATATTAAAAGAACATATCACCCACAAATCTGAAAACAAGTAAAACATGTTTTTACTACGAATAAAACATAAAATATATATTTTCGTGAGGATTAAAAAAAATAATAATTTATTCACCGTCATGAAACGATCCTGAACGATTGCAGATTGACCTCCTCAGTCACATTCCGCTATTATTATATCTTTTTTTCTCCATACAACAGCATTAAACCGTAACAATCAGTCTTTCATTTCTGCTCAACACCTTTAGTTTTTACCGGAAGAAAGCGAGTTAACACGTTGTTGTCTTTTTTGATCGTGGGTTATAAGCTTCCGTGTTTGCCGTTGTCGGAGAGACTTGATGAGAAAGTGGTGACTTGAGACCCTGTTTTATTTACCTCAGGGAACAGATTTCTCAACATAGAAATAAACCTAGATATATGCGCAGGAACAACAGGGTTGGTTGACATTAGACCCGGCGATAATGTTTTCATGGTGACCGTAATAATGTTACATATTCGCTTCAAAGCGATATCGAGTACATAGAGCTATTTCTCATGAAGCTCCGTGTCGAAGAGGGTATTGAGAGAATCACGTGATCAACGACAAACGTTCCATTCTAGTCACGTGAACTCTTACTTTAAGCGTCAGAATGTTTGAATCTAAACCACTGCTGTACCCTACTCTGTCTTGCCACAAGATGGCACAATACCCTCTCCATCCTAATTTTAATATGAGCAGTCTGTTTCAAAGAAACTTTAGTTGGTCTTGTATGTGGTATTTGTGTGTTATTACACTGTTGCATCAGTAGGTTCCTGACTGATTTTGTATTTTTCCTTGCAGAAGTTAAAGAAGGAGCCTGTGTATGGAAATATCACCAAAACACGATGATCTGCCCTGGCTCACACCTTTTCTTATTTATTATCTGCTACTCAAGTAGTAGACCTACTCAAAATATAAAACTTCCTTGTTCTCACAGTCACTACTCTGTTTATAAATAATAATAATAATAATAATAATAAAAAGCTTAATTAAACACAGATTTCTTTGGTTTATTAGAATAAAATGTCTTTATACTATCATTGCTTTTTGAGTAGCGCCATCTGGTGTTTTGAAGAACAGCACAATACCACAGGTGGTTGTAAGGGTCATGTGACATACTACATAATGTGAAAATTGTATATCACCAAACTTTGGTGTCATTTAATGTTTATGTGAAAGTGATAGCATTAAAATACAATGAGGATCATCTCTGAGTCAAAACTCATTTTTTCATTGGATTGATGTATAATATGCAGTGAATGATTGAATTAAACTAAATGAGAAACACTGAAGCTCCTAAAGCTGATGGTTTATAAATACCTGATAATTTCAAGCACCATCTTCTGTAATACACTGAAATATACACTGCACAAAAAATTAAGGGAACACTTGAAGGGTTAGTTCACCCAAAAATGAAAATTCTGTCATTAATTCCTCATCCTCGTGTCATTCCACACCCGTAGAAGGAGTCTAACGAAGAGCGCCCTCTAGTGCCTCGTAGTATTACTAGACAGAATTCTGAATTCCATTACACTATGTATATGGAAATACTTTGACATAAATCACTCTGTTACACAAGAGTCAATTGAAACCAAAATCATCAACACACTGAGGGCTGGATTCAAAGTCACAGCATAAATAGATGTAAAAACTTAACAAAACTGATCAAACTTGTATGAAACTAAGTCAGTAGTGTGTATGAACACCACGTGTCTGTGTCACTCAAGACAACATCTTGGCATGCTTCTGATGAGATTGTGGGATCTCCTCCCAGACCTGTATCTGGGCATCACCGAGCTCCTGCACAGTCTGTGGTGCTACTAGGCAGCTTTGGATGCTCTGATACATAATGTCCCAGTTCTCAATTGGATTCAGGTCTGGGGAATGTGAGGGCCAGTCAAAGGCATCAATGCCTTTGTCATCCAAAAACTGCCTACACACTCTAACCACTTGAGGCCGAGCATTATCATGAACCAAGAGGAGCCCAGCGCCCACTGCACCAGCATAAGGTCTGACAATGGCTCTGAGGATTTCATCCTGGTACCTAACAGCAGTAAGGGAACCATTGGCTAGCACGTCTAAGCGGCCCTCCAAGGATATTCCAATAACAGTCATGCTGAATGATGTTGCACGCAGCATAAAGTTCCCCATGGCATCTCCAGACTCTTTCACATCTGTCACATGTGCTCAGTGTGAACCTGCTCTCATCCATGAAGAGAACGGGGTGCTGCTTGGGTTTTCCCCAATAGATCGAATAATCTGTCTGTAACTGAAGCTGCTCTGCAGAGCTGACTGCAGGGGGAGAGACTCATGGTCCAGCATAGATGACAGATTTACCAGAACCCTTCTGTCACCCACCTCCCGCACTGAATCCAGAGGACAGCCTAGGACAGAGCTGGACTTCCTGATGATCTTGTCCAACTTCTTCCTCTCCCTCTCAGTGATGCTACTGCTCCAGCAGACCACACTGTACAGGATGACTGATGCCACCACAGAGTCATAGAAAGTCTTCAGGAGCGCCCCCTGGACTCCAAAAGACCTCAGTCTCCTCAGGAGGTAGAGCCTGCTCTGACCCTTCCTAGACAATGCGTCCGTGTTGAGAGTCCAGTCCAGTTTGTGGTTCAGGTGAACACCCAGGTACTTATAAGAGTTCACTCTCTCAAGGTCCATACCCTGGATGTTCACCGGTGAGGGAGCAGACCGGTGTCTGCGGAAATCCACCACCATCTCCTTGGTTTTCCCTGCTTTGTTAAGGAGGTGGTTTGGCCGACACCAGTCTGCGAAGTCCCGCGTCAGTTTCCTATACTCTGTGTCATCGTTATCGCTGATGAAGCCAACGACAGCGGAGTCGTCAGAGAACTTTAGCAGGACACAGCCGTCAGTATTGTGTCTGAAATCTGCAGTGTAGAGGGTGAAGAGGAATGGCGCGAGCACCGTGCCCTGTGGGGCGCCCACACTGCAGGTCAGGAAGTCAGACACACAGTCCCAGGCTCTCACACACTGGGACCTGTCTGTCAGGTAGTCCAGGATCCACTCAGCCAGATGTAAGTCCACTCCAGCCTGCTCAAGCTTGTCTCTCAAAAGCACCGGCTGAATGGTGTTGAATGTGCTGGAGAAGTCAAAGAACAGAATCCTCACAGAGCTGCTGGGCTTCTCCAGGTGATTTAGTGCATGATGTAGCAGGAAGATCACAGCATCTTTGATGTGGCAGAAATTTAACTCATACTACATAAGAGACAAACTCATAGAAAATTGTCTTTTTAAGAATGTATTCCTTGCAAGGAAGGTCAGACAGTCATACAGAAACTCAGGTTACTGCAGAGTGTGACCTAGAAGGCCGGGTTTCCTCAGCTTTTATACCCCCGTACCCTTCAAGGTTACACCTCTTAACATCAGTACTTTTCCACACATGGTAAAAAGAAAAGACACTGTTCCATGACATAAGGCCTATACCTAATACAAGATGACCGTTTTAGGCCTTACACCCTAGATTTAGGACAGGATGACCCCCAGGTCATGAGCAGACTCCCTTCAGCCCTGCAGCTGCTTTCCTTCATCCCAAATGTGTGTTCCCAGCAGATAGAAAAGCATACATTAACTCTTAGCAAACCCCTTAATATTAAAATTTCCACTCCGATCCCAGGTCGGTAGGCGAACTGCAGTAGGCCCATCTCTCACCTCAGAGCGGAGTTGGCGCAGGACCAGTCTCTCCAGTGTCTTCATCAGATGTGATGTGAGAGCCACTGGCCTGAAGCTGCTGAGATCCCTAGTGTGCGGTGTCTTGGCCACTGGTACTACGCAGGAGGTCTTCTATAACTGTGGTACCACCCTCAACTTGAGGCTCAGGTTGAAGACATGCCCAGTGATCCCACACAGCTCATCTGCACAGGATCTCAGCAGCCTGGAGCTACTCTTAGGGTATAGTGCAAATAGTTTGATTGACGGGCGATCTAACCAATCATAACCCCCGAATCCGCCATTTTGTCTGACAAAGTAGTCAGGGAAGTCAGTAGATTAACGTTGGTGAACTTGAACTTGAAAAATTGTGTACTCACGTCTTTCCGCACTTGAAACAACATTCCTAATAAATTCCACTATGCGCTATTTATTGTTTAAACTTCTTTAAAAAATGACAATATTTTAAATATGAAACTCTTTCTTACGTTGTCAGTGTCCTCTTTGCTCTGCGATGTATTTTTCACTGTGTGGGAACATGATGTGTGGTGTGACATAGCAACAGTAAATAAAGGGGGCGGGTCTTTGTGAAGGGTCAATTGAAAATGAATGGGAAATACAATTAAATACAATAATTTTATTTTTAGCTTTTTTTTATAATCAATAATTCCAGCGTAACACAGGCTCGAATACACAAACACTTTTGCATGCACTCACACAAACACACAACTGCTGTTGAGTAATGTTTTACATTTGGCTTATTGAACATTTTGTAAATACAATCTGAGTCTTAAGGATTTTTAGTGGCATTTTAGTTATATTTTGCAAGTTTAAATGGTTTTATTGCAAATATTGACACTTCAGAATTTCTCAAACAACCAAAACACAAAAATACTTATTTTAATGTATTTTGCTGTTTAAATATATATTTTTTTTCAACAAAATATTTTTAAATGATTTGATGAGCCATATCCAGAAAAATGAATGGCTCTCTATGGCCCTCGGCTGGATATATATGGTCAAAACACTTCAGTTCTAAAACTTCAATACAAACATTTTTTTTTCTAAGCAGCAGATGGCAGAAAGAACGAATGGACCCCAAAGAAGAGTGTATAGAGGAAATGAGGGCAATATGAGGGTTTCCTGTGTACTGAGGTTTTTCCATTCACTAAAATTTAGAATAAATAAAATTTAAAATCACTAAAGTTATGCTTCACTTCACCACGAAATGTAGTTTTTCCTCAATTCACACAATATTCTTCTACTTTCAGGTAACAAACACTCTCAGAAGAAAAGCTGTTGCGGTACCATTTTGAAAGTCACTAAAGGAGGGTAATATGAACCCCTAAGCTTTACATGAAAATTCTGAATATTTTTATCAATTCAGAACAGTTAAAGTCTTAATAAAGGGCAGATGAACATCATCATATGCAAATGCAGCGTGTGAACTAGACGTGTCAAACGCTGTCATGGGAGGATTCACACAAACACTTCATCAGTTCTGCTGTAAGATCACACACTGAACCACCGAGGAAAATGTTTCTCAAGGTGGTTTTGATCTGTTTGTGCACCTGGAGCCTGACTGGTAAGTTATAAAAGCATTTTTATGGCTTGTTTTAAATTTCAGACTAATAAAGCTGCTGCTACTGTTCAAATTAGATTATTTTCATCTGCTGTTATGCACCAAATTAATTATGAATATCGTATGAATATAATACCAGATCTGCTAACTTTGAATTCAGGTCTCTGTTGGGATTAAGACTTTCAAATTGGAATTTCCAGGTGTTTTCTACAGAAAGTGTGACCTGGGTATCGCGTACTTTCAATAATTCGTTCATGAGGGAGAATCATATCGGCCGGTTTATGTTCTCACGGCACAAATCCTCCACTTCTGATTCTCAGTCAGAGGGTGCAGAGAGTTAGTCAAAGAGTTTATTAATGCGTTCGAGTCGAATCGCTTCATGCTTATTCATACAAAAACACAGTTTTCTTAGTCATTTGCTAACAGTGACAGAGAGATGTGCCACATGCTCCTTTCATTGAGGTTTTAGTTTGACTGATCCTGGAGCAGATGTGCGGAAATGCCAGAAACCTCTTAATCTACTGGTCATAATGACTTCAGGAGTCCAAAAATCAAATATACATTTTATTAGTCAAGTAAAAATGTATCAATGCCAATTACAAAGTTACACAATTAGAAGCCAATTCAGAAATAATAAATACATAACATCAATTACTCAAAGAAGTCTCAAAGAGTTAGAAATGCAAACAAACAGTGATGAATGTTTGTAAGACACTCACTCATCCCTGTATGCGGGTTCTGCTCCACATTTTCCCTTAAATACCCAGACCAGAACAAAAGGATCGTAAATATTAACTACGCCTGTTTTCGGCGGAGAGGAGAAGGGTATCAGATATCTTGAGGAGACACCACCCAAAAGATGAACAGAATTCTGCCGAGTTTTCAATATTTTTCATAATACAAGTGACTGCTGTGTAATTGAGACCATTTTACCAATCGACTGAGACATTGGCAGAGATGAGTGTGGAGAGTTTGGGCAAAGCCATGTCCTCTTTCTTTGAGATCTTCTCTCCAGATGAGTTTTATTGCAGGATGTTTGATCTCAGCTTTTGTCTTGGCAGGAAAATCAGGTCTTACACTAGTCAAAATGAGCAGGAATATTATAGTCCATGGAAAACTATCCAGTGATGTAAATCTCTCGTTTATTAAAAACAAAATGTACTTAAAATATCCAGCACAATTAAAACTGTATTTTCAATCTGCAATAATTATCATGTATTTACTGTCAATAAATTATGAAACTTTAAACACTGATTGCTCTCTGCAATGTAAAGCAAATTAAAGATTAAGGATGTGTTGCACCAATAAGGATTAATCTAAAATATGTATTAAATCAAGGTTTATGTAATAATTCTGTTGTGCCAAAATTTAAAATGTAAAATAAGCAGATTTACATTTAAACCATCGTTTTGATCCTATAGTGTTATTTTTACTTTAAATTCAACTCCTGAAGGAAGTTGCTTGACTGCAAAAGTTGTTGCTGTTTTTTTGAGTTTGTATCTGGGATTAAAGCATTTATGCGTTTAATCCATTAAATAGCCTGGAATATTTAGTGTGAATATCAAGTGTATTACTGTGAGTTGGGTTTAAAGTTGACAGTTATGAAACGAATAATAATAATTCTTGCGGTAGAAACACTGAGGAGTTAAGATACGATGAAACGGGCCTGAAGGTTGTAACATTCTGTTATATGTGTTTATTCGTCTTTTTTGATAAATTATGCTGCCATATCACTCCATTAATTGCTAACTTCACCATATTTCCAAGCAATCTGTAAGCACTGCTGCGATGTTTTCTCTTTCTGCTTAATTCCGTTTCTCTGTCACAGTAAAATTTAGCAGTTTACAGTTTACAATGGTTTATAAAGGCCATTGATATTTTACATTGTGTTTCTGCTGCTGTTCTCATCTTTACATGTAAATGAAGCTGATAAATGAGGCTTTGAAAACCATCAGAGGGTTTAATCTCTTTGTTCTCCAGGTGTGTTTGGAGATTCAGTGTCAGTGATTGAAGGAGATTCTGTCACTCTAAACAATGATCTTACTGAAATACATGAAGATGACTACTTCATACTGTGGAAATATGGAGCTGAAAATTCTCTGATAGCTAAAATAAAGAAAAAGAACCAAACCTTCAACACATATAATGTTACTGATGTGAGATTCAGAGACAGACTGAAGCTGGACGATCAAACTGGATCTCTGACCATCACAAACACCAGAACTGAACATGCTGGAGTTTATCAACTAGAGATAACTCAAGCAAATCTGACAACAAAAACATTCAATGTTTCTGTCTTTGGTGAGTAGAGACTTCATTTGTCCAAACAATTTACATATTCAACTGTTTAATCATTTGAGAGTTTGAGATGAGACACATTCAGTGACCGTCAACATACTAAACACTCACTCGACACAAATTATTCACTACAATTCTCAACATCAATTAAAAACTGATTATGGTTGTTATATTCCTGTTTATTCTCTGATGTTTTTCAGCTCGTCTGTCTGTTCCTGTCATCAGCAGAGACTGTTCTTCATCATCATCATCATCATCAAATTGTTCTCTGGTGTGTTCAGCTGTGAATGTGAGTCATGTGACTCTCTCCTGGTACAAAGGAAACAGTTTATTGTCCAGCATCAGTGTGTCTGATCTCAGCATCAGTCTCTCTCTACCTCTGGAGGTGGAATATCAGGATAAAAACACCTACAGCTGTGTGCTGAACAATCCCATCAGCAACCAGACTCAACATCTGGACATCAGACACCTCTGTCACACATGTGCAGGTACAGCAGTGGTGATACGTGTTTATATAGTGATCTGATCTCTGTCTTCTGTTAGATCAGACTAACAGATTCACTCACATTAATGACTCTTTTCCTCTCCTCCAGTCTCAGTCTCTCTGACGGTGTTGATCTCTGCTGCTGCTGCTGCTGCTGGATCTCTGCTGATTGTCGCTGCCGTCGGGATCTTCTGCATCTGCAGGAAATATAGAAAAATTGATAAAGAAGGCAAGTTTTATCTTATCCTTTTAAGCCAGTAATAAAATAAATAAATTTATAAAATATGCTGACAGCCCTATTTTCTCCATTTCATGAATAATCTTACACGCAGCTGCAGCTCAAATTAAAGTCTATATAAATGATGACTTTTGTTGTGCCTCATTAAATAAAAAGAATGTTAAATACTTTTTTAAACATCCAATTTCAGTTTGATTTACGTGTCTCTAATTTTCATGCTAAAAACGCTTTTTAGCATTTTTTGAGTGTGGAAAAAGTTATAGGCCTAAAGGGAAATTCAATTTATTAATGTGGTTTTTAAAAACATTTGCGTGTTAAATTTGAAAGCCCTAATAGAAACACAGTGTTAAGATTCAGTTTTGTGGTTTTAAAGCATCTATTATTGCTGTAGAAACAGTCGAGACTCGTGAAGACGAAATCACTTACGCCGAGACGACATTCTACAAAAGAAATCCACAGAAACTGGTAAGACATTTTACTGTTAATTTGGTGAGTTTGTATAATTTCAGCAGAGAGTCATATTTAGATCAGTGTGCGCTTCTGATTCTGTCTATTTCCAGCTCTGGAAAATCATAATTATAACAAAGTCAAAATTATGAAATACTAAATCGAAATTAGGTTCAAGGTTAAACACCTGAAACGTAAAAAGGTGAAAATATTACATACAAAGTTTAAAATTCAAATAATAACTTAAAATGTTGAAATTAAGACTAACTTTGATTTTGTGTGAATCATAATGTGACTGAAGTACAGTTTGTCATCATTTGGAATGGACTTTTTAATGTCATTTTTTTATGATTTACCAGCTTTTTTAAGAATTTTTGATATGTGGCGGTTAGACCTGTCATGATAGCTACTTTTTGTGGCCGATACACACTCTTAAAAACAAAGATGCCAGGAAAAACCAAAAAGGGGTTTTCACGGCAATGCAACAGAAGAACCTTTTTTGGTTCCCTGAAGAACCATTTGGTGTGAGGATCTTTAAAGACACATTTTGACAGCATGAGATCGATACTTTTATAGTCCAAAGAACCTTCTGTGCCGTGGAAAGCTTCTTTGGATTTTAAAGGTGGAACAAACATCACACCAAAGAAACTTTTTTTAAAGAGTGTATAGTCAAAGAGAAAATTGCAATAAGTGAAATTATTATGATTTTAAGACCATTATATGCTACTGAAAATATGATAATATAACAGAATAATAATGAAAGTAGAGCACAGACAATAACGCATGCACAAGATTCTGTAAAAAACGTCAAACATTCATCTAACGCATGTTTACAGTGAAAAACAGCACAAGCGGAGTAAAAAAATACATTTTCTCTCTTGTGAAACCCCCCTTACTCAGAGAAACAATTTACATAATTTACATTATAATAATTTACATTTACATTACATTTCTACATGCACCAGAACAGTAAATTGCGATTTGATTTATTTGATCTTATTCGTCCATACTGGAGTTATAAAGAAAACACTTTAAGGCTTCAAACGATGCTTTCTTTTCACATGTGATGTCCTCTCTTTCCTTATTTTGTGTGATAAGACGATTTATTAATTACTGAACAGGGTCAGTAATGGGCTTTCATTGTGAAATGATTGATCACATCAATCTCACACAACCACTCCATGTGTTTATAAAAGAACAGTTACTTTATTTATTATTATTATTATTATTATATCTTGTGTTGTGTACAGAAAGTTGAAAAGGAGGATCATGTGGAATATGCACCAATCAAATTCAGAAGATGACTAAACTTCAAGGTTCTTCACGTACAAGACCCTCATCGTCTGATCTTTTTCATTGGGAACCTCCTGCGACGAGCTCAGACTATGTGATTGTGAGAATCACTGTGTTACATCAATACATAGATGAGACACACAGCAGAGATCCTAAAGGGACAAATGATGTAAATGTTGCAGCATTTTCCTGTTTGCAAAACACCGTTGCAAACTAATTATCAAAAGGTGTCAAAGTTGAACGCTGCCGTGGTCTCATTTATTTATATCTCTACACAACTGTGGTTTGGTCCGTTGGGTAGTAAACATCTTGTGCATGAGAATGTGTCTGCAGCTGGATGTGTGCATTTGATGTCAGAGACTCTGAGGTGTCAAAAGCGTCAGTTTTAGGTGTCAATCAAGCGTCTGTTCGAGAGCGTGTCTGAGGTGTCAATAGTGTGTCAGAGCGAGCGTGTCTGAGGTGTCAGTCCGTATGAACAGTGTGGCGCTTCA
Source organism: Opsariichthys bidens (assembly GCA_037194245.1). NCBI lineage: Eukaryota > Metazoa > Chordata > Actinopteri > Cypriniformes > Xenocyprididae > Opsariichthys > Opsariichthys bidens. The sequence continues at coordinate 4,485,192 of CM074291.1, forward strand.
AGGATTTTTGCATTTTTGCTCACATGAAACTGTTGATTTCTGCTCCACAGGGAAGCTATTTTACTAAATAAAACATATTATGTTTTGACAAAACGTTTTCTCCAGTCAAACAATGATATTACTGTGAAAAATGTAAATATTACAGATGGCATGCTGATGTTCTGCAGAGATCCAGCAGTTCTGCAGAACTACTCTCAGAAAAAAAGCTGTCATGAGTCTCTTTTCTAAAGAGGTGCAACATTGAACTTTATTTACCCCTTATTAGTGTCTAAATGTTTGAAAAACTTCTTTCAGTGACGTCCTAGTTTCAGCTCAAGTGTTCCATCTAAGCAGAAATATTCTTGATTTTTTCTTTCTAATAAAGGTTTTATAATGAGTCTGAGTTATTTTAAGAATACATAGAATTTATGATGTTTGATGGTTTTCAATAAGTTATTCTGTTTTATAATAGTATAACTGGAATCCTGTCCACAGGTAAATCAATGGTTGACATTTAGTTTAAGATCAATAGAAAATCTCACCTTTAGTTTCCACTGATAATGGTAAAGCTCAGACACAAATCCATGAGGATTGCTCCAGATATCCGTTCCTGCTCCATTTCCAGCTCTGTAAAGCCACCTGAGGATCAGGGAACAACAGATCAGTGTTATCCAACAACTTGTGTTTGTTTTTAAGGGGAAAAGCATTAGTAAATGTGTGTTTAGTGCAGTAGATGTCAGTGAGCTGTGAGTGGTGCTTGTTTGCTCCACATCTCTGACTCGAGTCCCTCCTTCAGAGCGTCTGAGGGACTTTTCACGTCGAAACTCTGACCTGAAACATCTAACAGCACAAGTCTCCTCACAAACACAGAATGAGGAATCATTCATGTACAAAACACAGAACCGAAACCTTTCAGGTAAAGTTGACACGTGAAGCAGCTCGCGCGGAAGTTCATGACGTCACGCGTCACTCAAAACATTCGTTCAGTCAAATAAAGAGCATAAAATGAGTCGAAGTTCTCAAGCGACACGATAATAAAACATTAATACACGTGTCCAGTGACAGTAAATGACCCTCTGTTGTTTATAATACACCCGCAACACGAATGTTAGCAATAGCTAGAGATTCATCTGCTAGGAGGTGTATTATTGTGTGTGTTTGTGAGTGTATTGTACAACTAAAACGCCCTACATGTATAGAAACTCGCAGAAAGTAAACATACACACCCTCAAAAGTGAAACTAGCACAGCGTTTGACCGCTTGAGGACTGGAGTCATGTTTACACTTCTTCTTCTATGGTTTATTGGCGGTTGACAAACAACGAACTGGTGCATTACCGCCACCAACTGGTTTGGAGTGCGGGCCGGTCTACAGTGTGCATTTGTTACTGTATTGCTTGCACCCAAAATAGGTTGGAAATTAACATTTATTATGTATGTTCAATAAATTAACCTTTATTAATAAAGTTTAATAAATAATTCAACAAACATTTATTACATTTCCTAATAAAATGTTCAGCTTTTGATTATTATTATGGTCTCTAGTAATTATGTGCCTGATTTTGAATCTCCAACCAATTTTGGACTCATTTTAAGCCAGCCATATAGTCATTTTTATAAAATAGTTGGGTTAAATAAAACTGCACAGCACATTGGGCAAACATTTAACCCAACCACTGGGTCAAAACAACCCAGTTGCTGTGATTGTTCATAAGCAACCCAACTTGATTTGTAAAGCTTCATGAATCAGTGTTTTGAAATCAGCCATCACTAGATATTGTTGAAAAGTCATTTTGTTTTTTTAGCGCACAAAAAGTATTCTCGTGGCTTTATAATATTAAGGTTGAACCACTGTAATCACATGAACTGATTTAAATATGTCTTTCTGGACATTGAAAGTGTTCATTATCTTGCTGTCAATAGAGACTCACTGAACCATCAGATTTCATCAAAAATATATTCATTTGTGTTCTGAAGATGAACGAAGATCGTACGGGTGAAGAACGACATGAGGGAGAGGAATTAATGACAGAACTTTCATTTTTGGGTGAACTAACACTTTAAATCCCACATTAAATCTCAATGAATGAAATATTCAACTTGAAAATCTTTATTTATAGACATTGTACAATTTGTTAAGAACAAAATTATGTGACAACAGTCGATGGAAACCAAAATCATCAACACACTGAGGGCTGCATTCAAAATCACACAGTCCTCCAGCTGGGTTGTTGCTCTTCTTCATCCATATCCAGCCCTCCTCCTGTAACGGACTGTGTTCCGGACACAAAAACCTCCTTGTATGGATGTGCCATCATGGCAGAACTGGACCAAAAGTGTGACCGATAATTTTGCTGCTGTTTTCGAGCCAAGTTTGTTTGAAAATGTAGTTTGCTCTACTTTGATCTCTATCATAGACATCAGTGTTTATATACTAACTTAAAACTTATATCTCAGTACTTCTGTGATCATTTGAATATTCATAACAGAAATAACTACACAGATTTGAATGTTCCGGTATGATTTTGTCAAAGGCTTAAAAGACACGAGCGAATCGTCGTCTATAAATTCCTGTGGCTCTATCAGGTCTGCCATGATGAATGATGTTGGTTCAGCACACAAAGGAAAGCACAAAGTGTCCGACTCCTCCGGCCTGCAGGAGGCAGATCTCGCCAGCCGGAGTCCATCTCAAACAAACTCAAACAATAACAGACCAGTGTGATTCTAATAAATTATTCATTCAAGAACACTGTGCAAGTTTACTCATTGTAACAGTTGTAAACATGACGGGACTTTTCTTCCATGAGGGGGTTTGGCATCACGGCATTTGTTTCCAGGCGAACCATTAAAGAACGTGACACACACGTCTCCCGGATATCCTGTAGAATTCAACCAAAGACACGACAACTTTGAAACTCCTGAAGTGTTTCCAGTTAAGTGTGCCATATGCATCAGACCTTCAGCCAACAGTTTGTGGGCGTGACGTCTGAGGCTGAGACTAGGAGAGACCTCTCTCTCACACACACACACACACACACACACACACACACACACACGCGCGCGCACACACACACACACACACACACACACACACACACACACACACACACACACACACACACGCACACACACACAACTCCTGTTCATTTCTGCTTATTGCTATTGGATTTAATAACATTTTTTTTAAATTTCTTATTCTAAAGTGAATAATGTTTTACATTTGGTTTATTGAAATAAATATTTTGTAAATACAATCTGAGTCTTCAGGATTTTTTTTTGTGACATTTTAGTTATATTTTTGCAAATTTAAATGGAATTATTGCAAACATAGACACTTCAGAACTCCCCAAACAACCAAAAAAATCTAAACTTTCCCAAAAATACATATATTTTAACAAAATATTTTTAAAAAATGATTTGTTGAGTTGGCCACATCAAAGAAAAATGACTGGATCTGCTGGATTTATATGGTCATAAAACACTTCAGCTGTGAAACTGCAGTGCCAATATTTTTTAAGCAGCAGATGGCAGTATTCTGCCTCCAACACCTACATCAATATCCAGAAACTGTCACATGTCTCAGTGTTTTGGACTTCTGTTTTCCCTGTCATATGACTGTTGGCATCCAGTTTTTCCCTCCACTTCTCAGTTTCTATGGTTACCATTATTAGTTGATCGTTGTCAGCTGTGTTTCATTAATTAGTCTCATTAGTCTCCTAATGTTCCTTGTATATAAGGCCGCAGGAGGGTATTCCAGAAAGCAGGTTATGTGACATATCCAGATATGTTTAAGAGTAAGCAAGCCGATAACCTCAACTTTTGGCTCCAAAAACGTTGGTAACATTTAGGGTATTTAATAGCAACTTACTCTCTGAACATAACCTGCTCTGGAGCAGCTCATGATCCAGAGTTAGTTTGATTAAGAGGTATTCAGATGAGTATTATTTAATTAATATAGTTATATTAATGTAACAATTTCTAAATTTGTTACATAGTTACTGTATATAGTATAAAGCACTATTATAATGTTTAAATGTTTATTCAATTTATATGTATTATAATGTGTAATTATTTTATTGTAATCTCACACATGGATTTTTCCTTTTTATAACCTGACATTCTTCTATAATTTCTATAATAAAATACATATGTGATATCTTATTAAATATTTAGCACCAAACAAACAACATAATTCTTATTCTCAGTGAATGAAGATAACTTATTCAATTAAAAGATTGTAAAAATGATTACACAACCACCAAATAGGTGGTGATGTGCACTAAGTAGGTTAAACAAAAGGAGGAAGTACAATGGCGCGCTTTCTCTCAGCGTCTGTTTCCATGGTGAATCATCGATTCGTCGCTCGGTTGAGAAGGTCTTGTGTGTTAACCGGGAACATCCTCTGGGTTGGCTGAACTTACTCCCTGATGTGTTTTTGGAACCAGCATACCTCGAGTAAGAGAGGTTTGGGTTAATCAACTGAGAGTTCAGGGTATATGTGACGGTAAGTTAACCTGCTTTCTGGAACACCCCTCTGTTTCTGTCTAGTCTTTGTCGAGGGTTACCTGTGTACTCCATAAATAATTTATTTTTAAATCACTAGAGTTATGCTTCATTTAACCATGAAATGTAGTTTATTGACAACTCGCACAATATTCTTCTACTTTCAGGTAACAACACTCTCAGAAGAAAAGCTGTTGCGGTACTATTTTGAAAGTCACTAAAGGAGGTACAAATATTTACCCCTTATCTTTAGATGATAATTCTGAATATTTTTATCGATTCAGAACAGTTAAAGTCTTAATAAGGGGCAGATGAACATCATCATATGCAAATGCAGCGTGTGAACTAGACGTGTCAAACGCTGTCATGGGAGGATTCACACAAACACTTCATCAGTTCTGCTGTAAGATCACACACTGAACCACCGAGGAAAATGTTTCTCAAGGTGGTTTTGATCTGTTTGTGCACCTGGAGCCTGACTGGTAAGTTATAAAAGCATTTTTATGGCTTGTTTTAAATTTCAGACTAATAAAGCTGCTGCTACTGTTCAAATTAAATTATTTTCATCTGCTGTTATGAACCAAATTAATTATGAATATCGTATGAATATAATATGAGATCTGCTAACTTTGAATTCAGGTCTCTGTTGGGATTAAGACTTTCAAATCGGAATTTCCAGGCGTTTTCTACAGAAAGTGTGAACTTTCCATTGAGCTGCTTTCAAATATCAGGCCATTATTTTGTCCATATTTCATGTGTGTGTATAAAAATAGTTAAGCATTGATCATATACATCAACAAATGTCATGGAAATTCACTAGTGTCAGGACCATCCGTCAGCCCAAGGACGGATTCTGATGGTCTGGGTGAAGGTATAACGCCTGAACTGAAGTTCTTTTCAGCGCTCCTGTGAAGTTCACCAAATTTTAGTTTAATTTTACTTCAGCTGCGCACTTAATCTGACTCCAAATTCAAATTATTACTTTTAGATTGTTTCTCTAATTAGAAATTCATCATTGATCATGTATTAATTTAGGGGTTTGATTATTCTGGGTATCCCGTACTTTCAATAATTCGTTCATGAGGGAGAATCATATCGGCCGGTTTATGTTCTCACGACACAAATCCTCCACTTCTGATTCTCAGTCAGAGGGTGCAGAGAGTTAGTCAGAGTTTATTAATGCGTTCGAGTCGAATCGCTTCATGCTTATTCATACAAAAACACAGTTTTCTTAGTCATTTGCAAACTCAGTGACAGAGAGATGTGCCACATGCTCCTTTCACTGAGGTTTTAGTTTGACTGATCCTGGAGCAGATTTGCGGAAATGCCAGAAACCTCTTAATCTACTGGTCATAATGATTCCAGGAGTCCAGAATGAATCAAATATACATTTTATTAGTCAAGTAAAAATGTATCAATGCCAATTACAAAGTTACACAATTAGAAGCCAATTCAGAAATAATAAATACATAACATCAATTACTCAAAGAAGTCTCAAAGAGTTAGAAATGCAAACAAACAGTGATGAATGTTTGTAAGTCACTCACTCATCCCTGTATGCGGGTTCTGCTCCACATTTTCCCTTAAATACCCAGACCAGAACAAAAGGATCGTAAATATTAACTACGCCTGTTTTCGGGAGAGAGGAGAAGGGTATCAGATATCTTGAGGAGACACCACCCAAAAGATGAACAGAATTCTGCCGAGTTTTCAATGTTTTTCATAATACAAGTGACTGCTGTGAAATTGAGACCATTTTACCAATCGACTGAGACATTGGCAGAGATGAGTGTGGAGAGTTTGGGCAAAGCCATGTCCTCTTTCTTTGAGATCTTCTCTCCAGATGAGTTTTATTGCAGGATGTTTGATCTCAGCTTTTGTCTTGGCAGGAAAATCAGGTCTTACACTAGTCAAAATGAGCAGGAATCTTATTTTAAAAAAGTATTTAAAATTTCCAGCACAATTAAAACTGTAAAACAATAATTATCATGTATTTATTGTCAATAAATTATGAAACTTTAAAGACTGATTGTTCTCTACAATGTAAAGCCAGTTAAAGATTAAGGATGTGTTGCACCAATAAGGATTAATCTTCAATCTGTATTAAATCAAGGTTGATCTAATAATTCTGTTGTGCCAAAATTTCAAATGTAAAATAAGCAGACTTATCCTATAGTTTTACTTAACATTTAAAACAGATCAAATTTAACCCTACTTTAAATTCAGCTCCTGAAGGAATTTGCTTGACTGCAAAAGTTGTTGCTGTTTTATTTGAGTTCATATCTGGGATTAATGCATTTATGCGTTTAATCCATTAAATAGCCTGGAATATTTAGTGTGAATATCAAGTGTTTTACTGTGAGTTGGGTATAAAGTTGACAGTTATGAAACGAATAATAATAATTCTTGCGGTAGAAACACTGAGGAGTTAAGTAGGGGTGTGACAAGATCTCGCGAGACTAAAACATGACGAGATTTCTCGTCGAGGTGAAAAGTTGTCTCGTCGTGCTATCAGTGTGAGGGTGAAATTATTATTGAAGATGCCCCCGCCACTTTCAAATCGTTTGATCATTTCACACGCTTTTTTAGGCGCGACATGTGAACGGCCCCTAAAGAGGCAGAAAGCGTCGCTATCACTGCTGACGGTTGGACTTCTCGGTGCACGCAGAGCTTTATCACAGTTACAGCCACACAATCAATAGTGACTGGGAAATACTGCAGTTAAAGTGACACTTGAAGTGTGATTTGAATTTTTTATTTTTATGTTTATTTTATTTATACTGTTTATTTTATGTTCAATCTGTAGAAAGAAGTTCAGTGAGATTTCTCATGTGAAATTATAAAGGGCAGAAAACAACTGGTTGATTTTGTGGCAAAACGTTTAGCAGTGTTTGCATGTTGTTTTACTGCAAATAATTCATTAAAATGGAAGTAAAATGACATGCATTACAAGTTGATTTCAAAATGCACCAACATTTTTGCATTTTATGATTTTCAGTTGAAAAAAAGACTATTTTCCCTTCATACGTTTCATTATTGAGGATTTCTTAAAAATACTATAAAAATCTCGTCTCTTGAACCCAATCTCGTGTCTCGTCTCGTGGGATAGGGGTCTCGTCACACCCCTAGTGTTAAGATATGATGAAACGGGCCTGAAAGTTGTGTGATTTTGTTATATGTGTTTATCTGACTTTTTTGATAAATTATGATGCCATATCACTCCATTAATTGCTAACTTCACCATATTTCCAAGCAATCTGTAAGCGCTGCTGCGATGTTTTCTCTTTCTGCTTAATTCCGTTTCTGTCACAGTAAAATTTAGCAGTTTACAGTTTACAATGGTTTATAAAGACCATTGATATTTTACATTGTGTTTCTGCTGCTGTTCTCATCTTTACATGTAAATGAAGCTGATAAATGAGGCTTTGTAAACCATCAGAGGGTTTAATCTGTTTGTTCTCCAGGTGTGTTTGGAGATTCAGTGTCAGTGACTGAAGGAGATTCTGTCACTCTAAACTCTGATCTTACTGAAATACATGAAGATGACTTCATACTGTGGAAATATGGAGCTGAAAACTCTGTGATAGCTAAAATGAAGAAAAAGAAGCAAATCTTCTCCACATATAATGTTACTGATGTGAGATTCAGAGACAGACTGAAGCTGGACGATCAAACTGGATCTCTGACCATCACAAACATCAGAACTGAACATGCTGGAGTTTATGAAGTAGATATAAGTGGAGCATATCTGACAACAAAAACATTCAATGTTTCTGTATATGGTGAGTAGAGACTTCATTTGTCCAAACAATTTACATATTCAACTGTTTAATCATTTGAGAGTTTGAGATGAGACACATTCAGTGACCGTCAACATACTAAACACTCACTCGACAAATTATTCACTAGAATTCTCAACATCAATTAAAAACTGATTATGGTTTTTATATTCCTGTTTATTCTCTCATATTTTTCAGCTCGTCTGCCTGTTCCTGTCATCAGCAGAGACTGTTCTTCATCATCATCATCATCAAATTGTTCACTGGTGTGTTCAGCTGTGAATGTGAGTCATGTGACTCTCTCCTGGTACAAAGGAAACAGTTTATTGTCCAGCATCAGTGTGTCTGATCTCAGCATCGGTCTCTCTCTACCTCTGGAGGTGGAATATCAGGATAAAAACACCTACAGCTGTGTGCTGAACAATCCCATCAGCAACCAGACTCAACATCTGGACATCAGACACCTCTGTCACACATGTGCAGGTACAGCAGTGGTGATACGTGTTTATATAGTGATCTGATCTCTGTCTTCTGTTAGATCAGACTAACAGATTCACTCACATTAATGACTCTTTTCCTCTCCTCCAGTCTCAGTCTCTCTGACGGTGTTGATCTCTGCTGCTGCTGCTGCTGCTGGATCTCTGCTGATTGTCGCTGCCGTCGGGATCTTCTGCATCTGCAGGAAATGCATAAAAACTGATAAAGAAGGCAAGTGTTATCTTATCCTTTTAAACAAGTAATAAAATAAATAATATATAAAAAAATATGCTGATAACCCTATTTTATCATTTAATTGAAATGATTCTCATAATTGTGTAGTTAACATTACACTCTTATCATAATACGTCTAAGTGCATTTAATGACACTGAATGTTGGTTTACACTCATCTCATGTATTTGCAAAAACATAAATGTTTATTTTTAATTCAGAAATAAAAAAAGCTTTCTCCATTTCATGAATAATCTTACACGCAGCTGCTGCTCAAATTAAAGTCTTTATAAATGATGACTTTTGTTGTGCCTCATTAAATAAAAACAATGTTAAATACTTTCTTAAACATCCAGTTTCAGTTTGATTTACGTGTCTCTGATTTTAATGCTAAACGCTCTTTTTAGTGTTTTTTGAGTGTGGAAACAGTTATAGGCCTAAAGGGAAATTCAATTTATTAATGTGGTTTTTAAAAACATTTGAGCTAAATTTGAAAGCCCTAATAGAAACACATAGTTAAGATTCAGTTTTGTGGTTTTAATGCATCTATTATTGCTGTAGAAACAGTCGAGACTCGTGAAGACGAAATCACTTACGCCGAGACGACATTCTACAAAAGAAATCCACAGAAACTGGTAAGACATTTTACTGTTAATTTACTGTTAATTTGGTGAGTTTGTATAATTTCAGCAGAGAGTCATATTTAGATCAGTGTGCGCTTCTGATTCTGTCTATTTCCAGCTCTGGAAAATCATAATTATAATATAAAGTCATAATTATGAAATACTAAATCGAAATTATAATAAAAACATAATCATAAGATTAATTTTGATTTGTGTGCATCATAATGTGACTGAAGTACAGTTTGTCATCATTTGGAATGGGCTTTATATGTCAATTTTTATGATTTACCAGCTTTTTTTTATTTTTTCATATGTGGTGGTTAGACCTGTCATGATAGCTACTTTTTGTGGGCCGAGACACACTCTTAAAAACAAAGATGCCAGGAAAAACCAAAAAGGGTCCCCTGAAGAACCATTTGGTGTGAGGATCTTTAAAGACACACTTTTACAGCATGAGATCGATACTTTTATAGTCCAAAGAACCTTCTGTACAGTGGAAAGCTTCTTTGGATTTTAAGTGAATAAGTGAAATGATTTTAAGACAATTTTATGCTACTGAAAATATGATAATATAACAGAATAATAATGAAAGTAGAGCACGGATAATAACGCATGCACAAGATTCTGTAAAAAACGTCAAACATTCATCTAACGCACGTTTACATTGAAAAACAATAGGGGAAAAACAGCACAAGCGGAGAATTTTGCACTCTTTGCATTTATTTGATTTATTTATTTGGCTTTGATTTATTTGATCTTATTCTTCCATTCTGGAGTTATAAAGAAAACACTTTAAGGCTTCAAACGATGCTTTCTTTTCACATGTGATCTCCGCTCTTTCCTTATTTTGTGTGATAAGACGATTTATTAATTACTGAACAGGGTCAGTAATGGGCTTTCATTGTGAAATGATCGATCACATCAATCTCACACAACCGATCCATGTGTTTATAAAAGAACAGTTACTTTATTATTATTATTATTATTATTATTATTATATCTTGTGTTGTGTACAGAAAGTTGAAGAGGAGAGTCATGTGGAATACGCAGCAATCAAATTCAGAAGATGACCAAACTTCAAGGTTCTTCACGTACAAGACCCTCATCGTCTGATCATTTTCATTGGGAACCTCCTGCGACGAGCTCAGACTATGTGATTGTGAGAATCACTGTGTTACATCAATACATAGATGAGACACACAGCAGAGATCCTAAAGGGACAAATGATGTAAATCATGTTGCAGCATTTTCATGCTTGCAAAACACCGTTGCAAACTAATTATGAAAAGGTGTCAAAGTTGAACGCTGCCGTGGTCTCATTTATTTATATCTCTACACAACTGTGGTTTGGTCCGTTGGGTAGTAAACATCTTGTGCATGAGAATGTGTCTGCAGCTGGATGTGTGCATTTGATGTCAGAGACTCTGAGGTGTCAAAAGCGTCAGTTTTAGGTGTCAATCAAGCGTCTGTTCGAGAGCGTGTCTGAGGTGTCAATAGTGTGTCAGAGCGAGCGTGTCTGAGGTGTCAGTCCGTATGAACAGTGTGGCGCTTCAAGGATTTTTGCATTTTTGCTCACATGAAACTGTTGATTTCTGTTCTACAGGGAAGCTATTTTACTAAATAAAACTGAACTCATTATTGTTGATGTTTGACAAAACGGTTTCTCCAGTCAAACAATGATATTACTGTGAAAAATGTAAATATTACAGATGGCATGCTGATGTTCTGCAGAGATCCAGCAGTTCTGCAGAACTACTCTCAGAAAAAAAGCTGTCATGAGTCTCTTTTCTAAAGAGGTGCAACATTGTACTTTATTTACCCCTTATTAGTGTCTAAATGTTTGAAAAACTTCCTTCAGTGACGTCCTAGTTTCAGCTCAAGTGTTTTGTCTAAGCAGAAATATTCTTGATTTTTTCTTTCTAATAAAGGTTTTATAATGACAGTGTGTGAGTTATTTTAAGAATACATACAATTTATGATGTTTGATGGTTTTCAATAAGTTTTATAATAGTATAACAGGAATCCTGTCCACAGGTAAATCAATGGTTGACATTTAGAGTCAGATCAATAGAAAATCTCACCTTTAGTTTCCACTGATAACGGTAAAGGTCAGACACAAATCCATGAGGATTGCTCCAGATATCCGTTCCTGCTCCATTTCCAGCTCTGTAAAGCCACCTGAGGATCAGGAAACAACAGATCAGTGTTATCCAACAACTTGTGTTTGTTTTTTAAGGGGAAAAGCATTAGTAAATGTGTGTTTAGTGCAGTAGAGTGTAGTATTGTCATGTAAAACGGAAAAAGGAGTCCATATTCAACAGTCTGCAAACACAGTGTCCCAACCTAGACTCTCTTCCTCGCCTACTCCCTGCCTCCCCCCCTAGAATGGCCCTTGTTCGCCCCCTAGTGGCAGGTCTACCCTGAACAAACATTACAATAATTCCATATTGTTACATCCTTTCTCTTTTAGAAAGTTCTTTTCATTGCAACACATTTGCAAACATTAAATGCAAATAGGAATCTACTTTCAAATGTACAAAAAGCTTCTTTTTTTTTAATTAAATGCCATAACGCAAAATAACAAAATGGCTTTAACATCTCAAACACTTTACTTTTCTTTTTTTTCAAAAGTCACTCAAATGCCAGTTTAAGTAGTAAAGTCCTTGTAGCGTTGAGGCTGCCGAACAACTCTACCACATCTGGTTGTCTTCGTCACATCACTGTCACAGGTATCGCTCTGAGTTTGGGGGCTCTGCTGGGATATTACAGTGTCTGTATGGGTTCCCGGAGTGTTTACGGTCTCTATATCAACAACCTGTTTGAGGAACAACATGGGCGCGTCTGAGGTGTCTACGGTTTCTCCGTAGAACTGCACCCAAATCCATTTCAGCCTCATAGGATCTAGAGCAGTGGTTCTTAACCCCAGGGGTTCAGTGAGTCAGTCTCAGGGGTTCGGCGGAAGTCAAGACACACACCCGACTCATATGATTCGTGATGACACGCCCCGCTTTTTCCTATTAAGATGCACATATGAAACCGGTGGGGTTCAGATCTAGAGTCAACTGGTCTTTTCATTTTTCATCATTTAGCAGACGCTTTTATCCAAAGCGACTTACAAGGGGAGCAATTAGAGGTTAGGTGTCTTGCTCAAGAGCACTTTAGTCATGGTATCGAAGGTGGAGAGAGTGCTGTTCATTCACAATCCCCACTTTCAATTCCTGCCGGCGTGGGAATCGAACCGGCAACCTTCAGATTACAAGCACGACTCCCTCACCACTAGGCCACGACTACCTCTTTTCACCTTTCCCAGCTTCCATTTGGTGTGAGGCTCAGATGTCTGCACTCTGACAGCGTCTCCTGATCGTAGGGCATCTAGATCCCCGGCTGATCGGTTGTAGTACACACATTGACGCTGTTGGTTGTTAAACAGTGCCTGCTCTACCTGAACCACTTTAGGCTGGAGAAGGCTGTTTTTCGCTGGCAACAGAGACCTCGTTCGACGGTTCAGCCGTTTTTTGAGCTGGGCTGCTCTCCAGTCCTTGTGACGGTGTGTTACGATGGTCCAAGAGCGCGAGATAGAGGTCTTGTTCAGAAGCTTTGGCTCTGTGTAACAGTCTCTTTGCAGTTTTCCGGCAACCACTCAGCAGCTCTGCAAAGCTGAATGCAAGTGTCCAATGTCACGTCTTTCTCCCATGTTGTTAATCCCACATACAATCCTGTCACGAATGAGTGAGTCTCTCAATGTCCCAAAGTTGCATGTTTTTGCTAGCAACTTGAGTTCAGTAACATAGCCATCTATGGATTCACTGGTACCTTGATTTCTTGTGAAGACTGTGCACCGCTCCACTGTCTCGTTCACTTCAGGACTGCAGTAGTTATCAAACTTCTCAATGATATCCTTAATCGTCCAGTCTCCCATTAGCTCTCTGCCACTCTCACCGACCAGTAACTGAAAAGCCTGACCTTTGTCTTCTCGTCGTCCTCGGCAACAGTTAATCCAATGTACAGTTCAAACTCGTCTCCCCAAGATTTCCACGTTTTAGACAAGTTACTGGAGTCCAGACACAACGTCTGTGGAGGTCCAAGTCCGTCCATGTCGTTAGCTTGTTTACTCCGAGCGTCTGAGGGACTTTTCACGTCGAAACTCTGACCTGAAACATCTAACAGCACAACTCTCCTCACAAACACAGAATGAGGAATCATTCATGTATAAAACACAGAACCGAAACCTTTCAGGTAAAGTTGACACGCGCGGAAGTTTATGACGTCACTCAAAACATTCGTTCAGTCAAATAAAGAGCATAAAATGAGTGGAAGTTCTCAAGCGACACGATAATAAAACATTAATACACGTGTCCAGTGACAGTAAATGACCCTCTGTTGTTTATAATACACCCGCAACACGAATGTTAGCAACAGCTAGAGATTCATCTGCTAGGAGGTGTATTATTGTGTGTGTTTGTGAGTGTATTGTACAACTAAAACGCCTTACATGTATAGAAACTCATAGAAAGTAAACATACACACCCTCAAAAGTGAAACTAATACAGCGTTTGACGGCTTCAGGACTGAAGTCATGGTTGCACTTCTTCTTCTATGGTTTATTGGCGGTTGGCTAACAACAAACTGGTGCATTACCGCCACCAACTGGTATGGAGTGCGTCCAGTCTACAGTGTGCATTTGTTTAAAATAATAGGTCTTCGAGAGGTTTTTTTTTATCCTCCATAGAAAGTAAAAAGCATAAGACATTTGAAACGTATCCTAATTTAATATAGACATACACAAATGCTCTTTTATACAAAGTCACGGTCAATGTCTTCATAAATAAACAGTGAATGCCAACAGATTTTTGATTGGAAAAACTACAGCAAGTACTCAAGTTTCTCATTTTTTAATAGTTAAATATACTTTTAATATGTCTGTGTTAAAGAGTAAATGGACATCTTTTGGTTTAAAGTAACCAATAGCAGCAGTTGTGAAAAGATCAAATGTTAGTCCGTGAAGTTTATAAATGATTCATGATAGGTAATAACTTTTAGATGTTCATCTGTGACTCTTTCACCTTGCTTGACGGAGGGCACCAACTGTGAGCAGGAACATATCACCTACACACACAGGCTGTTTGTCCACCGAACAGATCACACTTCTTTTTCTGTGGAAATCAGACCACAGAGGGTTTCAGTTTGACTCAGATGTTGAGCTGTTAGTGTCACACGTACAACTAGCAATGAGAGGTGGGAGATGATTCTACCTGTTTTATCATTCGCTAAATGATTGTAAAAGTCATAATCTTTATTTTACCATAAGATTTACACATTCTGCACTCTTTTACCTTTACACACTTAACACTGTCTGACAAGCACTGTTCAAAAAGTAGCAGTGTCAAATGATGAAAATAAAAATGTTTTTCAATATTAAAACTTTTAAAGTGTCAATAAGAGTCAAAGACATTGATAAGCGATTACATGAACCACACAGAGCACGTGTGTGTATTAGGAGGGTCAAAAACTGCTGTGGAGGAGGAGTGTTTTCAGCGGATATAAGCTTTTACATCACATGCTTGAATGGAAAATGTTTCGCATGCTTGTTGTGTTCTGTTTGTGCAGGATACGGCCGATTGGTAAGTTATAAAAACATTTTGCTACTTAATTTCTCTGTTTCAGAACATTGTTGCTGTTCAGCTTAGTTATTAGTATGCTTTTCTTCGCAATCAAACTGAGATTTATTTTATTCCGTCCTCATAAGATATTCAGTATAACTTAAAGATGAAAGATCGTGCTCTTCTGTCAGTTCATATAAGAGATTTATAATATGCTTTTTCTCTGCTGTCCTTCATTGAAAGGTTACAAACTGATTTCAGAGCTTTAGACCAATAAGAATCAAAACCTTTTCTTACAATTTAGGTGTGTTTGCAGCTGAAACAAATGAGATACAGTCAGTGATGGAGGGAGAATCTGTCACTCTAAACACTGATTTGACTAAATTATGTGAAGATGATGATATACTTTGGAGGTATGAAGATGAAAACTCTTTTATAGCTAAAATCAATAGAGAGGCTAAAATTTCCTCTATATATGATGATGTTCCTGATGGGAGATTCAGAGACAGACTGAAGCTGGACAATCAAACTGGATCTCTGACCATCACAAACATCAGAACTGAACATGCTGGAGCTTATAAACTAGAGATGAGTGGAACAAAATCGTCATCAAAAACATTCAATGTTTCTGTCTATGGTGAGTAGAGATCATTTGTCCAATATTCAAATATTCCTGATTTATATTGTAAAATACCAAACATTCACTCAATAACCCAAGCATTCTCTTTATTCTCTGATGTTTTTCAGCTCGTCTGTCTGTTCCTGTCATCATCAGTAACTCTTCACAATGTTCTTCATCATCATCATCAAATTGTTCCCTGGTGTGTTCAGCTGTGAATGTGAGTCATGTGACTCTCTCCTGGTACAAAGGAAACAGTTTATTGTCCAGCATCAGTGTGTCTGATCTCAGCATCAGTCTCTCTCTACCTCTGGAGGTGGAATATCAGGATAAAAACACCTACAGCTGTGTGCTGAACAATCCCATCAGCAACCAGACTCAACATCTGGACATCAGACACCTCTGTCACACATGTGCAGGTACAGCAGAGATGATATATGTGATTATTTACTAGGGGTGAAACGGTTCTCGGTAAAAATAGTAACGTGCACCGCGGTTCATCTCATATCTGACGACGCATACGCATCTATATTATTGTTTGAGTTGGGCTAACGTATGTTTCTGTTGATTGATTCACATTTTGGATTCCTCTAAACTTGGTTTAACGCGAGTGATGTATGATCTATACGAGCAGTCATTCACACCGTCATGTTGGCGCACGAGCGCAAGCGAAACCTGAACAGTACACGTTGCTATTTGTGTTTAAACTAAACTCATTTAAACGTTCGAGCGCAAGACGTGAAAAAGAACTAGCGCGCGCTTTGAGAAGATTTGTGCACTCATCCTAAGCGGGTACAGCAAGCAAATATTGATTTCTCATATTCACACAAAAATGATGACAACATGCCCGTCTTGGCGAGTGACCTAACAATAGTAGGTTATGTCTAAAGTGAACGTAAACCATTGATAAAGAACGCATGTGTTCAGTATCTGTGCATTGTGTCTTAAAGTGACAGAAGCCTAATATTCCTGTGTTTTTAATGTTAATCAAACAACAAAAGTCAGGGAAATCACTCATTGCTCTCGACTGGATAGTTTTTGTTACTAAATAATTAATAATGATTAATCTTTATTTAATGTATACAGTGAAGATTATATGCAATGCGGTTCCTTTATTCAATTTCCGTACCTGAAAACTACCGTTAGATAACTGAAAAGCACTGCTTGTTTTATTTGTATGTATATTTTACTGTATTTATTTGTGCTGTTGCTTGTAGTTTGATTATTTGTTCTTATTTTCTTATACATTTTTTCCATGAACCGTACCGAAACCGTGAGCCTAAAACTGTGATAAAAACCTAACCGTGAGTAATTTGAACCGTTGCACCCCTATTATTTACTGACCTGATCTCTGTTTTGTTGCAATTAAGATGCATTCGCTTCTTTTTTTTTTATTATTACACCAGATGGACAGTCTCTTTTACCCTCACTCTCTCTGAGAGCGCTGATCTCTGCTGGATCTCTGTTGATTTCAGTCGTACTCGGGATCTTCTGCATCTGCAAGAAATACAGAAAAGCTGATACCTGCTGCTTTAAAAAAGCAATTGAAAATAGTATGTGTACTTTTTGACGTTGACGATTTCTGTGGATTACATTCATATCATAACTTATCTCAGTTTAAACATTAAGGTTGAAGACAAAAATCTTGTTGAATTTCAGTTTTGTTTTTATTTGCTATAGTTGTTGTTGTTGATGATGAAGCAGTTCAGACTCATCATGAAGAGATCGTTTATGCTGATCCGACGTTCTACAAAAGAAACGCAGAGCAAATGGTGAGTTATTGTGTGTTATATGATGATCTGATACACACATAATCCTAGATGGAGTCAGATAACCATCGCCAGCAGTTTGATTGACAGGCGATCTAACCAATCGTAACCCTGAATCCGCTATTTTGTCTGACAAAGCAGTCCGTGGAGTTAGTAGATTAACCTTGGTGAACTCGAACTTGAAAAATTGTGTGTTCTCACGCTTGAAACAACATTCCTTCTGATGTTCATTCATGTTTATTTGATGCTATAAATGAACTAGTATGAAGAGATGATCGAGGAGCTACAGCGATCTGTCACCACACATTAAACACACACTAGATGCTATTTATTGATTAAATTTCTCGTGAGAACATGATGTGTGGCACGAGAGCACATGGGTTGTCGGGCATAGCAACAAGGGGCGTGTTTTGGGTCAATTGTGCATAGCTAGGATATGAAACTAAACAGACTTTTAAAATTGATATTTTTTGTTGCTGATGTCAATAGTTTGTGCGACAGTCAATCTGTTTAATATTTGGGGCGATTTCATTGGAGCAGTTTTTTATTAATTAATTTTGTGTGCAATTAGAAAACGTATTTATTTATTTTTTTTTACAGATGGCTAAAGAGGAAAATCACACTGAGTATGCGTCCGTCTGCATAAGATGATCAAACTATCTTTAATCTTTCACTACACGTTTGGATTCAGCATGTCATCTCTGAGCTTTAGAAGTTGCGGACAAGTTCAGAGATGGTTGAGAATCCATGCGCACGTCGGCCTGCAATTAGCACCAATTCTGAAACAAAAATCTAACATTAACATAAATTATGACATAAAAACTTCACACCATTCCCTCTGAGAGTACCAGCTCGGTTTGAGTCAGAGTGAAACCTGCTGTGGTCTTGCTCACTTAAACACGCGTGCTTAAGAGCCAATATATTGAACATTTGTGGTTGACGTGCATTGCTGGCAACTATTGTGAAACTCAACGTTTACCACAAAATGCATGATCATCCATGAGCGAACGAATAATAAATTCTGAAATCTTTAAATCTTACTGTGTGAAATGTGCAAATATTATCAAAATTAAATGTAATATTCAAGTACGCTTGCTTGTCTCACTTTTGTAGCTTGATTAGTTATTGAACATTTGGTTTGGTTTCCAAGATGTCTACAGAGTTATGTAGCCAATCAGTATATGAGGATGATTAGGAAGGCCATGATGGACAGAGGCCAATGAGCAAATTGGGATTACACCCCTATTCTTATTTGAAGGACATCCTGGGATTTTTAATGACCACAGAGAGTCAGGACCTCGATTTAACGTCTTAACAGGGTGATATGGTTGCTGGCTTGGCTGAATGTTTATATGTGAACAAATTCAAACTGTTTATCAAAAAAAGTGATAGTCTCTTCAGAAAATTTTGACTAAAGCATTCAATTTATATGGATTACTTCCATGATTTCTTTGTGAACTTTTTATGTCAAAGTGGTAGCTGTGTGGACTTGGATTTCATTCTTCATTTGTGTTTCAAAGATGAGGGGATGTATTTAGAACATGAGTGTGAGCAAATTATAATAGAATTTAAATTTTTGGGTGAACTAAGGCCCCGTTTACACTAGTGCGTTTTAGTTTTAAAATGCATAAGTTCTGCTACAGTTATGCCTGGGTTTTTCGAATTGAAGGCGTGGCTGCCCACATTTGCTCTTATCCTTGACAACCATGTAAAAAATAACATTGAACTGAACATTGAAAAATAAGATTGCAAGAACTGCAATCTTTGGTGGATTTGTTGTAATTTTTAGCAGACATTGTGCTGTTAAACTCTGCTTCTTCTTTTTTTAATACTGCAGCTGCTTACATGCACAAGAGACCACTGTTTACACTTGTACACGCAAGCCTAGTGCATTCTGGGTTATGTAGTGCAGACGGAGACCAGTGGCTTTTGGAGGGAATAATCTGTGTGTGAACACTAGGGGGCGCACAAAGAGTTCTTTTAGAGAAAGAGTAAAAAAAATGGACGGATGAGAAAGAGTACAAGGATTTATTAAGGGAATGTCTTGTTACAGAAAAAAACAACATGTAAATTTTACAAATTTTACAACTCTATGCTTTATTGCAGAATTCACAAAGACATGCTACTATTAAGTCCTATTTTGTATTTTCACATGAAACGAAAAATCACGTTATTCACAAGTACCTTTTCCACACACGTGAGTAAATATTAATAAATGGAAAGTGCACACAGTGCCATACACACAAACACAAAACACATCAAGGAAACGCACGACACTAAAGTAATGCTATAAACTTAACAAATATTTAACAAAGAAAAGGACGTTTCATTCAACCATAATGTACATAAGTGGTAAAAAAAGTGTCCCACACGGGATTCTGGGAATGTTTTTTTCATTGTAAATTATCAGATGATTTGATCATTTTACTTCCAAAAGGTATAAGGTTAGCTACATAGTTACATTTTCCACATATAATAATGAAGCTTACCGTTAGCCAATATTCAGGCTTTTCCTTTCACAGTCAAAATTATATTTTAAATGATTCCGTTAGTTCCCATGTGCAATTAAAGGACAGTTCTGGAATTTAGAGTAGAGAACCAGGAACCCTTTGGAGAGGCACGTTTTCTACGACACACTCCTATAAGAAGAAAACAGATTGACAGAAGTTAAAAGAAACGAACATGATTGATGTTCCACTTACACACAGATACAAATACGTTCTCTTTGATTAAGCAGGTGGTTTGTGTCTCTGTACACAGAGCTGTAGGATCCCAGACTGTTTATTTGAATGGTGTCTTGGATCACGTCGCAGGATAATATGTTTGTTCGGTGCATTTTATTTTGTAAACGGGGAGTTCACAAAGAAACTCTCCCTCACACACACAGAAAGCACACATCCAGAAATTCTCACCAGTTACAACTGCAACCAACAGCAGAACACATCCTGCTCCTATAGCAAGTGCATACACAAGCCAATCTGTAGTGAAACAGACAAATCATTTTTACTAGAGATCGACAATTGATTTTTCTTTTTTTTTTTTATCTTAGATATTTACACCTTTAGTTCATTGGATATGATATTGTGTGAACAGATAAATGGTGCCATCTGGTGTTTTGGATTGCTTACAAACAGGTAAACTAATAGATATTATACATTATGATACCCAGACAGCAATATAGTGTGGCCCAGATCCGGCCCACATGTGGATTACATGTGGACCGGATGTGGGCCGACACTATGTTGCTGTCTGGGTAACTTAGGAACATTGAGCAACACACGTTTATCGTGACACTTGATGTCCATGTCACTGGTCACAGGTCAGTGAGGCACGGGCGTTTCAGACAGGCCACAATGAAAACATAAAACTACTTTCTAAACCTGCTGAAGGGAAAATGAAAAACTGAATTATACTCACTAATGCTGTTTTCACCGATAATTCTGATGCTGTGCTGACGGTGGATGCTGCTGCTGTTGGCGATGATCTCAAGACAATATTCTCCAGAGTCTGTGGTTCTGGTGTTCATGATGGTCAGAGATCCAGTCTGATTCAGCTTCAGTCTGTCTCTGAATCTCTCTTCACACTGAACATCTGCACAGATCTTACTCTGATCTCCAGTGATTTCAGCGATATGAATGCCGTTAAAATACCATCTCATCAAATTATTTGGGTAGTTTATGACACCGGGTTCAGACAGTGTGACAGATTCTCCCTCCTTCAAGGACTCGGTCTTCATTTGATCTCGCACAGTATCAGGAACATCTGAAACGCCAATAAAGAGCTGAAAGCATGGATCTGGTAGAAGATTAAGAGTTAAAATATGGGTTGAAATTGAACTATGAAGAAGAACATGAATTATAAATATTAAATAAACCAAGTTCCACTTCAACTTTTCTATTAAATAAAAAATATCTAGACTCGTGTTAGCAGGCCTTCAGACTGACAGCAGAAGGTCTGGACTCCACAGAGGCCATGTGACTGATACGTAAAGCAACCAATCACAGTTCATTCTGTTCGACGTCATGTTTAAGGGCATGAAACCGTAAAACTGATGACCCTACATTAACAGAGCGCCATATCAAACTCTTGGATGTGTTTTATGAGTCGATGCTGTGAACTTTACCAACTTCACATCCAGTGTATTAATCTTGATAAGCGCTCAATTTCACAATTGTGAACATGATAGCTTTCTTCTTCCATAAGGGGCTTTGTTCGCAGGTGGACGGTTAAAGACGGTGACGCACGTCTCCTGGAAATCCTGTAGAATTGAATCAGGTGAAGATTTTTCAAAGCGTTTCTAATTTTCTGTGCCATATGCATCAGAATCTCTTTGCTGCCCAAAAATTTTACTTACAAAACAAAGACAATGATGAGAACTAGGGCTGGGTATTGACACAAATTTCAAAATTTAATTTCGATTCACAAGCTTGCAATTCAATTCGATTCAATATTGATTATTTTGGATACAAATTTTCAAGTAATAAAAATCTCTCAACTAAAGCTGTAAACTACACATGGGAATCAGGAACATTATAATATTGAAGGATAAAATTAACTGAATTGTATACAAACACTTTATTATCATAAAAACTGCATTGGGTGTAATTAAAGTTAAAATACTAACTTTACAATTATGTAATTATATGTCTACTCCAATCCATTTTTTTTAAATACATTCATTTAATGGTGGCTGTCATAATAAAACTTGACGGATTTATTCAAACATGCATTAAAATTTGAAGAACACTAAAAATTATAATGAATGTGTAATATATATATATGTTATGTAGCAAAATGCTCCTCTCTAGAGTTCATGTTTCTAACTGAATAATGAATTATGGTCAATAATTATGGTCAATAATGTCACATGGCATTGCTTAGACAAGCTGTTTTATTGATGTCTTTCCGCGATTGAAACACTGAGCTATTCCATGAGTCACTCATATAAAAAAAAAACTGTTATAATTACGTGTAGGCAGGGAAGCACGGAGACGAAGGGGTAATAATAATAACAGTCCTTTAATGACGAGGCAGGGGAACAGAACATCAAGCACGTACAAACACAAACGAGAATGGACCCCGACAGAGGGAAAGCACAAGGAATATATCCATGGGGTAACACAGGGAGAAATGAGGTAATTAATTATATACAGGTGATGGGAATAAACTAATGATGAACGGCTGGAACATAAACAAAGAGGACATGTGACACAATGACAGCAAAATAAAGTCCAGGACAGAAACACATATAACATTACCGCCCACCAGGGCGGAGTCCAGGGTGGAGCCGGGAGCCCAAGCGGACTCCAGGGTGGTGGCCAGGGCGACATGGCCTTCTTGGCCTCTTCGGCCACAGACCTATGCCCCCCCCCATTTTTAAGGGGCGGAGGCCCCACTGGAGCGGGCCCAGGCGGAGGAAGGTCCGGAGCAAGCCTAGGTGGAGGAAGGTCCGGAGCGGGCTTAAGGAGCTCTGGAGGTTCTGGGAGCTCAGGCGCTGGAGGGTCTAGGAGCTAAGGCGCTGGAGGGTCTGGGAGCTCAGGCGCTGGAGGGTCTGGGAGCTCAGGCGCTGGAGGGTATGGGAGCTCAGGCGCTGGAAGTTCTGGGAGTTCAGGCACTGGAGGGTCTGGGAGCTCAGGCGCTGGAGGTTCTGGGAGCTCAGGCGCTGGAGCATCTAGGAGCTAAGGTGCTGGAGGTTCTGGGATCTCAGGCGCTGGAGGGTCTGGGAGCTCAGGCACTGGAGGGTCTAGGACAGGGGTGTCCAAACTCAGTCCTGGAGGGCCACTGTCCTGCAGAGTTTAGCTCCAACTTCTCACAGCACACCTGCCGGGAAGTTTCCTGTATGCCTAAAAACCTTGATTAGCTGGTTCAGGTGTGTTTAATTGGGGTTGGAGCTAAACTTTCCAGGATAGTGGCCCTCCAGGAGTGGGATTGGACACCCCTGGTCTAGGAGCTAAGGCGCTGGAGGGTCTGGGAGCTCAGGCGTTGGAGGTTCTGGGAGCTCAGGCGCTGGAGGTTCTGGGAGCTCAGGCGCTGGAGGGTCTAGGAGCTAAGGCGCTGGAGGTTCTGGGAGCTCAGGCGCTGGAGATACAGGCGCTGGAGATACATGGCGCGCAGGCTCGTCCTTTTAAAATCCACAGCGAAATCGGAGTTTGCTATGGTGAGGACATAATTTATAAAGTCCACTACGGACATATTAAAATCGCCCGGGGAAACTGAATGAAATAATCTGTCGTCCAGTCCCATCCAGAAGCATGCATTAATCATCGGATCTCTCCAACTCACCCGATGGGAAAGATCCAGAAACTCTTCCACATAACGCTCCAACGGCTGTCCATTCTGTAGGATGTTTAATAATCGATCATCCGCCTACATCATCCTTCTGTATTGGTCCGTTCTTCTGTTATAATTACGTGTAGGCAGGGAAGCACGCCAGACGAAGGGGTAATAATAATAACAGTCCTTTAATGACGAGGCAGGGGAACAGAACATCAAGCACGTATAAACAAACGAGAACGGACCCCGACAGAGGGAAAACACAGGGAATATATACATGGGGTAACACAGGGAGAAATGAGGTAATTAATTACACACAGGTGATGGGAATAAACTAATGATGAATGGCGGGAACTTAAACAAAGAGCACATGTGACACAATGACAGCAAAACAAAGTCCAGGACAGAAACACATGTAACAGTAACAAAGTTTATTGCCATTTATTAGATGGCAATGTTCTGTTCATTCATCAACTGAAAACAGACTAGACTAATCAATTCTTGGGATTTAAGAATCGATATTAGTTCATAAAAACGAGAATCGATTAAAATCGAGAAATCTATGTGTTTTTTTACCCAGCCCTAGTGAGAACATGGACCAAAAGAGCAGAAGAACTTTGAACTTTGCACTACTTATAAAGTCAATACTGAACTTTGAACTGTGGGGAACTAAGAGTAACAAGAACACAAGAAAATGAAATGAAAAACTGAACAAGACACAGCTGATGAAAGACACTGGAACAGAAAGTGAAACATTACACCAAGTCACTGTTGTCAAAATGAAACGCACTGAGACTAAGCAAGTATAATCTTATTCTTTAAACATTCATGACTCACCGACAGTGATGATGAAGATCTCTTCACTGATGCGGTTGCTGCTGATGATCTGCAGTTTATATTCTCCAGAGTCTGTGTTTATGGTGTTCATGATGGTCAGAGATCCAGTCTGATTCTCCAGCTTCAGTCTGTCTCTGAATCTCTCAGTACCTTCATTACACTGAACATCAGTACAGGTTTTACTGAGATAATCACTGATTTGAGCGATGCGAGTGTTATTAAAAAACCATTTAATCTTCTCTTGTTGGTTTGTTTTAACATTTGTGTTCATAGTGACTGAATCTCCCGCCATCACAAACACCCACACTCTGTGTGTATCAAAACCAGACACACCTGGAGAAAAAATGAACAGTTCATTGAAATCACTTCCAAAACGTCAGACATAAGAACATTGAAAATGTTTGAATTTGATTCCATTTATGCTTTATTAAGTGATATTGCATAATATATTTGCCAGAAATCACAAGGTTTCAGTTTCAACAATGAACACAGCATGAACTACAATAGCTCTACAGAAAACAACCTCAAAGGGTCATTAATATCCAGAGGGAACTGAAAGTGCAAGAACATAAGGCATAAAACGAAATTTGATATGCTAAAAAACCATGATAGGGAAAAATAAACAGATTTGGACTCAGAAATGTATAAAATAAACTAATATCCGGTATGTTTTTGATTAGATCAGCTAACATTTTAAGCTGTCACATAGTTATGCTTCATGTTGTCAGCGTCTCCCCCATTTCAACACCGAAAAATTTATTCAACTTCTTGACCGTGTTTACATGAACAACAAGCCCGGAAGTTTGACATGTTTTGTTTATGCTTAACCGTTAGGCGCGCCCAAAACTCGCGGTCTTTTTTTTTTAATTTTGACGCGCGCGCACAGACAGTCGCGCGAGAAAGAGCGATTTATCTCTTTTCGCGGTTTAAAACAATGTTAATAACTCTTTTTTTAACCATATAACTCTTTTTCACCAGAAACATATTCTTGACTTACCAAGCTGAAAAACACACACTGGGACGAAAATAAAGAGATTCATCGCCGTTTCTCTGAAAACGAATGCAAATTCTGTGGAAACAAAAGTCTGTTGCTGCAGGATCACTGTTGACAATCTCAAACTGTAAACAAACGATCACGTGCTTCATGGGCGGAGCCGGTCTGAAGTCAAAGCAGAAGGTCTCTCAACATTATTTACAACCCTGATCATCCGAATTCCCTCTCCAATTGTGTTAAAAGTTTATTAGCAGAAGACAGTTTGACTCAATACATATGCTAGCCCTTAGCATTGGTGGTGAGGTTTCCTAGCCCTTACTTAATATGGGTCATAGATCCAACTGAGCTAAAAGGTCTCTTTGTATGGAAAAACCCACTGTCTATACGCAAGAAAAGCTCTTGGCATGCAACTATCTTGGTGTACACGATTTTGTTCTTTGTGGCCATGTCCAGGACATTGAATACCATTTGTCAAATTATTGTGTCAAAGTACTAACTGTCAAGGTCTACGAAATGCAAGTCTTTACGATGTGGTCTATTAACAAGACAATAAACCTACTAATGACAATAGCAATCCAAGTTAGACTGCTGTTCATCAAAATTAATATAGTCCATAACATGTTGTAGGTTTCAATATTATTTCATGTTGTAACGGTGTCGCTGACAGACCTTATTTCCTCTATGAACTGCATGTGTAATATTGTAGATTTTATGTGGTTATATATACCCAGTGATGAAAGCTCCTACCAAACCTCTGAGGAAGGTTATTCCTTTTTAAATAGGGTCAAAACGTAGACATCTTTCATTTTTGACCTTTTCTAACCCGTTTTTGTTTGCTAGTTTGAATGCGATTACTGAATTCAATGGACTGTATTCACAATATATTAAAGTAAATTATTCTGAATAAGCATTCAACGCAATCTTGGATTTTTAAAATATTAACTTTATTCACATGTCATATCAGATAGGTGAGCATTTGAAATGTAAAAAACAAAACCAACAATTCAAATTTTGTTCATCATAAAGAGGCTCTGTTGAGGACCTAAAGTTTGGAGGAAGTCCCAAATGGCACTTAATGTGCACTTAAGTTTTTGTGGATGAGCCGATTGGTCATTTTAGGTTACAAAAGGGAGCTCGTGAGCGCCCCCTTTGCCACCAATATGCTACTTTGATGCACACCTCTGCAGAGGTCAAACTGAAGCGAGCTCTGCAGCAGACTTCTACCGGACAGTCAAAAAATGAAAGTGTGGACATGTGCTGCGATTAACTCCACTTTTAGACACTTTAGAGCACATCCCCTCTGGGAATCCCTGCCGCCATTTTAAAGTGTTTGAACTTTGTCAAGTGGCATTTTGGAGGCCTAAAAACAAACTTTATACCGTCCTCATCTCTGTATAAACTGTAAAAAGGCATATTTGTGAAGATGTTGATGTACATGTGTATTACATGTTCAGTCTTTAGGTGTTTTGTTTAGGCCAACCACTGGCCTGGCAGCATAATACAGACTTTTTAGTCATTTTTTGTGGATTCCTGTGAATCACTATCATGTAAATGTACCTTCCACCAGTAGTGAGCACTCGCGCAATGTAAATGAACAAGATGAAGGGAAGTTAGCAAGGGAAGGGTGTAAATCAATGGACTTAAATGCAGACACAAGGGCATATGGTTCCATTTGGGATAAAGTATTGATTCACACACAAGGAACTCATTTGTCGCCACCTACTGGTGTAAAATGTGTAACCTAACTATGAATCAGTGAATCACATCCTTTACAGCGCTTAAAGGGATAGTTCACCCCCCAAATTTTTTTTTTCAAGTAGTTCCAAACCCCTATGAATTTCTCTGTTTTCCAGACCTCTTCACTCATTGACTACCATAGTATTTATTTTTCCTACTATGATAGTCAATGGGAGGAGAGATCTGCTTGGTTACTGACATTCTTCCAAATATCTTTGTGTTCAGAACAAAAGACATTCATGCCGGTTTGGAACTACTTGAGTAAATGAATTTTTCATTTTTGGATGAACAATCCCTTTAACAAATCATTACATTTACATTTAGCAGACGCTTTTATCCAAAGTTTTTTTATCCACATAGTGAGGTGTCTTGCTCATGGTATTGAAGGTGGAGAGAGAGATGTTCATTCACAATCCCAACTTTCAATTCCTGCCAGCGTGGGAATCGAACCAGCAACCTTCAGATTACAAGCCCAACTCTCCCACCATTAGGCCACGACTACCCCAAATCATTATATTAGACATCTCTACCAAATTACAAAACTATATATTTAGAATTGCAACTAAATGATAAAATAACATTGTGTGGGAGGAAAGTCAAGACTGTATAGTTCATGACTGCAGGACAGGAAGAAGCCCTTCACCTACAAACTAAACCATCAAACAAACGGCCGTTTTAATGCGCGAGCTAATTGTCTACCCAAAAGATCACACCAGATTTCTGCAGTAAAACGACCGCATCAGTTTGACCCCAAAAACGGAGCTGCTCGCGTCACACTTCAGTAAGACATCTGCAACAATTTAATGATTATAAAACCTTTTAAAAATACATTACATTCATGTTATCATTACAGTACATTTAGGTTGACTAATAAAACTCTCCACTCTTCTACTTTTTCATGTGACAATCAAAAACTACCTTTTAGAAACTAAAAATGTTACATGTTTTTTTAGATTGTTTTCCACCATTAAGTTAAAGTCTTAAGAGCCAGAAGAATATCTAAAATCCACGACGCGTGTAAAGAGAGCGCGTGTGAACTAGTAGGGTGGTCAAACTCTGTCGTGGGAGGATTCACACACCGGGTTCAGAAAGTCTTCAGATAGCAGATAGTCTTATTAGATCAGAGCTAGCGCAGAACAACTGAAGAAAATGTTTCACACGCTTGTTTTGTTCTCTCTGATTGGTAAGTAAATTTTATATCTTCATTTATTTTCATTTTGGAGAAACAAAGATGCCGGAATTAGAGGATTACAAGTTTTACTTGGCTGTATTTAACTTGTGTGGAACTACAAGCAGAAAAAAACATTAAAGATGAAATTATTGATTCATAAACATCAGTCTTTTCATATATGTCAGCTTTTGATTGATGTCTTTGCGGCTGTTAAAGGTTACAAATTGATTTCGAGCGTTATAAACGAACATTAATTTATATAAAATCTGTTCATCAGGTGTGTTTGGATCTGAAACAAGTAAAATATGGTCAGTGTCAGTGACTGAAGGAGATTCTGTCACTTTACACATTAATGTTAATGAAACACAGGAACGCGACCATATGCTATGGAAAAATGGAGCTGAAATTATAGCCGAAATCAGTAGATATTATAAAATGTTCTTCAAACATAACGGGACTGATGGGAGATTCAGAGACAGACTGGAGCTGGACAATCAAACTGGATCTCTGACCATCACAAACATCAGAACTCAACATGCTGGAGTTTATAAAGTACAAATAAGAGGAGTGGAACTGACAACAAAAACATTCAATGTTTCTGTCTATGGTGAGTAGAGACGTCATTTATCCAAAAATGCACATATTCTTGTTTTATTAAAAGAAACGTTGGTTCAATTCAAATTAAGTTTAATCCACAGATTTGTGGCATAAGGTTGATGACTACAAAAATAAATTTGACTCATCAAGAAAAAATTCAAAGTTACAGCAATGCATTTAGAATGGAAGTCAACAAGGTCAATGTTTTTTTTTTATAGAAATAAAAGTAGAAATGTGAAGCTACGGAGCTCTGCACATGAAATGTAGGAAAAAAATAGTCAGCTAAATCATTTGCACAATTTACTATTTCGCTCCCTGGATTTTTGAGGGAATAATAATAATAATAATAATAATAAAAAAAAAATATTCTGTCGAAATTAGTGTATTATTTGAGCTGTAAAGCTATTTAAATCGTAATTTTTTAGTGTTCATGGTGTTGTGTTGTCAAGCGACAAGCAAATTTTTTTTTTGTCAAATATGTTTTTTATTGAAACATTGAATATTCTTGAAATAATTACAGATTCCAGGAGTAATTTTCTTATATGCACAAAATAAATAACCTTAAAAAATAAATAAATAAATAAATAAATAATCCATTAAGTAAAACCGACACCCCGTTTCCCGCAAGTTAATATACAATCCAGTGACATTAATTCACAACACTTCAGTTAGCTTACCGTACACTGCATTAAGGAATAACATCCCGACTGAGGCAGCAGATGAAAGGGTCTCGAATCTTCTGGAATTGTCCACAGTTGTCTTTCAAAAGGTATCAAGTTCGTTCCAGGTGTAGAGTAGACATCAAGCCACAGGAGGATCAAACTTTTTCCAGAACAGTCATTTTTTTGGCTGCTATCAGACAATATGTAAGACATTTCTGTTCAACTAATACATAGTTAATATGTTCAATATAATGAGCACTGGGTCTAGTCCCAAGGTTACATTAAGGACATCTGAAAGCACTTTAAAAAAACACAAACTCAATGCAGCCGTAGTTTCCAGATCGACCCCGTTGACGTCCATTGTAGGCGCCTCACTGTAACCAATATTTCTTTTTCTTTAAAGAAAACAAGCGTTATGATTATTTTTTGTGGTAATGAAAGCACCACACATGCTGTTGACTGAGGGGTTAGTTCACCCTAAAATTGATCGATGTGTAGATTTACCCATGCTCATGTTTTTCAGCTCGTCTGTCTGTTCCTGTCATCAGCAGTAACTCTTCACAATGTTCTTCATCATCAAATTGTTCACTGGTGTGTTCAGCTGTGAATGTGAGTCATGTGACTCTCTCCTGGTACAAAGGAAACAGTTTATTGTCCAGCATCAGTGTGTCTGATCTCAGCATCAGTCTCTCTCTACCTCTGGAGGTGGAATATCAGGATAAAAACACCTACAGCTGTGTGATGAACAATTCATTCACTAACCAGACTCAACATCTCAAAATCAATCAACTCTGTCCCACTTGTGAAAGTATGTTGATATTAATACTGATTTATTCTCAGTGTTAATGTTTGTCACTCACACTAATGTCTCATTTCATCCATCGCAGAGGAAGGCCTGCCTTTGGTTTACATCGTGCTGATCTCTGCGGCTGCGTTCGGTTTTCTCTTGATTGTGGCTTCAGTCATTGGGATCTTCTGTATCTGCAGGAAACAAAGAAAAACAGGTCAGGAGAACAAGATATCTATTGAAGTATTTATCTTAATCGAAGACACAAGCATTGAAAATGTGTTGTTTTAACACATCTGTGGTTTTCATTAATGCAGTCCAGAGACCGAAGGAAGACAGAAGTCATTCAGCGTTGCGTAAACCAAAAACAAGACAAAAGGTAAGAAGTTAAAAGAAGCTTTTGCAGTCAGTTAGTGTGACTGAAGTTTGCAGCATGGTCAGTGAACAGACGTGGGTGGTTTATAAACACAACTGTCATCTTTAGTACCTTTAGTGTGGACCAGCAAAAAAAAAGGTAGTTTAAGCATGTTTTTTTTTTAAATGGTAGTGTGCTGTTTGGCAATCACATAAAAAAACACATTACATTTTTTTTTTTAAATGTATGTATTTATTGCATTTTTTTTCAGTAACAGTAATATTTTAATATTGATAAATTATTAAACTTAAAAGTGTTCACTCCACAATGTTTTAGACTGAATGTGACCTGATGTCCCATTCACACTTTTATACATCCAATAAAAGAGAATGGTGACTTTCTGTCGCTAATATTCTGAGTTATTATCCATTTTTACTTTAGTAAAGTGACTCAAGACCGCAGACGTTCGTGTTTGCCGTGGTGCGATGAACTTGATCGTCCTCCTATAATCGCGCTTTTAAAAAATACCACAGAAAATAGTTCTCAACTTGTAAGTATGCTGTGAATTTGTGCGCAGAAACGGCCTGTTGATGTTTGATTTGGCCAATTTAGTGACTTGTGGATTCATCTGACAACAAAGTAGACTTTATTTTAATGCACAAATGTCTAAATGGAAACGAGTACCTGAGAAAACCAATTCATGCAAACACATTTGTCATGCATAGGCTACTTTTACATAGAGCATTTTAAACTATTCAATTTTTTTTTTACTGGAAAGAAAGTAGGACACAGAAACTAATGTTAGCTGTGTTGAAGTCTGCTCTGCGGTTCATAGTTGCTAGTTTCTTTGTAGACGTGTTGCAACTTCATCTTCATGTTGCTTTTGTGTGAAGGACAACCATTCTCAGCACAGAGGCTGTCGTAACAAACCTTCAGAACATAAATCTACTGTTTGAAGATTTAACGGTTTAAAAAGTCATGATTGAGGTCATTTCCTCTAGCTGCTCCATTTAGAGTCTGATCTGTAGTAAATTTTACAGTATTTGTAGATTAATAAGGTCTTGTTGTTAATAGAATAACAAGGTTAGGTTCGGAATGAAAGATCTTTCTGTCACACGAGCAGATTCCTGATTGAGTTTGTGTTTCCTTTCAGAAATCGATGGAGGCAGTGTATGAAAATGTCCCCAAAAAGCGATGATCAAATACTGTAACTGATGGAAATAAGGTTCCTGCCTTACACATTTGGTTCCCTTTCGAGTCGGTCTCTCAACACTGGATCAGAACTGACACATGGGGTTATCCCCTCCTTCCTCGAATCTATTGAAGCCTCATGAAATCTCTTGGGTGAGAATTCGCCCGCCAATGGCGTTGAGGCAGCGCCATTGCCTCACAATCTTTTCCATCAGGCACAAGAAGCCGTCTACAGCTCACCGTTGAGGTACGTTCATCCAGGGGATGGTGTCTGGATTGCTACTCCCCTACAGCGTTCTGGTGAGGATTACTCTTCTTTCAGAAGCCTCCAGTGTTCCTGCCTGGCCGATGCCCACTCAGAAGCGGCGCGAGGCCGTCTGCCCTCATTAACAGTGGTGGACCGTATGGACTCCAGTGATGAGTTCATGCTGACCAATACTCCTTTTCCACCAAGGCAGTTTGAGTGCTGGTTCAGAGCCAGAGCCTAGTTTCAAATCAGTTCTTTGTCTGTCGATACCCAAAGCACCAGCTCTGAACCAGGATAAGTGTTTTGTAAGTAGCACCAAAACATTGCTGGTCTAGAAGAACCGCTTGCGTCAGGCTTGCCCTGACCAACAAGAAACTCGCGACCACCATTTTTGAAATAGCAGCTAATCGAGCTAATACCAATCTCCACACAGTAAAAACCCCAGAGTTAAATCAACTCTGCTCAGATAACATTTGGTCCCTCTCTAAATAGTGTTAAAGTAACACTGAACTAGTGTTAAAGTAACACTCTTCAGAGATTGAATGTCTTTTATCTTCAGTTGATTTCATCTAAGACTGTGGCTGAAGTCAGTTGTAGTTCTTGTGTTTCTCTATTCTTTAGTGATTCTGCTTGTTAACAGCAGGTGTTCATCATTAATGTTCAATCGTCACTTAATTAATTGCTTAATTATCTCATTAACTTCAACTCTGCTTCAGTGTTACTTTGACACTATTTAGAGAGGGACCAAATGTTATCTGAGCAGAGTTGATTTAACTCTGGGGTTTTTACTGTGCATCTATACAAATTACGGCAAACCGTGTTTGAATGCCGATGCAGGTTCGCAAAGCCACGAGCATCAATAGTAACGAAACGTCCACCGTTGTTGATGGAAGGCTTGATGGAGATGCATCGGAGCTGCGCGGACTGATCGACACTGGAGTGCCGCAGGTCCACGGGAGTGTTTGTAAAAGGAGTCGTATGCTGTACGTCGCTCTTGCTGTGCTTTGATGTCATGCGCCGATCGTTCTACGAGAATCCGATGCATCTCAAACTAGCTTGGTGTGTTTGGCGATGCTGTGAAACGTTCTCAGGCGGCAGTGGTTCATGTGGGTTGTCTACTACTACCTTCTACTAACCGAAAGGTTGGTGGTTCAATCCCCGGTTCCACCAAAGTGGATGGATGGCGCCTTGTATGGCTGACGTCGCTGTTGGTGTATGAATGGCAAAAATTGTAATGTGGTTTGTGAAAGCGCTATATAAATGCAGTCCAATTACCATTTACTTTGAAAGATGAGACGTATAAAGAGACGTAAGATCTCTGTGCTGGCTCTCTAGCCCGTGGAAAGGCAAACTAGCTCTGAACTAGGTTCGTGCTGGTGGAAAAGGGGTATAAGTGTTTGCATAGCCCGGCTTCTCATGCTCTCCTTGTGGTAGAGCTGAGCGTGGAGACTGTAACCGAGCGTGGGATCTCATGTCCGCACAGGTCCCACATGGCTCTTGTTCTCTACACGTGCGGCGATCTGCCATGTGTGAAGCATAATCACTTCATCTCCTCGTTTATGCAACCCCTCGCCCCAGTGCCAAGACTAGATTCTAGACTAGACTAGATAGACAGGAGACAAACTTCCCAGCACTTGCACGATATTGACGCCGTCTCAGTGCGGTGGGCTGTCGTGTACGGTAAACAAAATGGCCAACACTGACACGAAACAACAGCCCCTGTCTCAGTGCAGTGGTCTGTCGTGTACAGAAACACAAAAGTCCCTCCACACGACACGAACAGCCCCTATCTCAAGCAGCGGTGCGCTGTGTTCATTCTCATGGCATGGGGAAAGACCCAGTCGCTCATGCAAGAGCGTGATATAAGCAGCAATGCCTCTTAGAACTGCTGCCTGCGGTGTTCGCAGCATGGGAAAGCTTCAGTTGCCCACTCTTTATGCTATAAGAAAGCCCCCCGCCTCAGGGCAGCGGTTTGTCGAGCACAAATCTGTGTCGTGGCCTGCTATGCACAGAGGATGAAGCGTTTCGATCACTGACTCAAAAACAGTAAGCAGCTCCCGCCTCAGAACGGCAGTCTGGCTTCCATGAAGCATTGAGCTGCTGAAAAAAAGCTTGCTCACTATCTTAAGATGCATCTAAGAGCGGAGATCTGTCATGTACAGAGTACAGAGTGTTCTTGCTCGTGTAATATGACGGTGTCGAGAGATCGTATCGAAAAGGGAAGCCATATGTACCCAATGTAACCTCGGTTTCCTGAGAGGAGGGAACGAGCCATGTTAGCCCAGTCTTTGTCGGCTGCACTCTGCTTCAGTCCGATTCTGAGGAAATGGCGTTCGGCGCCATCTATATTTCGCCTGCTTGAACACCATTGGTGGGCAGATTCTCCCCCGCAAGATTTCATACGGGTTCAGTAGATTCGAGACAGTAGGGGATAACCCCGATTGTCAGCAGTGTCACGTTCGCTCCTAACCGAGGATACGTTTTGTTCACATTTATTCTCTGCCAGGATGTCTCAGTTTTGTTTTCACTCTTTGTGTCATATCTTTTGGTGTAATTGTGATCAGAATTTTGTGGTTTACTAATAGAGGAAGTCTTGTATAATTAATCTGGTGCAACTTCACCTGATCAACAAGGTGCACGGGATAAAAAAAAGCTTTTTATAGACAACACTTGTAACGTTAAGGGATCAAAATAAACAAAAAAAATATTATATTTTATTTAGGGTTGTTTATTTTGACCACTTAGCGCCACAAGTGTTGCCAATATTGTCTATAAATGATCAGTATAGCAAACAGAAAATGTTCTATTTTAATTTTCGCATGATTATTAAACATACATTTCAATCTTCACTTGTCTCCTCTGTATTT
The DNA here is from genome assembly GCA_037194245.1 of Opsariichthys bidens. NCBI lineage: Eukaryota > Metazoa > Chordata > Actinopteri > Cypriniformes > Xenocyprididae > Opsariichthys > Opsariichthys bidens. Next base: position 4,520,490 of record CM074291.1, read on the forward strand.
CATTTGGGCTACTGTTCTAGTTTTATTACTTAATTTTTTTGTTGTTGCAAAAAATAGGCTTCCTGAATATTACGTGCATTGATTTAAAGTGATAAAGTCAGAATTATGTTGCATAACTGCCCGTTATAAAAAAAATTCCACGCAATTGCAAGTTTATATCCCTTTACTTGCAAATGTGAGTTTAATGCGACACCAACTCAGAATTGCGATATAAACTCACAATTATGTGATAAAAACAACGAGTTTAACTTACAATTCTGATTTTTTCCCCCTTCGAAATTGCGACATTATATCTGATTCCTGACTTGTTTTCTCAGAATTGTGAAAAAAGTCCCACACTGAGGGAAAAAAACTTTTTTACTTTAAAAGTCAATCTTTTTCCCCCTCAGAATTTCGAGTTAACATCTCACAATCAAAAAAAAAAAAAAAAAAAATCACACACACAAAAAACCTTCAATGTTCAAGACGTCGTATCTACACTATCTAAAAAAACAAAACTACAGCGAGTGGCACAATTCCCTAAACCTAGTGTGTTTATAAACAAAAATCAAACTGGCCGAAGTGTGTGCTCCATGCAGGTCACGGGACATAGCTTATCTATTTCTCCAAAAACATTGTAAAGCTCTCAAACACTCACATAGTGATGGGCGCTTTCAAAACACTGCTTCATGAAGCTTCAAAACACGAATGTTTTGTTTCGAATCAGTGGTTCGAATCGTGTTCCAAACTGCCAAAGTCACGTGATTTCAGTAAACGAGGCTTCGTTACGTCATAGATGTTTCGAAACGTTCTAAACCAGGGGTCTTCAACGTTTTTCAGGGCAAGGACCCCTTAGATGAGCGAGACACGGAGCAGGGACCCCCCACACAAAATATGTCAAACAGCTCGCGATTCGGACTTTATATCTCGCGATTCGGACATTATGGCTCGCGATTCGGACTTTATAGCTCGCGATTCGGACATTATGGCTCGCGATTCGGACTTTATGGCTCGCGATTCGGACTTTATGGCTCGCGATTCGGACTTTATGGCTCGCGATTCGGACTTTATAGCTCGCGATTCGGACTTTTATAGCTCGCGATTCGGACTTTATGGCTCGCGATTCGGACTTTATAGCTCGCGATTCGGACTTTATAGCTCGCGATTCGGACTTTTATAGCTCGCGATTCGGACTTTATGGCTCGCGATTCGGACTTTATAGCTCGCGATTCGGACTTTATGGCTCGCGATTCGGACATTATGGCTCGCGATTCGGACTTTATGGCTCGCGATTCGGACTTTATAGCTCGCGATTCGGACATTACGGCTCGCGATTCGGACTTTATGGCTCGCGATTCGGACTTTATGGCTCGCGATTCGGACTTTATAGCTCGCGATTCGGACATTATGGCTCGCGATTCGGACTTTATAGCTCGCGATTCGGACTTTATGGCTCGCGATTCGGACTTTATAGCTCGCGATTCGGACTTTATGGCTCGCGATTCGGACTTTATAGCTCGCGATTCGGACATTATAGCTCGCGATTTGGACTTTATAGCTCGCGATTCGGACATTATATCTCGCGATTTGGACTTTATGGCTCGCGATTCGGACATTATGGCTCGCGATTCGGACTTTATAGCTCGCGATTCGGACATTATGGCTCGCGATTCGGACTTTATAGCTCGCGATTCGGACATTATGGCTCGCGATTCGGACTTTATGGCTCGCGATTCGGACTTTATGGCTCGCGATTCGGACTTTATAGCTCGCGATTCGGACTTTTATAGCTCGCGATTCGGACTTTATGGCTCGCGATTCGGACTTTATAGCTCGCGATTCGGACTTTATGGCTCGCGATTCGGACTTTATAGCTCGCGATTCGGACATTATGGCTCGCGATTCGGACTTTATGGCTCGCGATTCGAACTTTATGGCTCGCGATTCGAACTTTATGGCTCGCGATTCGGACTTTATAGCTCGCGATTCGGACTTTATGGCTCGCGATTCGGACATTATGGCTCGCGATTCGGACATTACGGCTCGCGATTCGGACTTTATGGCTCGCGATTCGAACTTTATGGCTCGCGATTCGAACTTTATGGCTCGCGATTCGGACTTTATAGCTCGCGATTCGGACTTTATGGCTCGCGATTCGGACATTATGGCTCGCGATTCGGACTTTATAGCTCGCGATTCGGACTTTATGGCTCGCGATTCGGACTTTATAGCTCGCGATTCGGACTTTATGGCTCGCGATTCGGACATTATGGCTCGCGATTCGGACTTTATGGCTCGCGATTCGGACTTTATGGCTCGCGATTCGGACTTTATGGCTCGCGATTCGGACTTTATAGCTCGCGATTCGGACTTTTATAGCTCGCGATTCGGACTTTATGGCTCGCGATTCGGACTTTATAGCTCGCGATTCGGACTTTTATAGCTCGCGATTCGGACTTTATGGCTCGCGATTCGGACTTTATGGCTCGCGATTCGGACATTATGGCTCGCGATTCGGACTTTATGGCTCGCGATTCGGACTTTATAGCTCGCGATTCGGACATTACGGCTCGCGATTCGGACTTTATGGCTCGCGATTCGGACTTTATGGCTCGCGATTCGGACTTTATAGCTCGCGATTTGGACTTTATAGCTCGCGATTCGGACATTATATCTCGCGATTTGGACTTTATGGCTCGCGATTCGGACATTATGGCTCGCGATTCGAACTTTATGGCTCGCGATTCGAACTTTATGGCTCGCGATTCGGACTTTATAGCTCGCGATTCGGACATTATGGCTCGCGATTCGGACATTACGGCTCGCGATTCGGACTTTATGGCTCGCGATTCGAACTTTATGGCTCGCGATTCGAACTTTATGGCTCGTGATTCGGACTTTATAGCTCGCGATTCGGACTTTATGGCTCGCGATTCGGACATTATGGCTCGCGATTCGGACTTTATAGCTCGCGATTCGGACTTTATGGCTCGCGATTCGGACTTTATAGCTCGCGATTCGGACTTTATGGCTCGCGATTCGGACTTTATGGCTCGCGATTCGGACTTTATAGCTCGCGATTCGGACTTTATGGCTCGCGATTCGGACTTTATAGCTCGCGATTCGGACTTTTATAGCTCGCGATTCGGACTTTATGGCTCGCGATTCGGACTTTATAGCTCGCGATTCGGACTTTTATAGCTCGCGATTCGGACTTTATGGCTCGCGATTCGGACTTTATAGCTCGCGATTCGGACATTATGGCTCGCGATTCGGACTTTATAGCTCGCGATTCGGACTTTTATAGCTCGCGATTCGGACTTTATGGCTCGCGATTCGGACTTTATAGCTCGCGATTCGGACTTTATGGCTCGCGATTCGGACTTTATAGCTCGCGATTCGGACATTACGGCTCGCGATTCGGACTTTATGGCTCGCGATTCGAACTTTATGGCTCGCGATTCGAACTTTATGGCTCGCGATTCGGACTTTATAGCTCGCGATTCGGACTTTATGGCTCGCGATTCGAACATTACGGCTCGCGATTCGGACTTTATGGCTCGCGATTCGGACTTTATAGCTCGCGATTCGGACTTTATGGCTCGCGATTCGGACTTTATAGCTCGCGATTCGGACTTTATGGCTCGCGATTCGGACTTTATGGCTCGCGATTCGGACTTTATGGCTCGCGATTCGGACTTTATGGCTCGCGATTCGGACTTTTATAGCTCGCGATTCGGACTTTATGGCTCGCGATTCGGACTTTATAGCTCGCGATTCGGACTTTAGGGCTCGCGATTCGGACATTATGGCTCGCGATTCGGACTTTATAGCTCGCGATTCGGACATTACGGCTCGCGATTCGGACTTTATGGCTCGCGATTCGGACTTTATGGCTCGCGATTCGGACTTTATAGCTCGCGATTCGGACTTTATGGCTCGCGATTCGGACTTTATAGCTCGCGATTCGGACTTTATAGCTCGCAATTCGGACTTTATGGCTCGCGATTCGGACTTTATAGCTCGCAATTCGGACATTATAGCTCGCGATTTGGACTTTATAGCTCGCGATTCGGACTTTAATGGCTCGCGATTCGGACATTATGGCTCGCGATTCGGACTTTATAGCTCGCGATTCGGACATTACGGCTCGCGATTCGGACTTTATGGCTCGCGATTCGAACTTTATGGCTCGCGATTCGGACTTTATAGCTCGCGATTCGGACTTTATGGCTCGCGATTCGGACTTTATGGCTCGCGATTCGGACTTTATAGCTCGCGATTCGGACTTTATAGCTCGCAATTCGGACTTTATGGCTCGCGATTCGGACTTTATAGCTCGCAATTCGGACATTATAGCTCGCGATTTGGACTTTATAGCTCGCGATTCGGACTTTATGGCTCGCGATTCGGACATTATGGCTCGCGATTCGGACTTTATAGCTCGCGATTCGGACATTACGGCTCGCGATTCGGACTTTATGGCTCGCGATTCGAACTTTATGGCTCGCGATTCGGACTTTATAGCTCGCGATTCGGACTTTATGGCTCGCGATTCGGACTTTATAGCTCGCGATTCGGACTTTAATATTTTGGTAAAATTTGTCTATGGTAAAAATTAAAAGAGCTCATAGCGACACCATCATGGCCCTTCTTTATTAATTCAAGTGGAGGTGACGTATTTCCTGTTTGAGAGTGGAGCTCCACTCGCCCACGGTCTGCAGCCAGACCCTTCTCATTTTTCGGCCGATTCGACATGTTGAATCGGCGTCGGGGCGTCGGTGAGAGAGAGAACTCTGATTGGCTGTTCAGCATAGTAAACGAGTCAGTTCACGAGAATATATAGCAAAAGTTATGAAAGCAAGCGAATAAGTCATGACGGCACCGACGGAAGCTTGTTCTAATTTCACGTCCTCTTACCCGAGCACTCGAACGCATGAATATTTTCATCATAACATGAGCGGAGTGGAATAAAGCACGTGATCAGCATGACTGATATTCAAAACGGTCAGCAAGCGCTGCTTTGTATATGGTTTGTATACTTGCCGTCTTGGTTTCGCTTTCCCCTTTTGAATGACGAATATAGACAAATATATCTGCTTAAATAGACAGTCATCTCATTTATATGCAGGCGCTAGTTGACAGTCGGCTTAAATTCTTTCGGTGCTCAAGCTCATATTTTTCCGCCGACATGAGCGACAACACCGTCGGCTTCCGTCGCCGCTAGTTCTTGGACGTCGGGTTGGTGTGTTTAAACAGAACTTCGCATTTTAATTTTACTATCAGGCGATCCATTCTGGCGAGTTAAATTGTAAATAAATTATTAGCCAGTAGCATTTTCAAATTATAGTCTGCGTTGACGGTATCATGAGATCACGTGACTGCACGTGGACGGAAGGGTTTTATTAAAGCTGTTAATGTAATACTATTTGTAAAATAAAATACATTTTATTTAAATTTGACTTTGTGATGTTTTTACACGTTTTATTTTTTTTAATTATTTGTGATCAAACATTAATTGACGGACCCCCTGCAATACCGCCGCGGACCCCCGGTTGAAGACCCATGTTCTAAACTGTTAATGGTTCACCAATAGGGGGCGATCTCTGTGAACTCAATGAATCATGCGGACTCACTGAGATCGCCCCCCAGCGGAGAATCATTGAAGTGTCACTTACCTGATCTTAGACGAGTTTTATACATTTGTAGATTGAGGTATTTGTACAATGAATAATAGTAGTTAGTCTCTGTTTAGCGGATCCATCCATAGAACAAACAAAACAAGCCCTGAAAATTGATCAAAGAATACATATTATACAGAAACTTAATATTTAATGGTATTCGATGATTAGATAATTGCATCTGATAAATTATATTCAATAAAACGTTTGCAATGGGTTTGTAAAAGCTGTTTTTATGCATGTTTGGCTCGAGTCTTTGTTGCGTTTACACTTTTTTGACCAGCAGGGGTCACCAGCGAGTGATGTTTCGAACGCTTCGAAACAGTGACTCATTCTGCGAAGCAATTGGTTCAATTGATTCGAATCTTTTTCACTCACACATAAGGAAATGTAGGGGAATTCAGAAAAGCAACGTTTACATAAACAAAGCACTAACTAATTTAAATCCAGAAAGAAAGACAACTAACAAAATATAAAGGAGGGAAAAAACAGCTGAAGTTCACACAAAGACCGGAGCCTTCTGTACACTGACGTTTCCCTTGTATAGCCTTCCTCCCCTGTTCCTCATTCCTCATCTGGGATCATGTAGAGCCTTTGAAGCCGCACTGAAACTGACATTTGGACCTTCAACCCGTTGAACCCCTCTGAAATCCATTATATGGAGAAAAATCCTGGAATGTTTGAGTTTGAATGAGTAAATTATCAGGAAATTTTCATTCTGAAGTAATCCAATCCTTAAATCTGTTCAATCCACTATAACACAATGTTAAGTCTGTGGAATATACAGAGTTTATCACTTTATCATAAACTTATTTATGACTTAAATCTTGGAATATACACACCTATACCAAGTTTTTGATTGTCTGGATCCATCTTTATAAATCTGTATAAAAGAACAAAAATAACACAACTATTTCTATATCCTTCTTATGCTTTTTTCCCGCTTTTTTGAATAATCTCATTTCCACAATAAGTTTAGGAATGTTCCATACTGACACACTATTTACTGGCATGTTAGGACAGATAACTTCATCCTCCAGATCATATTCCTTGACTCGATGTTCATATTCCCAGCAATCTTTTAAACTGTGCATGTACGCCGTTTCTAATTTGACGTCTCAAGATGATGTATTTCATGGTTGAGGCCAGTAGTCAGGATGCGAGCGACTGAAAATTCTCATCAAATCAGTTAATGCTGCTTTGATCAACAGGGAATTGGCATTTCTTAAAACTTTCTTTTTTCAACAGATTCATTTCATTTGATTGTAGCTGCTCTGTGTCGAAGGGAAGTCAGACTCTGAGGTTCATGACAGCTTTACAGGAAGAAGCTCCACACCTAAAAACTGAACACACATCAAAGCAATGGCTGTTTTCATGCACGAGCGAATAGATTAGAACATGTTTCTGAAGTAAACGGACTCTAGGTTTCAGTTTGACTCAGAAACACAGGTGCTCGTGCCTCACATCAGTAACCCTGATAATAATGTCAGATGGTAGATAGTACTTGACATTTGCAAAAACTGAATGATTATAAACCGCTTTGACACCCAACAGATTTATTTTTATCATTACATTTAAATAGATTGATCCAATTTGCTGCTCATATTAGACACACTCAGAAACCCCCTTAAATGTTTCACTCTTTGTTATATTGCAGCCATTTGCATTTTTCCCTCATTAATGTACACACAGCACCAAATATTGACAGAAAAACACAGAATTCTTGACATTTTTTCAGATTTATTAAAAATAAAAACTGAAATATCACATGGTCACAAGTATTCAGACCCTTTGCTCAGTATTTAGTAGAAGCACCTTTTGATCTAATACGGCATGAGTCTTTTTGGGAAAGATGCAACAAGTTTTTCACACCTGGATTTTGGGATCCTCTGCCATTCCTCCTTGCAGATCCTCTCCAGTTCAAAAAGTTCTATCTTGGTCTCATCAGACCAGAGAATCTTATTTCTCACCATCTTGGAATCCTTCAGGTGTTTTTTATCAAACTCCATGCGGGCTTTCAAGTGTCTTTTCAAATCTGCCATAAATCCCCGACTGGTGGAGGGCTGCAGTGATGGTTGACTTTCTACAACTTTCTCCCATCTCCCGACTGCATCTCTGGAGCTCAGCCACAGTGATCTTTGGGTTCTTCTTTACCTCTCTCACCAAGGCTCTTCTCCCCAGATAGCTCAGTTTGGCCGGACGGCCAGCTCTAGGAAGGGTTCTGGTCATCCCAAACGTCTTCCATTTAAGGATTATGAGGGCCACTGTGCTCTTAGGAACCTTCAGTGGAGCAGAAGTATTTCTGAAACCTTGGCCAGATATGTGCCTTGCCACAATTCTGTCTCTGAGCTCTTCAGGCAGTTCCTTTGACCTCATGATTCTCATTTGCTCCGACATGCACTGTGAGCTGTAAGGTCTTATATAGACAGGTGTGTGGCTTTCCTAATCAAGTCCAATCAGTATAATCAAACACAGCTGGACTCAAATGAAGGTGTAGAACCATCTCAAGGATGATCAGAAGAAATGGACAGCACCTGAGTTAAATATATGAGTGTCACAGCAAAGGGTCTGAATGCTAAGAACCATGTGATATTTCAGTTTTTCTTTCTTAATAAATCTGCAAAAATGTCAAAAATTCTGTGTTTTTCTGTCAATATGGGGTGCTGTGTGTACATTAATGAGGAAAAAAAGTAGCCAAATGGCTGCAATATAACAAAGAGTGAAAAATTTAAGGGGGTCTGAATACTTTTCGTACCCACTGTATATAAATGCATGTATGTATGTATGTATAATACTATATACAGTATATATATACTGAACTTGGTTTACTCATCTGTCTTTGCTGTTGTATGTGGTGTCAGGGACGTCACCTGGTAACGTTCCCAGAACGTTCAGAGACGGTCATGATGTTATTTGATGGACCTTCAGCGAACATTCAGGACGTTCTGGGAATCTTTAGGGGACTATTACTATAGGACGTTCTCTCAAGGACTCTACACTACACTACACTACACCAAACTAGAATTTTACCACAGCACTTCTTTCACACTGGTTCTGCGGATCCTGTCATTTTGAAACCACTGTATAAGGAACAATGGCTTCTGGCAGCCAAAAATAAAGGCTGTGGAGAAACATAGAGGTGAATGTGCATAGAGTCCATTGGGGTGGACCTCAAGTATTATGACATTAATGAAAAATTACAGTAATTCACATATTTTATATAGAAAAATAACTGTATTTTTTCTGTAAAATGACAAAAATAATCTGTAACTGAAGTCCTATTGGTAATGTTATTAAATGAACAACAGAGGACCATGTGCATGTTCCTATGTGACCAAAGAATCACCAATACGGAACGTCCTCCTAAAGTCATATAAGGACCGTTGAACTGCAGCACTTTCATTACCAAAAGAGGACGTTTTAGGAATATCCCTAACGTTCTGTAAAGGTTCAGAATTTGTCACCTTTACAGAACTTTAACTTCATTCAACTTGGTTGATGAATGGCGCTGAATGGAGAGGTTGGGATGAAGATGGCACCGACCACAAGCAGTGTTTCCAAGGTTGTGCTGAAGGTTGTGGTTCTTGATCCAGACTGAAATGACTGTCCGGCAGGCTGTGATGTGAGCACCAGTCATCGGATCATCTGGTTGGAGTGCAAAAACACATACAGAACACCATAGTTATATCTGACAAGTCGTCACCTTGGAAGTCAATTTTGACAAAAATGTCAGATAGAACGTGCTTCATGAATAGAGCTAAAAGAGACAAATATGGACAAAACTTTGGTAATTGATGGTAATAGAGGGTGTGAATGATTGAAAGTTTACCTGCAGAAACATCTGAAGCAAAATCTTCATTCACTTTTCGTTAGGATCCATCATTATAGCCGTCATCTGCTCAGGAGACGGATTTTCCACTCCATCTTTCGCCTGCAAGAAGAGTTTTGCAGAAGCTAAAATAAATCAACTAGCGATTCACTTACACAAATACAAAACACATGGAGTTGTGTGGGGATTTTTTTGTTGTTGTTGTTGTTGTAATGTTTGCAGAATGTATAGTGGACTTCTTCTCCTAGTATTTTACACGATGTCTAAGCATTTTCTCCTAATAATTCTTAAGTCTTATTAACTGCATTACAGAGTCATGTTTCAATGCTTTTATACAGCCATCTTTGTTCATATTTACCAGAGTAAATGTTGTAAATTCTTTTACAGATTGTTTTATTCAGTGCTCATAGTATCCTACCTGAACTTCATTGCTCGGTCTTCTAGTGCCTGAACAACAACACACTCAATTAAACTCAGATTACTTTGGATAATCAGAATATAAATACATAATACATTATTTCACACAGTAAATCTTATATTTCTATCTTGTTAAATCAGCTTACTCACTTCTCTTTATTCCTTGGCGCTTGCGATAGCAAAACACAGCAGCGGCTGAAACCATTATCAGCAGGACAGCAAGAATACATATTCCTGCTGCAGATGAACCTGAATCTGGAACAGCTAAAGAGAGACAGTCAATACTAAACATCATCTGATAATCCATTCGGTATTCAACAATACCTTGACTGATATTTACACCTTTCTACATGCCAGTTTTATGATATTAATTTAAGTAATAAATCTGGTGAGTTTATGAGGAAGAGCAGCTCAAACAGCATCACAACACTGGAAAAAATATCAGATTTTATGCATTTTTCATATAAACATTCGAGCTGAGAACAGATTGTGTTTGTTGTGATGCTGATACACAACTTTGATATGCATGTGAAGATTATAGAGACTGTTCAGATACTATTTTAATGCGGTTTTTTTTTTCAAATAGGTCACATTAAAACAATAATATTGAACTATATTCTAAAACTGGAGGGAAAATTCAGTGAATAATTAAATAAATATGTAATTATACTCACAAATGACAGTTAATACTGCTATTATTCTGTCAACACGGCTGCTGTTGTTGATGATCTTCAGTTTATATTCTCCAGAGTCTGTGTTTCTGGTGTTCATGATGGTCAGAGATCCAGTCTGATGATCCAGCTTCAGTCTGTCTCTGAATCTCTCTTCACACTGATCATCTGTACAGATCTTACTCTGATCTCCAGTGATTTCAGCGATGCGGATCTCATTATAGTACCACGTCATCACATCTTTTGGGTCGTTTATGGCACCAGGATCTAAAGTAACAGATTCTCCCTCCTTCACTGACTTTCTCTTCACTTCATCTCGTTCAGCAGCAGAAACACCTGAAACACAAACCAACAAATAAAAAACTGGATCTTGTGAGCATAATACAAAATATCAGTGCTCTCTAAAAAGCAACATTTGTTCACATTGTGTACATTCTTTCTGTAGAGCTAAAAACCTGGGCCCAGTTGCATGAAAGCCCTAAAATTAAGAAAACCCTTAGTTATAAGGTTAAGGGTACCTTTAGTGAAACATGGGTTGCAAGAAAAAAACCTTAAGGCTGTAACTAAGTATTTCCCTTCATTAACCGTTCGCAAAGACCCGCCCCCTTTAGTTACTGTTGCTATGCCGACAAGCCACATGCTCTCACGCCACACATCATGTTCTCACGAAGGGAAAAATACATCACGGAGCAAAGAGGACAGTGACAACATGTCGACAGACATATGAAACAGTTTCATATTTAATACATCATAATTTTTTAAAGAAGTTTGATCAATAATGTGTGGTGACAGATCGCTGTAGCTCCTAGTGAACCGATCATCTCTTCATACTAGTTCATTTATAGCATCAAATAAACATGAACATCAGAAGGAATGTTGTTTCAAGCGCGGAAAGATTCAAGTTCACCAACGTTAATCTACTGACTCCCCTCAATGTTTTGACGGACAAAATGGCAGATTCGCGGTTATGATTGGTCAGATCGCCTGTGTCAATCAAACTGCTGGTGAAGGGCATTGCAACAAAGTCCTTAGTAATCATTTAGCTCTAAAAAAATTAAGGGATCAAAACAGGTCCCTTAAATCATGCTGAACTCAAACATGTTAAGTGAGGATGAGGAAGTACTGATGTGTATTTTTAGTGATCAAAATAAGCCTGTTGAAAGTATGGCGTGAAACAGCGTGTATTGTAAAAAAAAAAAACACAGCGTTTTCATATTTTTAGCACTTCCACTATGCACTTGAATTAATTATCTCATGCTTTTGTCTCATGCACAAAAGTGACTGATTAAAGCAGCAGGCTTGGGTGTTTCCCTCCTTTAAAAAGCAAAAACCAACAAAAAAAAGTTTTTTTTTTTTTTTTATCCTTGTTCCAGTTTGGTTTAGATTTCGGTTTTTAGCGCACAGGACTAAGCGTCAAGCTGTGCCACATATAGGTCGCCGAACACATCATTCAGTGAATAGTCACCAAACAGACGTTGATGTGTTAGTACAATACACTAATGAGTTGGTTTAATATAATGTCATTTAATGGAAAACTATGTGAGTGGAGCGGCAGGATTTTGAGTATCGTCCGGTGTCGTAGATGTACTCATAGAAACAGCTGAGCTTGAATTTTAGTATGCTCTGTGTCGTCCGTCAGGCTGCCTTTAATAATCTCCATAACTCAAATATTGTAGAACAGTTGTTTAGTAAATGTTAAACTTGTTTAAAAGTCACTGGTCCGTTAGTATAAATGCTTAGGGAAGGGTGACAGTTAAGACTTTTGCCTCAGGGACTTTTTCCCCTTTCTTAAGAGGTTTCATGCAGTTGGGCCCTGATGATATCATTATAATGACTAATTTCAAAATACAAGAAAAAACGATAACAAATGTTACGATAAGAAACTGTTGTCTTCACCAGAACAACTGTAGAATGGCACTGCTCTAATGAAGACAAAGATGTGATTTAAAGGTACAATCCATAGTTTTTTGCCACTAGGGGTAACTAAACTCTTCAAAACAATAACAAAGGTGTAGATTGATGACGCAGTGAATATGGAATCATGGAACTTGTCGTCATGCCGATGGATCTGATAATATTTAGTGAATAGTGAATGCATGTTTTTAACACGACTGTGGTGTGTAGCAGGACTTGAACGAGAATCACTAATGAGAGACAGATATCAGTGACACACGCGAGGATATAAAGAAACGAGGACATTTCATTCTACAGAACTACTCACAAGTGCTGAAATACTCCTCATACAGGTCAGTTTATTAGATGAATTAAAGCTGTGAGGTAACGTTTCACTTGCTCTAACGTTACACTATCATACTAAACTACATTTGAGTGTGTTGAATGTTGTAAAGTTTAGTATTAGTTTGTTGCCTGTATGAGACTTAACAGTAATCTAGATCAACATTAGATTGTCTGATGATATTCTAATACTTTGTCGTGTTGAACTGTATAATATTGATTAGTCTTATGTATCCTACATTTGCTTATCTTGTCTAATAACGTGCAAGAGCGTCTCTCTGTCAAGTCGAAGTTTGTCGCAAAGCTCTCATCTGGGAAACGCCACGCTGATATCGATCCTTGTTTTATTTCTCCTTTTGTCCCAAAGTTTGCTTGCCATGGTCCATAATGTTTGGACAAAACAACAGCAGCGCGCCGCTTTACGTTACGCAGTTGTCCGTGTCTGTTGCCATGGTTACTGTGAGCCCAGGGATATTACGTCATTTACAGGCGCAATGTGAAGTGAAAAGACCGGGGCGGCCCACTATTTAAAATTGTGATTTTCTCTGAATTTACAAATTCTTGGAAACATTTAGGATAATGTAACTACACGGCTTTAAAAATATATATAACACAGTGCAAGTGGTTTTTGGATATTTTAATATAAAAATTCTACATATTGTACCTTTAAAAATAACCTGCTTTTAAACATTTGATGATTGACTCACCAGTGACAGAAAGATTGCAGATCTTTTCACTGAATCTCTTTGAAGACATGCTGAAGATCTCAAGTTTATATTCTCCAGAGTCTGTGTTTGTGATGTTCATGATGGTCAGAGATCCAGTCTGGTTGTCCAGCTTCAGTCTGTCTCTGAATCTCTCAGTACCTTCATTACACTGAACATCAGTACAGATCTTACTGAGATCTCCATTGATTTGAGCGATGCGAGTGTCGTTAAAATACCATTTAATCTTCTCTTGTTGGTTCATCTTTACACCAGTGTATAGAGTGACTGAATCTCCCTCCATCACTGACACCGACGCTCTGTCCGGATCAGCACCAGATGAACCTGAAAAAAAAAGAAAAAAAAAGAAATCAACAGACACGTCTGGTAAACTAGGGCAAAAACATACAAGAAGAAACAGTTTGAGTCATATTTCTCCAAACAAACAGCAGATCACTATCACTGATTGGATTTTTAGTTTCATTTCACTGTGGTTAACCGATGAAACCTTTAATGACTCCCAAATACGCTTACGCCGTACCTTGCATTGACAAAACGATCACTGTAAAAAATGAGGAAATGCCTATCATGCTTAATCATCCGAAAACTAATGCAAATTATGTCGAAAAACAGATCCCAGTTCACATGTGACAATCTGCAAAATGTTGTCGCAGTAAAACAGCGTCACAGAAATACGTCACAAACCCACTGAATTCAGATATTTATCAGTGAAGACATTATATGTATATGGAAAAACTCTAGCAGATGACACCCCATTATTTTTTCAAAACAAAGACTCTCAAGTTATCTTCCCCTGTAAGGCTTCAACAAATTTGAACAACTGTGAGGTCTAAAGATGTATGTTTTTCTAGATGATCTATCCTCCTCAGCTATCATAAAAACAAGAAATAAAAGGCACATATGAAATGAAAAAACGGTTTAATTTTCTTTATTATCATTATTATTTACTTTTGTTTTATTACGTTTATTTTATTTTGGATTTAAAATGCTTCTGTTGTGTTGAGCCATTTCTTCCTTGTAGATGAGCTTGTTAACACCATTTTGTTTTATTCAGATTTTGTACTTACTTCAGCCACCAGCAGATGGTGCTGTTTGATTCTCCAAAGTCTTGAAGCGATTGGTCACCCAAAAATGAAAATTATCTCATGATTTCCTCACCCTCAAACCATCCTAGGTGTATATGACTATGTTCTTTCAGATGAACACAATCAAAGTTATGTTTCAAAATATCCTGGCTCTCCAAGGTTTATAATGGAAGTGAATGGGGAGCGTTTTGAAGCCCAAAATAAAGACATCCATCATAAATATAATCCATACAGCTCCAGGGAGTAAAAAAGGCCTTCTAAAGCAAAGCGATGGGTTTTGTAAGAAAAATATTCATATTTAAAACTTTATAAAGTATAATAACTAACGGCAGACGGCTGTACCTATCAATTTGCGGCGGAAGAGAGACCTCTGACCTGATGCATGGGGCAATGATGAAAGAGGATGTGCAGAGTATCGAGCAAAACAAATCACCAGTTGCGAATTGGAAGTCTAAAACGAGAAATTTTGTCAGAGGATTTCGATATATAAGAGAAGAGGAGCTTAAGTTCGTTGCACAGCCCTATTTGTTTTGCCCTATCGATTTTCCACAAATCGACTTGCGCTGTCTGTGTACGGTCGTCTGGCGGAAGCTAGTTATTTTAGTCTATAAAGTTTTAAATATGGATATTTTTCTTACATTACCAAATCGCTCCGCTTCAGAAGGCCTTTATAAACCCCTGGAGTCATATGGATTACTTTCATGATGGATGGGTGCATTTTTTGGGGCTTCAAGAAAGTTCTTTAAGTCTTATGAGTCGGAGGCGTAAACACCGTGTTTGTGAATACCACAATACTTAATAGGAATGTGGCAGTGATCTTGTCAGACACAAAACAGCATGTAATATAACAATATTTAACTATACGAGTAAAGTTTGTAAACAAACTTTGAAGTTTGCTTGAAAAAGCCTTGTCTGAAAGTCTGAAATAACTTTGAGAACCTGAAAGTTTGAATCAAATTCCGAAAACTGACATTTTGAAATGATTTAACACTTTTCTAGCATGCTGCTAACATAATTTAACATGTTTCTAGCATTATTAAACATGTTGCTAACATGATTAGCACATTTCTAGCATGACTTACCACATTACTATCATGTTGTCAACATATGTTGCTAGCATCATTTAAAATGTTGTTAGCATTATGTAGCATTTAGTCACTGGTGAATTAACATGTTAGCTAGCATGATTTAATATGTGGCTAGGATTATGTAGCATGTAGCTAGAATGAAGCATGTAGGTAGCAGGAATTAACATGTTTGCTAGCATGTTTTTTTACGTTGCTATCGTGATTTAACATGCTGTTAGCGTGATTTAAGAGGCTGCTAGAATGAATTAGCATGTTGCTATCATGTTGTTAGAATTAATTATGTTACTAAAATGTTTCTAACATAAATTAACACATTGCTACCATGCACTATGCTAGTTTCTAGGCATAGAAAGAGCGAGAGAGAGAGCGAGAGAGAGAGCGAGATAGAGAGAGAGAGAGAGAGAGAGAGAGAGAGAGAGAGAGAGCAAGAGAGAGTGCGAGAGAGAGAGCGAGAGAGAGAGAGAGAGAGAGAGAGAGAGAGAGAGCAAGAGAGAGTGCGAGAGAGAGAGCGAGAGAGAGAGAGAGAGAGAGAGAGAGAGAGAGAGAGAGAGACAGTAGGAGGAGACAGTGTAGGAGGAAAGTTCGTGACAAACCAGGTTTCAGTTTGAGAGAGATGAGCTGCTGGATTCACACCTCAGTAAAAGCAACAGTGTGCGATAGTTCACACTTTTTTTTCCATTTGCAACAATTAAATGATTATAAAACCATTTTAAGATCCATAAGCTTATTTACCATGACATTTAACTTGACTACCCAATTATTCACACAATATGCCACTCTTCAACTGTTGCGTGAGTGGTTCCTGTCAAAGCCAAATGTTTTCAACCACTAAGAACCGAGTGTGTGTGTGTGTGTGTGTGTGTGTGTGTGTGTGTGAATGAGGGGGGTTAAATGTTATCGTGGGAGGATTCAGACACCAGATTTATAGTTTGTGTGTTTTTGGTGGATAGTTTTATTAGGTCAGACTCCGAAGAAAATGCTTCACGTGTTGGGTTTGTTCTGTTTGTGCTGGTGGAGTCTTGGTAAGTCAAATGAATTCATTTCCATTTCAACCTGCTGGTTTTGTTCAGATTAACTATAGGTTTCTTCCTAAATCTCTTTGAGGTCTGCCTTTCAGTGAGCCTGATTTAAAATGGAACTATTGAAAATATTCAGCAGAATTAAACTTGAAGTTCCACTCAGTGTAATGAACCTGGCATAATAAAGTCTTTAAAAGTGTAAACTGTGTTCTCCAGGTGTGTTTGGTGATTCAGTGTCAGTGACTGAAGGAGATTCTGTCACTTTATACACTGATCTTACTGAAATACGTGAAGATGAAGACATTCTGTGGAAATATGGAGCTGAAAACTGTCTGATAGTTCATATCAACAGAGAGAACCAAATCTCCTCCATATATGATGATGTTCTTGATGGGAGATTCAGAGACAGACTGAAGCTGGACGATCAAACTGGATCTCTGACCATCACAAACACCAGAACTGAACATGCTGGAGTTTATGAACTGCATATAAGTGGAGCGAAGCGATCATCAAAAACATCCCATGTGTCTGTCTATGGTGAGTAGAGACGTCATTTGTCCAGATCTTCAGATATTGTCATGTTATTTAATGAACATTTCAGGTAAAATTAGGTTTATGCTTAATTTGGACTTGATTATGGTGAGGCGCTTGAATTGAACTGATTTGAAAAAATATACTGCTTTCAATAACATTTTTGACCTGATTGCCAGATTTCTGTTTATTCTCTCATGTTTTCAGCTCGTCTGTCTGTTCCTGTCATCAGCAGTAACTCTTCACAATGTTCTTCATCATCATCATCAAATTGTTCTCTGGTGTGTTCAGCTGTGAATGTGAGTCATGTGACTCTCTCCTGGTACAAAGGAAACAGTTTATTGTCCAGCATCAGTGTGTCTGATCTCAGCATCAGTCTCTCTCTACCTCTGGAGGTGGAATATCAGGATAAAAACACCTACAGCTGTGTGCTGAACAACTCCATCAGCAACCAGACTCAACATCTGGACATCAGACACCTCTGTCACACATGTGCAGGTACGGCGTGTGCATGTGTGTTCACACTACAGCGTTAGAATTAATGAGATTATTAAGCAAATAATTGAGCGATGATGACCATTAGTGGTGACACCTGAACTTAATAACAGAATCATTGCAGGAAAGCAAACATCTAATCATCTGTTAATTCTCAGTAAGAACGTTTGTTAACGTACGACAGAAATAAACAAAACTGGTTAATAATAAATGCAATGGCTGGAAGTCAGTTGGAGTTCTTGTGTTTCTCTTTTTTCTTGTTGTTCCTATTTTCTTCAGTGATTCTGCTTATTACCATCAGGTGTCACTACTAACGGTCATTACTTAATTAATCACTAATTATCTCATCAACTTTAACGCTGCTTCAGTGTTAGCTTTGACACTCTGTAGTGTGGACACTGAGGCTCTTGCTTTGTACGACAGTGATATTAATATTGATTTACTCTGTTATCAGTGCAGATGTTTGATAGTAGATCAGACGGACAGATTCAGTCACACTAACGCCTCATTTTATTCATTACAGATCAAAGCCTACCTTTATTGAGCAATGTGCTGATCTCTGCCGCTGCTGTCGTTGGATCTCTGTTGATTCTTGCTGTGGTTGGGATGTTCTACATCTGCAAAGAAAGTAGAAAAACAGGTCAGGAGAGCAAGAAATGTGTCTGTGCAAATGTAAATAAAAGACAAATACTGAAAACTTTGTCTTGTTTTAACCAGGGATCCCACACAAGATTCAAGGACTTTCAAGGACTTTTTAAAGCGGCATTTATTTTATATCAAGCACCAACCAAATTCACATCCCAGCCTTTGGAGTATCATGAAAGACCTCTCGCAGTGCTTCACATTTTAACCCTCCTATTGCATTTGCATCCATTTTAGGTACCGGAAGAGGATCATTTGAACATTCATTTTAGAAATGTATTAAAAGCTTTCTTATCCCTAATGTTAACAATTATTCCACACTTATTTCCACAGTTTTCATTTTTGATGAATCATTACTTGAGTAAAAACATTATAATGTTATAAAAAATATATTTCGCAATGGAAAAGGATTATATGGATCGTAATTGTGGCTTATAAAGTCAGAATATATACATCATAGATTATAGCAATTCTGAAGTCAAAATAGTCAGAATTTAGAGATATAAATGAGCAATTCTGAGAAAAAAAATCAGAATTGCAATTTATATCTCAAAATTTTTACTTTATAAGACACAATTGTCTCATATCATGCAATTCTGACTTTGAAACTCGCATTTGTGAATTTAGGGTGGGGGACCATACACTATGTTGCCAAGAGTGATGTTTATTGTATGAAGCTTACACTGATAATCACTGGAAATGGTCTAATTTTCAGCAGTACAAAAAAAAAGTGTTTCAAAGTTTGCTGTTTTGTGGAACATACAGTTATATATGATATGAGAATATTAAGGCCTGTAGATGGGGAGTATGTGTTATTTAAGGAAAATAATTATATTTTCAGAATGACTTTTCCCAAACCTCGTCTGTGTGGTAAAACGCCCCCATGGGGCGGATCAGAATTACTGTAGCTACTCTGTTCTGAGCATCAAATGCTTTGTTTTTCCATCAAATGTAATCTAACTAGGTGTTTTAATAAAAATATTTGGACTTTATATTTCAAAATTACATCTTGTCTAAGTTTATTTCTACGGCGCTCTACGACGCCCTACGGCATTGGGTGTTCTAACCTCAAATATATGCTTCTGATAGCATTCTGGTCCCATCACTGACCGACGCGCATAATCTTCAGGAAAATTAACAGTTCTCTGTTCTTGCTCTTCTTCATCTTGCAGTTTATGCCTTGCTCTTCAAGGCTCTGTTGCCAGCATGTTTCCAACCCCCCGCTCTGCCTTGACGCAGCCATTCACAGTGCGGGGATGTGATTGGCTCGAAATGCATTTTCAAATCCACGTTGAATTTTGCTCATTGCGGGACATTTAATGAGAGTGCAATCGCAAGTGTCTTAACTTTGAGTGTGAATGTAATTAAGAAAAATAACATTTCAATGATCATTTTGCTAAAATCTTTGCTTCAACGTGTTAAATATAATAGTTTCTGTTATACATTTTCATTTAAATTTAGCAATTTATATTAAACATATGTTTAAATTAAATATTAAAACTAATGTAGGAAATAGCAAACGTAAATTATTTTATTGAATTTGAATTGCTCAAAACATTGCATGGAAAATGTAAATTTAAAATCCTTCTTTAGAGCCATCGGATTTCATCAAAAATATCTTCATTTGTGTTCTGAAGATGACCGAAGGTGTTATGGGTGTAGAACGACATGAGGGAGAGGAACTAATGACAAAATTTTCATTTTTGGGTGATCTAACCCTTTAACATGTTGCTAGCATTTTTAGCATGTTGCTAGCATGTTTTAATATGCTGTTAGCATGTTTTACTATGTTATTAGCATGTTTTAACATGTTGATAGCGTGTTTTAGCATGTTGCTAGCATTTTTAGCATGTTGTTAACACGTTTTAGTCTGTTGCTAGCATTTTAGCATGTTGTTAGCATGTTTTAGCATATTGCTAGCATTTTTAGCATGTTGTCAGCATGTTTTAGCATGTTACTAGCATTTTTAGCATGTTGTTAGCATGTTTTTGCATATTGACAGCATGTTTTAACATGTTGCTTGCATTTTAGCATGTTGTTAACACGTTTTAGCATGTTGCTAGCATTTTTATCTTGTTGTTAGCATGTTTTAGCATGTTGTTAGCATGTTTTAATATGTTGTTAGCATGTTTTAGTATGTTGTTAACATGTTTTAACATATTGACAGCATGTTTTAACATGTTGCTTGCATTTTAGCATGTTGTTAACACGTTTTAGCATGTTGCTAGCATTTTTATCTTGTTGTTAGCATGTTTTAGCATGTTTTAATATGTTGTTAGCATGTTTTAGTATGTTGTTAACATGTTTTAACATGTTGATAGCATGTTTTAACATGTTGCTAGCATTTTTAGCATGTTGTTAACACGTTTTAAGATGTTGCTAGCATTTTTACCATGTTGTTAGCATGTTTTAGCATATTGACAGCATGTTTTAGCATGTTGCTAGGATGTTTTAATATGCTGTTAGCATGTTTTAGTATGTTATTAGCATGTCTTAACATGTTGATAGCATGTTTTAGCATGTTGCTAGCATTTTTAGCATGTTGTTAACACGTTTTAGTATGTTGCTAGCATTTTTAGCATGTTGTTAGCATGTTTTAGCATATTGCTAGCATTTTTAGCATGTTGTCAGCATATTTTAGCATGTTACTAGCATTTTTAGCATGTTGTTAGCATGTTTTAGTATGTTGCTAGCATTTTTAGCATGTTGTTAGCATGTTTTAGCATATTGCTAGCATTTTTAGCATGTTGTCAGCATATTTTAGCATGTTACTAGCATTTTTAGCATGTTGTTAGCATGTTTTAGTATGTTGTTAGCATGTTTTAACATGTTTATAACATGTTTTAGCATGTTGCTAAGATTTTAGCATGTTGTTAGCATGTTATAGCATATTGACAGCATGTTTTAACATGTTGCTAGCTGTTTTAGCATGTTTTAGCATGTTACTAGCATTTTTAGCATGTTGTTAGCATGTTTTAGCATGTTAAATGAATCATCAAGTTACTAAAATGTTTCTAACATAAATGAACACATTGCTAACAATTTTAACACGCATTTGCTATGCTAGTTGCTAGGCTCTGTTAGTGATATAGATAGAACATAAAGCCAGTCGAGCACACCAGTCAATCAGCCTTTTTGATATTTAGTACCAGATGATCAGCTGTAAAACTTTGTAGTTTATCAATAAATTGATGTATGATGAGTAGGAATCCAGTTTGCCATCTGACCTGTGACTGTTAATCACTTCTACTCTTCCGTGTGGGAGGAATGTCACACCATGACATTCATGACAAACTATAGCAGGTTTGAGTTTGACCATGTGCGATGGGACACGCTTTTTTGCCATTTGCAACAATTGAGTGATTATAAAAAAAAAACATTTTAAGATCCATAAGCTTATTGACCATGAAAATATACCATGAAATTTATTGCACTGTAAAAAATGCTAACCTAACCATAAGCTCTTCTCTTCTGCACAACTTCAACATAACAGAAACACGTTCAAATATCAAACATAACTGAACATTAAACAACAATGTGATGTGAGGCATTTTGTGTGTAAAGTTTAGGAAAAAAGAGCCAAAGTCTCAAAAATGTGTGTAAGCAACTGAAAAAACTGTAATATTGATTTCCTCTCGGTTATACAGTGCTAGATCAAATGGACAGATTCGTCGTTTTGTTCATTACAGATCCAGGCCTACCTTTACAGTACAAAGTCTCTGCTGGATCTCAGTTGGTTGTTGCTGTAGTCGTGATCTGCTGCATCTGCAAGAAATGTAGAAAAACAGGTCAGGAGAGTAAGCAATTTATCGTTATTAAATGTTAATAAAACACAAATACTGATAACTTTGTCTCGTTTTAACATATCTCGTTATTGCAGTCAAAACCCGGGAGGAAGACCAGCAATGATCTAAACCAAAAACATGAAAAATGGTAAGATGTTGCAAGAAGTTGTTGCAGTCAGTCAGAAGTTTCTATCATCAGATGTTTTATTAAATCATGATTACTGTGGTTGATCTACTTTTTTGTGTGTGTGGAAGTTTGATCGAGGTCATTTCCTGTACGTCAATCATCTTTCCTGTACAGCAAACAACATTTTTCAGTATTTGTAGATTAAGATTTGCACTAATAAGGTCTTGTTATTAAGAGAATGACAAGGTTATTCAGACAGAAATGCCTTCTATTCATTTTTCTGTCACTTCAGCAGGTTCCTGATTGAGTGCAGATGGAGCCTGTGCACAAATATGTTCCCAAAAAACGATGATCAAATATTGTATCGATTGGAATTTTTATTAGAGATCATAAAAGACCCACAAAGCAATGTTTTTCTGGCCCAGCTCCGGTCCACACAGCCCCTTTTCCCTTCTGGTCAACATGCCACAAAGAATGATGGCCATGGAGTGTCTGGATTAAAGACGAGGGCTGAGCCGTAGCTGAGCCGAGTCTCAGACAATTATTAACCAATAAATGGACCTGAATAGGTTTTAGTGTTGGTACCGACTCTCAGCATTAAATTTTAATTTTGGTTTCATTTTAACCAAGAATGCGGGACATATGAGGGAGTCGCCTGTAAATGGCGTCAAATCCGCGTTACCCTCGGTTTCCGGTTTTATTTTATAGAAACCATGGACACACCAAAGACGCTTTAATATATATTACATGTGGGAACACAGACGAGGGAACATCTGTTTTGATACATTATAGTCAGAAAACTAATTATTGTAATATAGCTCTTAGTCTTGTTTAAATCTAATTTTCTTGATTTTTTGCGAGTACCATGCCTCAGAGAAAAACACTATTTTGTCAAGTGGCTAACATAACATAATCAGATGCAGTAATGCAGCTTTTTCTCCATCATTCAATATGTTTTAATTAATTGCATGTCATTTATCAACACAAGCCATCCAGCATTTAATATGATATTAGTATGGATCTCTCTTACTGCAGTGTGAGCAAGTGTTTCACAGCAGCCGCGAGCGAACGCTCAGAGTAACGATATAATTTCATTTTCAACAGACTCAAATGTATCTAACATGATAAACAGAGCTGCGTTTCTTCATACTCATAATCGGAAAAGCGGCGCCGGCGACTGTGTCATAATAAAAGTCCCGCTGCTCTCCAGGCGTGTTGCGCTCGTCTCTCATTATCAATCGCTCCAGCGTCTCGTTAGAGTTTAGATTCTCTGCCCGAGCCCGAACTTGACCCGACCCGACAAAGTAAATACTAATACTATAACTAAGTAACAAATGCAGACAACTTTGAACAAGTTAGACTAGTAAAAAAAAAATACTAAATGCAGTCACGTGTCATTCGCAGCGGCTGCGTCTCCTCCACTCGCAGTAAAAGAAAAAATAAAAACAGGAGAATTAACTTTGTGAAAGTTTGGAGGAAAGTCGGAGGTATGGAACCATTTTACCCCCGTCTTCGATGATTGCGCAACCAGGCCAGATTGTTTCAGGTCTCCTTGTAAAAGGTCTGAAGATCGAATTTTATCTTCCACAGGGTCAAGACATTAGGGTTTGATTTTGTAGCCCAGAGAAAGCGAAACTAAAATCGTGGGTGTGTTTATGTGCTATAGCCTACAAATGAACTTGACGCGCCTGAAGTCTAATAACAAATAGCCTACAAACTGTGCTAAATAAAATTTGAAGTAAAAAGGTATATCCGTCCTACAATGTTTTTTCTACTTTACCACAGCAAAGGATGTGAATAGGTAGCCTGATAGACTTAATTATAAGCAAACGAAAGGAAGAAACGTTTATAATCCCCTGCGAAAATAGGTGGGATGCGAGTGAAGATTTGGAAGGGAAAAAACTTAAATAACGGCACACGTATTAAAAAAAAAAGGTCGGGTGTAAATCGGGCTCGGGCTCATAATGTGTTGGGTCGGGTCGGGCTTAATTTTTTGGGCCCGATCTAAACTCTACGTCTCGTTCAGCTGCACAACACTCGCTCCTGCTCCGCTTCATACTACAGTAACGTTAATAATGCGGGTAGTTGTGGCCTAGTGGTCGTGCTTGTAATCTGAAGGTTGCCGGTTCGATTCCCACGCCGGCAGGAACTGAAGGTGGGGATTGTGAATGAACAGCACCCTCTCCACCTTCAATACCATGACTAAAGTGACCTTGAGCAAGACACCAACCCCTAATTGCTCCCCTTGTAAGTCGCTTTGGATAAAAGCGTCTGCTAAATGATGAAATAATGCACCTTTAAGTAAACTAGAAACCCAAAAACTGAGCCACACCGGAGCCTTATCTATAAAAATCATAAGAAAACCGTCAATTACGGTCAGCTGTGGCTGCCAAACAAAGAATGTAAAATGAAAGTAAAATATCCGAATTTAACTAAAGTGCAAAAAACTTTTACACAAATTTTCATTTCACTCTTTACAGAAAAAAAGTTATTTTACAGGTGTTACAGTCTTGTAGGTTACCGAGAAACACAACAACGGGGAATCACAGGAACACAGTTTTAATAGTAATAATAAGATGAATCAGCCACACGAGACGCTTATCTCAGTATAACGCTAGATAAAGACAGAACAGGAAGTGAGGGTATAAACATACAGAACAGAGGAGCTAACAAGACTAATAAATAATACACGTAACAACAGGTGTTTCCTGAATTATTACTGAGAAACATATTCACTGTAAGCTGCGCATCTCTTGCAGTGAATTACATGCATGAATTAATGTAACTATGTCATTGCATCAGGAACTGCACAGTTACACATTGTGTGTGAGTGTGTGTGCGGCACACGTAGAGCTCGCTGCAGCGTGTGTTTAGAAACCACTTCAGCAGAAATCCTGCCCTGCAGCTCATTTCATTGGTTAAGCTTATGTTGATGCTTCTCGCTCTGTGTGTGTTTGTGTGTGACGTATGTGTGTGTGTGTGTAAGCTGCATCTCATTTCGAAGGCTGCGTCCTCTGGAGGGGTTATGATTGGTTAGATCGCCTGTCAATCAAACTGTTTGCGAAGGGTAGTAATGGATTTCCCCATTGGGATTTTTTTATAGATAGTAGAATCAACAATGTAATTGCTGTTATTTATTTAGTGTTTTTGTAGTATAGTTGTGTTTATGTGTAACTAACAAAATTATTTTGTCTTTTCAGAAAATGAATACGGCAATATTTTACGGAAAGGGCAATGGGAAGTGTGTGAGAGTGAGGATGAGTTAGCCAAATGATAGGGATCAACTAATTTTTTGGTTTGCATTAGTTTCAAGTATATAAATCTACCAATTTCTAAAAGAAATGTGCATTTAAATAGAAAAGATCTACTTTTTTGGCCATTTTCCATTGAGGTTTAGGCGTTACAATATGGCTACATACCCCCACCCCACCCCCAGCGGCAAAAAAAAAAAAAGTTTTGATTTGCATAATTGAAGCTATTTAATGTAATAAAAACTTATCTGAAAAAATATTTCATGGTTCGCAACATAATGCATACCATAGAGGATAAAGGTTTGTAGCGGGACAGGAAGACACTCTTCACCTATAAACTCACACGCTCTGAACGGCCATTCTTCATGCACAAGATGTTTGTCCACCCGGCAGATCAAACCGCGTTTCTGAAGAACACCGACCGCAGCAGGTTTCAATTTGACTCAGAAGATCAACTTCAATAAAACTGGCACTAAAGAAGGTAAATGTCGCATCGTTTTAAATGCGTGCTTTCCATTCACTAAAATTATAAATAAATTGATCACTAGAGTTAGGCTCCATTTTACCATTAAATGTAGTGCAAACCTTTAAAACTTAAAAATTGAGGTTAAAAAATCTGTCAAATTATAAAAGTAAAGAATGTTTTCTATCATGCACGGTTTATACACACACACACACACACACACACACATGTGCATATACACACACACATATATGTCATGTTCTGTGCTGTTTTAAAATGAGGAGACAGAGTCCTCACATGTTTAAGTGTGTAAAATAGGAGGGTCAAATGCTGTTGGGGGAGGATCCACAACCCAGACAACAGGATATCAGAGGATACAGTCTCATTAGGTCAGACTGTTTTGTGAACCACTGACTAAAATGTTTCACATGTTTGTTTTGTGCTGGATGTGTTGGAGTCTGATCGGTAAGTTATGAAAGCATTTTATAATATATATGGCTTAATAGTTTTGTTGTTGTTGTTGTTGTTTTGTTTCAGGGAAATAAAGCAGCTGCTGCAGCCAAAATTAGCTCGTTTTCATTGCTGAGATCAGTTTCTGATCTGAATTCTGATCAGGCTTCTAATGTGACTGTAAATCTCTCTTGCTTAGAAATGCTGTATTGAGCCGCTTTATAGATCTCAGGCATCTTTTGTAAATATATATTAAATTCAAGGATTAAAATGCAAATCCTCTATAGCAACTTAAAAAAATATGTTTTGAAAGAAAATAAATTAAGAAGCTGAGGAAAATCACTGAATAAAAAGTGCGGAAACCCTGAGTGAACTGAGGGAATCGGATGCAGCGAGCGCCGTTTTATCCAACGATCTGTTCTTCTTCGTTTTTTTTAAGTAAATTATTAAATTTCACATATTTATTGTACTCTACAGCAGATAAAATACTTTTAATATCTGCTGTTGTTCTGGATGTGATTAAGTTTATATTTAAAGAATCTACAGCTGATTTCTGGCTTTAATCTGTTCATGTTCTTCAGGTGTGTTGGAGACTAAAACATCTGAAATTCTGTCCGTGATGGAGGGAGAATCTGTGATTCTCAACAATGATCTTACTGAAATACATCAAGCCAACGACATACTGTGGTGTTTTGGAACTGAAAAGTCTCTCATAGCTAGAATCAAAAACAAGAACCAAACCTTCTCCGCATATAATGTTCCTGATGGGAGATTCAGAGACAGACTGAAGCTGGACAATCAAACTGGATCTCTGACCATCACAAACATCACAACTGAACATGCTGGAGTTTATGAACTAATGATAAGTGAAGCGAAAAAATCTTTAAAAACATTCAGTGTTTCTGTCTATGGTGAGTAGAGATCATCTGTCCAAACGTTCATGTGTTTTGTGTTATTAAATATTTACACAAGCATTTATTTAAAACATGAATGTAAAAATTGTTGATTTGTTCATATTCTCTTTATTCTCTCATGTTTTTCAGCTCGTCTACCTGTTCCTGTCATCAGCAGTAACTCTTCACAATGTTCTTCATCATCTTCATCATCATCATGTTCACTGGTGTGTTCAGCTGTGAATGTGAGTCATGTGACTCTCTCCTGGTACAAAGGAAACAGTTTATTGTCCAGCATCAGTGTGTCTGATCTCAGCATCAGTCTCTCTCTACCTCTGGAGGTGGAATATCAGGATAAAAACACCTACAGCTGTGTGCTGAACAATCCCATCAGCAACCAGACTCAACATCTGGACATCAGCCACCTCTGTCACACATGTGCAGGTACGACAGAGATGATATGCGTTTAGTTAAGGAGCTGATCTCTGTATTTTGTTATAGATCAGACACAGTCTCCTATATTTTGTCCATTACAGAACAGAGCGCACCTTTATTGTACACACAGGTGGTGTTGATCTCTGCTGGATCTCTGATGATTGTCGCTGTCGTCGGGATCTTCTGCATCTGCAGGAAATGTAGAAAAACTGATCAAGAAGGCAAGTGTTACTTAATGCTTACAACATAGAATTTTTTTAGTTATTGCATCTAGTAAATTTTTATTGGAAGACATGAAAATAATGTTCAGTTGGGTTTGGCACTTGAAACTCTTTGCTCGTCTCACACAAACCGCTTTGAAACGCACTGCAAATGCAACATACAGAAATGCATATCTACATTATTTCAATAATAAAACATTTTTCAAATTCTTGAACAACCTAACATCTGTAAAGATGCAGTATGTTAAATTCTTTACTTGGCGAGCTTCAACGACAATCATGTGTAAAACATTTCTAAATATAGTCAGCTAAGGGACTTTTAATGCCTGTATAAAAGAGTTAAATTTGTTCAAAAATGGCAGCGTTAAATATATTTCAATTAATTGTATAAATTCTTAGAGTCTTGATAATACATATGTTGTAAAAACAGATCTAGTTGAGATTGATCGTTTCGTGCATCTATTCTTGTTCAAGCAGTTCAGACTCATGAAGAAGAGATCACTTACGCCAAGCCAACTTTCTACAAAAGAAAAGCACATAAACTGGTAAGATCATTTAATCATGTATTGAAATCTCTATGTAAATGTGAGCGCTAGTGTTTTTGTCTGTATGCTGATCTTTCCCGCTTTCACACACATAACAGTAACATAAGAGCTTCATTCAGGGTGAATAACACTGAGTCAGGATCGCTTAGCCGTCAACACTTACTGAAGTTGGTTGCACTTTATTTTAAAGTCCCGTTCCCCATGTACTTACTCTAGAAATTATAATAACTGTGTAATAACTAGGTACTAAACCTGAACCTACACCTAAACCTAACCATAACCCTGTCGTTACCTTATATTACTCAGTATTTTAATAGACAAGTACACTGTAAATACATGCAATACTGTAAAATAAAGTGAAGTTAACTGAAAAAACAAGATATAATTACATTTTTTTGAGTGTATAGCAAAAATAGACCAGTCCAAGTTTGTGTATCAGCTAAAATCATTACACAGCAACACACAAGTTAACCATATAAATTGAACGTAACTAAACATTAAACTCTAACAAGTCTGTCCCAATACCGAAACACACATAAACAAACACTTAATTTCAAATATTTGCTCTCCTATAAGAGTGCAATGAAATAAAGAATGAAAATGATTAATTATTCACTCATGAATGTCTGTGGTGACGAACTCGATACATGATATTCTGCTCTTTTCGTGACCCTTTCAAAGTTGAATGTCCTGTGAGTGACTCAAAGCATGCTGACTTTTCTTCAAAACAGATAAATGTGACTGTGGCAACTTTTTTGTGGCATCTGCATTAGTTGTTGTGCGAAGTGTTAGTGTAGATTTACATGAAATTGACAAAAAAAGCATATTAGTATCACTCGGTTCAGTCTCGGTTTCGGTACGGTTCAGTGTGTGTTATATTCAGAGATAAAAAGGACTATTGTCAAATAATAAATAAAGAAAATGAGAACAAATAATCAAACTACAAGTAAAGCAAAGATACAAATAATAATAACAGTGCTTTTCAGGGTTTTCACAGCTATCTTAACAACAGACAAAATAGCATATAATCTTCACTGTATAAATTAAATAAAGATTAGTCATTATTAATTATTTAGTAACAAAAGCTATTCAGTCGAGAGCAATGAGTGATTTCCTTGACTTTTGTTGTTTGATTAGCATTAAAAACACAGGAATATTAGGCTTCTGTCACTTTAAGACATAAACACTTAAGAACGCAGTATCTGTGCATTAAGTTCACTTTAGACATATCCTACTATATTTGTAAGGTCACTCGCCAAGACGGGCATGTTGACAATTTTTGTGTGAATTTGTCCTTCAAGCACAAGACTTGAAAGAGAACTCAATATTTACCCGCTTCTTCCGCGTGCGCGCTTAGGATGAGCGCACAAATCTTCTCACAGTGCTTCTCTTTCGAGTGCTCTTTTGCATCTTGCGCACAATTGTTCGCAAAGCCCCGCCCCCTTTAGTTACGGTTGCTATGCCCAACAACCCATGCTCTCTCACGCCACACATCATGTTCTCATGGAGTGAAAAATACATCGCGGAGCAAAGAGGACACGGACAACTTATGAAACAGTTTCATTTCTAAAAAATGACAATATTTTACAGAAGTTTAAACAATAAATAGCGTCTAGTGTGTGTTTAATGTGTCGTGACAGATCGCTGTAGCTCCTCGATCATCTCTTCATACTAGTTCATTTATAGCATCAAATAAACATGAATGAACATCAGAAGGAATGTTGTTTCAAGCGCAGAAAGACGTGAGGACACACAATTTATCAAGTTCACCAACGTTAATCTACTAACTCCCCTGACTGCTTTGACGGACAAAATGTCAGATTCGGGGTTATGATTGGTCAGATCGCCTGTCAATCAAACTGGCAGCGAAGGGTAAATTAGCAAAGCTTAAAGTGTAAAGTTTAGTGTAAACCCAGATAGTAACACGTGCTGCGCTTTCAACAAACCATATTGTAGATGCGTCGTCAAATATAAGAGCATTTGTCAGAAATGCCTGATTTCAAGCTGATTTAGTGATGTAAACATCACAATGTATTATGTTACAAATCAAGCATTATGGTAAACGTGTTTTGAGGCAATAATTGTCCAAGGAATCATTTTAAAAGTCTTTATTAATCAATGATCTGTCCCTGTAATCATAATGTGTGTCAAAAGAAACGAAAGTTGCCATTTTTATGTTTATTTCAGCTGGGAACCACAGAGAATTGTGTGTTTTTGAAGTCTGAGAAGAATAGGTATTTTTTCCACCAAGGCTCAATTGTGAAACTACCTAACAGAAAACTGAAGCCTTCAAAAATGAAAGTCATAACAATGAACATATTTCTTATTGTCCGTGAGAAAATGTGCTTTTTAAAATCAGACGATGACAGTCACGTATCATGATCAGATCGGATTTTGGTGTTCAATGTTATTCAATGTAAGGCATTTAATCTGACTGGTAGTCTAAACAATTGTTTTCCGTTCTCCTACCAGAAGTATTAAATGTCATTTTTTATATTGTTGGATGTTTACATACGTTTCTTTTAACAAAATAAGAAAAACTTCCACAAATCTTTGATGCTGTTCAAAAGTTTTCACCCCCCGGCTCTTAAAGCATCGTGTTTCCTTCTGGAGCATCAGTGAATGTTTGAACCTTTCGTAATAGTTGAGTTTGAGTCTCTAAATTGTCCTCAGTGTGAAAATATGGATCTTAAAACCTGGAAAAGGTTCAAATATGCAAAAAATGCTGTAAAACTGAAGAATTTTTAGGATTTTTCCAAAGAATAGAGCTCAGTTCTTTTTGTCTTGTGGACTAAACATCTGTTAGGTAAAAATATCTCGTTCAGGACAGTACTAAATAAAAAATAACATGCATTTTATATGATCCCTCTTATTTAGTTAAACATTTTGCAGATTCTACAAGGTGTGTGTAAAACGTACGACTTCAACTGTAAACGGAGCAATGAGATGTCAAGCACGTTTTGCAGCAAGAGGCCACATTAAAGACCACATAACTTTCACACAGGACAAAAATTCTCATGTGAACCAGTGAAGTCGGAAACACCAAAGAAATGGTTAACACTTCTGTTGTTATTCATGCATTTGCAAAATTGCACATTTTCCTATTCGGCTTGCTTCATGTTTATACAGTTTTTTATTACTACCTTAAAGTCACCATGAAATAACGATCAATGATTTATTTAAACATCCTCCTCCCATAAATTTTGCATCAGAAAAGGAAACTCCTACAAATGCAATAAGCTCAGCTGCAAAAATAACTGTGCACAGCTTTTCAGCGCCAATTTTTATTAAATCCTGCAGTTTTTTTAACACAATGTCCAAATTTAGGCTTTGAAGCAAAACTACTGAGAATCTGCCTCATGTTAGCTTAGCAATAAGAGCAAGATATGCACTTTCAGAATGCAATTTTTCCTAATATAATAACTTTAGTATTACTATACTCTATGTTTTCAGAGAGCTGAAGAGGACGATCATGTAGAGTATGCGCCTGTCGCAGTGAGAAGATGAAAATACACGTTTGATCTGCTGGGTGGATGAACATCTTGTGCAAGAGATCGCGCTAGACCTCCGTGTTTGATGTCTGTTTTTGAGTGTTTAAGGTGTCAGAAGTGTGTCTGTGTGCATGACATGTGGCTGTTTTTTCCATTCCTGCTCACATTCCTGGTGTTGACGCTTGTGACGCAGATACAAAAACTGAATCTGACAGATTAACTCAAACCAAATATTATATAAAATATATTGCAAGATCTTACCATGTAAATGTGAAATTAAGACATTTAAGGGCATATGCTTGTCACTATATAAAACTTACGATGATCAATAAGTTATGATGTAACATTACTTTAATTCAACTTTTAAATGACAGTGTACAGTTCTGAAAGAATTAATAAAGCACTGCAAAATGACCAGTTTCTTCATGTGCAGTTTTTTGTATTTATAACATAATATATTTAAGCAATATCAAATGAGCAAGAGTGCCGTTTTCCTGGATATCAGCACAAAATCAAATGTGATATTTATTTCATGCAACAGTTGAATAAACAATAAGTTAATGTATTTTTTTTTTTTTTTTGCTTTACTTCAACAAATGTTCCAAACCAGTTGAATCTCTTGAATTAGTGAGCATTTTTTCAGTTCTTGTTTGGCCAGCTCTCAAGACAAGGACAAAGTTGAAATGTTCAAGAAAGATAAAAAAAATCTCACCTTAAAGGAACTTGATGCGTCAAAGTGAAGATGAGTAAGATCTGCACCTGAGGAAGACAAAATTATCACTGGTGATGAAGCCTGAAACAATAGTGCATATTTTTTATGCAGTATAAAAGACTTTACTTGATAAATTAACCATTGACTAATATGAGGTTGGTAGTGGTAAGTATTTGAGGTTTTAATGCTGGGTACAAGGGTGCTTTTGGTGGTCAAGAGAGCCCACCTTAAGCCTCTGTTATCTTCAATGGTCCGTTCCACTTCCTTCCAGGGGATTCCCAGCTGCCATTTTGAAGTGCGCTCCACTTCCTCAAGTGAAGAAGGTACTTTTATGACCAAGAGAGCGACTCATCCACTCATATGTAGTCTTCAGGCAGCTCAGGCAGATCTACCACAATGCAACACTATAGTGACGTCACACATGTAAATCTCAGCCTTCACCTCACTTTTGAAAAAAAGATTTTAAAAACCTGGTGTGGTGAGCTGTTGAGTGGAGGAAACTGACAACACAGCGGTTGTGTCGGGCATAACGGTCACATAACGGTTTCTGGTTTCATTTTTCTTTCATTGATTTAAAAGCATCCCACAAATCCACGCTGCAATTCACCATTACCTGAACCAACATTAACATATATTACACATGGTTCTGGAAGCTCACCGTGAATTACACAAATACATTCATCTATAATTTAATGCACAGCTATTCGCATGTGCTCTGCATTGAAAATATGAAAGTGCGTCTTTAATGACTTTTGAGGCTTATTTTGCGGATGTTTTGTTATACGGCCGTGAAAACAGCTGACAGTGTGGATGAATCACATTGTTGTCATTGCGGTCTCAGACTCATCGGGTTACGGAAGAGAACTTATGTGACCGAAACTCTTACACAGCAAAAATGCTCTAATGCATGTCACTGCAATCTGAAGAGCCTATCATGGGAAATCAACATTAATCATGAATAATTAAGCGGGACGTCTTCTCATTGGATAAGAACATGCAGTCTCATGAATAATTATGAGTCACTGATGTACTATAGAAGTGAATCTCAGCCTTTTTTTGAGTACTGGACCCTCAAAGACCCCAGAACAAAATCGACTCATTGGTGTCATTAATGTCTTTGAAGACCAAATGCAGCACTAAAATTAATTTGCTTGTCCAATATTCAGATCAAGTCCCAATCTACTTATACTATGCCCTAAATGTGGACTCTTTTGGTAAAGAAAAAGTACAGATTTTTGAGTGAGTGTGTAGCAGAAGAGTAGACAAGGGCTGAAATCACCCCCTATACGGCACTATTAGAGGAAACAGCCATTTAGTGTCCGAAACCAACACTCAAAAGCTAGAGAGTACCCATAATGCACTGGGAACTACCAGAAATAGTAGACGATCCAGGGACTTGGATATTCTTTTCAACATACTATGCAAATTGGGACACACTTATTCTAACCTCACAAACTGTTTAGGATGGATAGTATGGACACTGGGATGCAGCTTTTGTCTTCAATGATGTTCAACACACACAATCTCAGAGAAATTAGTTGAAGGTTTCGCTCAAATCTCTTTAATTTACTCTCACAGAGCCGCAGGTCTTCATCTGCTGCAACACCAACTGATGACATGAAATATACTTGGAGTGGGAATCTGTGGGACACTTAAATAAAGCATCACGTCTTTTATTGTTTTATTCATGGCGAACCTTTATTTTGATGCTGCTGAGAACGCCAAAGCCTGAGCACACAGCGTACACATTCTCCTTCATTAGTTTAACGGCACATTACCACTTGCATAGCATTGTATATTTCATGCAGCTGTGCACTAACATTATCCTAAACGTTTCCAAGAATTTGTAAATAATACAACATTCAACACACTCAGATGTAGTTTAGTATGATAGTGTAACGTTAGAGCAAGTGAAACGTTACCTCAGTTTTAATTCATCAAATAAACTGACCTGTATGAGGAGTATTTCAGCACTTGTGAGTAGTTCGGTAGAATGAAATGTCCTCGTTTCTTTATATCCTCGCGTGTGTCACTGATATCTGTCTCTCATTAGTGATTCTCGTTCACGCGCTGCTTCACACCACAGTCGTGTTAAAAACATGAATTCACTATTCACTAAATATTATCAGATCCATCGGCATGACGACAAGTTCCATGATTCCATATTCACTGCGTCATCAATCTACACCTTTGTTATTGTTTTGAAGAGTTTTCGACCCCGGCAGCAAAAAATACAGACTGTGCCTGTTTGTTTTACAGCCCGTCTATTGAACATACAAAGAAAGACAGTCTATGAAAAAGTAGCATTTGCTGTGTGGTTGATATCTATCAAGAGGTCCATCTATCATTATTTTCCGTGGTGGTAGAGATAGTTTGTGGAGAAAATATATTGGCTATAAACTGTGTACATGATGGTGCTGGTGTTTCGCATGTGTTCGAGCAATCAGCTTACACTTACATCCCTGGTAGTTCCTATAGAGGTACAGACGTGACGGCACAGAACGGCAATGAGAAAATCCATGAGTGTAATGAGTGGCAGCATTGGTTTTCAGCGTGAATGCCACGAAAAACATACAAAACAGCTTTGTGACTGACTGTATAAAGAGATTTGACAAGAAATCTGAGGTATATTTTCAGACTGCCACAAGTGATTCACAGAAACAACTGAACTCCAGACAGTGTAACGTGGGTTTGCAGTTATCATTTTGTGCTAATTTGTTACATTTTGAGATAAAACCATAACCTACATATTGATAAGTCATATTTTGTATTGATAAATCATCAATTAAATATTTACAATCTTATATTCTGCATAATTGCATATTTTTCAATAAACACTGAAAAAAAACTATACAAGTTTTAGGCCTGAAAGTCAGTTCACAGGCAAATATGCTTTATGAATTTCAACGAAATCGGGCACATATAAATATCAGGAAACACGACGCATGTCATTATCCATGCATCACTGGATCTTTGGTAAGTTGTAAGGAACACTACATAGAGTCCAACCTTTATTCAAAACTAATATTTGTTTGTTTTACATGCATTTTCGCAGTTTACCCTATTAAATCCAGGCATGAAGCAGCTCTTTTGCCAGATTGGGGTTTAACACACGCGCCCTCAGCAAGTGCTAACATCGATGTCGTCTGTGCACTTTTAGCCACTCACATCGGATGAGCAGACGGACGTGACAATTCCTGAGCGACGCCTTTTTACCATGATAAGGACTCTGAATTTTGAATGTAAGGCCGATATATTATCACAAAGGCCTAAATATAAGTTACACAATAAAGATTGGGAGAGTGACTCTTCTCAAAATTAACTCTGAAATCAAAGCACAGCTGAATAACAGTGAAAATTGAATCTCGACTACAGGATCCTGTCCTGCATCAGGACATCTTTTAAACCGTCCAGACGGATTTCACTGAAAGCTGCTGGACTTGATTAGTTTTGACCGAGCAGAGTTTTGTATTATGTTCTGCAACATGAACTTTACAAAAGTCGTGCAGTTTTGTCTGAAGTTTAAGTGTTGTCCACCACTCTCTGAAGAGCTTTGCGGTCACATTTACATTTACATTTAGTCATTTAGCAGACGCTTTTATCCAAAGCGACTTACAAGTGAGGAAAACAAACAAGCGATTCTTCATGAATTGGCAAATAACACAGGAAGTGCTCACAATACAAGTTTCATACATTGCTCAGTACCATAAGCTGGAGTAGGAAGGGAAAAGGGAAGGAAAGGGTTTTTTTTTTTTTTTTTTTACGGCAGTTGCCGTACCTTACAGTGATGCAGACAGTTAGAATGCTCTAAAGTGCAGCGGTAGAAGATTGAGATGATGTCAGAGGAGATGCCAAACCTCTTCAGCCTCAGCAGGAAGTAGAGACGCTGACGGGCTGTTCTCAGTATGGGCTCTGAGTGTAGGCTCCAGGAAGGATCCTCAGAAATATGAATGCCAAGGAACTCTTAACTCTTTCTACTTCCTCTCCATTGATGTAAATGGTGTTACATCTGTGTCTCACTGGCAGCCTGAGGCTCATTCTCATTACAGGACGTCTCATTAGCAGAACCCATTGATGGAGGGGCAGGAGAATTAGGGATCGAGTCCATTGAATTCCCCTGCTGTAATAAAACAGATTCACAGAAGGTAAATGATGATTCAGTTACACAAACACTTTTTCCTGATGTTTACTGAAAGATCAGGCAGGTTTACTAAATAAACACAATGTCTTAAATGTGGTTTAAACATTAATATTTGGCTTATTGAATCTTCTGTCTGATAAACTGAATCACACTGCCATCTTCTGTACTACAGTAACAACACGTTTGAATACCAGTGTCTGAAGCTCAACGTCTCAATCCTGATAAAATGACTGAAGAACAGCGGTTTACAGCGAGTCTTTAACATCACGATCCTAAAGCAGTTTCCTAACAGTGTACTGAAAATAATATAGCTTTCTACTAACGTTCTTTATATTAAACTAAAACAGTATGACCAGCACTGTTCTGAAGTCAGTTATTATTAATGTTTATACACAATGATTTCTTAAACCACATGAAAACCATTTTGCCAACTCACAGTTGCAGACAGATTTAATGCTCATAATCTCTCACCTGAACAGAACTGCGCCTCCTGCTGTCTGTTTGAACAATAACAATAACTCAATTAAACACTTTGGTTATTTAGAACAGAAATCCACATCTCTACATCTGTCAAACTCTCTCTTGTTAAATCAGCTGAATGTAACGCTCACCGTTCCTACTTTTGAGACACTTGAGGAAAATCACAGCAGCCGCAGCTGTAACCAACACAACAGCAGCACATGTTCCTGCAACAGCAGCTGAAGACACACCTGAAGCTGAGATGATGAAGATAGACAGAATTATAATTAGTTTCACTAATATCAGGTCAGTCATGACAACTCTCAGAGAGATTGACCTGGTAATGGATACGGCAGTGATGATGTTTTTCAACGCAAACAATATTGTGAACTGACAGACAAATCAAAATATCCAGTTGTTCCTCAGATCTTCATCTTGGTTCTATTAAAGAATTCACCCATCAAGATGTGTTTGCTCCCAATGAAACATTACTGGATTGATTTAAACATTGTGAGTGACCAATTGATACTCACCAGTGACAGAAACATTGAATACTTTTAAACTGGTGGTGCTGATGCTCTGATGGATGTGGCTGTTGATCTTCAGTTTATATTCTCCAGAGTCTGTGTTTCTGGTGTTCATGATGGTCAGAGATCCAGTCTGATGATCCAGCTTCAGTCTGTCTCTGAATCTCTCTTCACACTGATCATCTGTACAGATCTTACTCTGATCTCCAGTGATTTCAGCGATGAGAATCTCATTATAATACCACGTCATCACATGATTTGGGTGTTTTATTACTCCAGGATCAAAAGTAACAGATTCTCCTTCATTCACTGACTTTCTCTTCACTTCATCTCGTTTTGCAGCAGAAACGCCTGAAACAAAAACCAACAGATGCTGGAGGAAAACAACATCATGAGAGAACTGTGGACACTTCAGTGTTTGCACATGCTCTATCTTCACTTTCAGTGTGAAACACATTATTTGTGCATGTATTGTACTTATAAATACATTATACATCTATTACACCAAATCCTTATTTCAGGGTTTCATAAGCAACTCACCAAGAACAGAAAGATTGATGATCTTTTCTCTTTTGTGGCTGCTGCTGATGATATTTACTTCATAAACTCCAGAGTCTGTGGTTCTGATGTTCATGATGGTCAGAGATCCAGTGTGATGATCCAGCTTCAGTCTGTCTCTGAATCTCTCAGTACCTTCATTACACTGAACATCTGTACAGGTTTTACTGAGATCTCCATTGATTTGAGCGATGCGAGTGTCATAATAATACCATTTAACATCATCTTGTTGGTTTCTGGTAACTGTAGTGTGTAGAGTGACTGAATCTCCCTCATTCACAGAGACACTGACTGTATCAACACTGAAAACACCTGGAGAAGAAATTAAAGTGAAAGTGAAAATTATGCCTAGAATAATGAAAACAGGAAAGTGCTCTTAAAATGTTATTAACAGAAATCTGTCTGGATTGATAATGTAACACATGCAAACAAGCAGCAGAAGAGCTTCATTGATTTACACAATCATTACTCAGACTAGTGGTTCTCAAACTCGAGTTTTACTCTCAAAGCTCTGGCCAGTGAAAGCTGCTATGAAGTCCAGATTAATGATGAGCACTTTTGAAACACTGTAAATAGTTTCAAACCAGTGATTCTGAGCGCCTATCAAACTGACTGGAGAAAAGCCTATCCCTTTAATTTTTATTGCAACCCAACTAACGTGACCTGTATTTATGTGCCCAACTTTATTAAAGTTTTAGGATGAAACTCTCCGAGCTCTTACTCTCTTATCGCAGTCACCAGTTTTCCTCCTCTCTACACTGACAGACTTCGTAAATACAGTAAATGTCTAAACAGAAAGTTGAAATGTTTATAAATTTCATTGGTTCATCAACATGGGCAATCTCTGAACCC
Organism: Opsariichthys bidens; assembly: GCA_037194245.1. NCBI lineage: Eukaryota > Metazoa > Chordata > Actinopteri > Cypriniformes > Xenocyprididae > Opsariichthys > Opsariichthys bidens. The sequence goes on from CM074291.1 coordinate 4,559,797, forward strand.
ATGAATCAGTGTCTCTCAACGTCTGTATTTCACCTGATCTAGTGTCATTATAAATGTGTGGACATTTCGTGCAACATGTGTGTAGTTATAAGAAACCCTGAATCTGAAACAAAACGTGAAGGAGAGTCTTCAACTACAACAAAAACAACAAGAACTACAACAACTACATACTACTACTACAAGTACTAATACAAGTACTACTTCAACAACAACTATACTACTACTACAGCAATGAACACCACCTTCAAGCACATCAGATCGACAGAAACTGCTGTTGTTGATAATATAGGATACTAAATTAAGATTTGGAACTGAGTGATGGTTTCTATCAACTTGTACATGCAGTGCCATGCTTACTTACATAGATGAAATAAGCAGTAGCCGTCCAGAGCGCATGCCTTTTTTTCTTCGGATCAAATCTAAGGTTTTGAAATGAAAGATGAACCACACATTTAATAAATGTAGGGGGGAAAATGCCCCTTGGGTAAATACTATCACAAATATGAGAATATTTCTTCACATTAAGTTATTTATGCCACAAAAAATTAATTATTTTTTTTTCTCGGACAAACAACTTTTTTACTTTGACAAGTGAATGACTGATGTACTTGATAGGAATGGTGAAAAGGCAGGAATAATGCTTTTTGGTTTCACCTGCAGAGTGAAAACAGAGCATCCCACGCGTACATTGCTACACATGCGTATAACTACACTAGCGCCAGTGTAAGTCTTACCCGACACGAGAAAATCGGTAAATGTGAGAAAAAGAAAGACTTTCATTTTAACCTCTGTTGTTTCATGTGTTTCACGTCTTTCGTTCGTGTTTGAATCCTTCCCGCTACTCAGTCATCACAATTTGCATCCAACTGCCGAACAAAACAACACAAAAAATGATATAAAAGGCATGTATTAAAGGCATAAATAATGCTAAAATGTCTCTTTTGTTTTGGTGCATATCAATCACTTACACTAAACTACCAATAATGTCCGCCACTGGGAAACCACAGATGCTTGTCATTCATTGTAGCACATGATCAGGGCTGGGTAGGTTACTTTTAAAATGTATTTCACTACAGATTACATAATATATGCTTTAAAAAGTCATTTGTAACGTATTTCGTTACATTACTCTAAATTACATCTAAATACTGTAGAATACTTTGGAATACTAATAAGTGTGCAACAAACACAAAGTTTTTATCTCAAAATTATGACTTTTTCCCTCAGAATTGTGTGATATAAAGTTGCAACTGAGTTATGAAGTCAGAATTATGAGATATAAACTCGCAATATTGAGAAAAGTCAGAATTATGACATAAACTCGCATACTAAATTCACAATTGCAAGAAAAAGTCAGTATTGAAGTTTATATCTCCCAATTCTGACTTTATAACTTGCAATTTTGAGTTTAAATCTCGCAATTCTGAGAAAAAGAAAGTCAGAATTGTGAAATGCAAACTCACAATTGTGAGGGGAAGAAAAAAAATTGTGAGGAAAAAGTTGCAGGGACCAGTGAATTATAAAATGACTCACAAACAACTAGAACAAAACATGAAAACAGTCGTGGATCAGGTCATGACAGGACAGTTGACAGTTGGGCAATTTTTGTTTTTTTAATTCAGTCATTTTGTCTTGTTCAGACAGTACTAAATATTTTTTTTTTTTTTTTTTAAATATGATCCCCCTTAAAAGTATTAAAATGTTGAATAAACTTAACTGGCCTACAAATGTGGTTTGGATCGGACGGAGCCTTCATTGCTAGCCATCTATTGAGAAACACCCTAGTCAGCTCATTCAAACACGTCTCGAATACGGATAAGTTTCTTCTTAGTTTTTATCGGGGAATCTCCAATTTAACACCGCCTTGGTCTGGAGATCAGGAGTAACACGCCCCACCCACCCCAGGTCCCGCAAAATCCCAAACTCACCATTACTAGAAGCAGCTCCGACAAAACTGGGTAAAGTTTAGGGATACAGATACAGATACGGCCACTGGGCATGCGCACAACAACATTGCGTCATTTACTATTTATTTATGTATTTAATTTAATAACAGTATTTTCAGTATTGTAAGGGTAGGTTTAGGGTTGGAGTAGGTGTAGATGTTAATAAAACAAAATTAATGATAAGTAGCACATTTAATTCACTGTTATGGCATCTTGACATGTTGCCTCACTTCCGGGGTAAAGACCAGAAGGGATGCTGCAGCTGCGTGCAATTTTCTCTTCTGAAATTTTAGGTAGACTAGACGCACTAAAAGCGTATTGCCGCCCTCCACAGTTCATCTCAAGAACCCCATTTAATCGATTATCCTCCGGTTTCACAGACAAGGCAGCTGTGTTTGAGCTGTTTTGACTGAGAGCATGTCTTAAAATATGTCAGTGCCATTGTTTTGTGTAATGTTTTTTTCTAGGGTACGTTTATAAAAGCTACCTGAACTAAGACTTAATTCTGGCTTAGTCTAAACCCTGTCTGTGAAACCCGGCTTATGTAAAGTCCAGTCCTAAAGTTAACAACTTTTGTTGTCTCATAGTCCTTAGTACTAAGAATAGATTTTTTGAATAGTTTGAAACTTCAGATTCCAACAGCTCTGATCATACTTTTTTTTTCGGCATTTTTTCCTTTTTTATTATTATTGAGATTGGTTGACAGGAAGTGATTTGGGAGAGAGAGGGCGGAAGGGATCAGGAAAGGTCCACAAGCCAGAACTCGAACGAGATTTCTCTCTGTATGATGAATAACACAGTTCATTAATATTGCACACAGTTTCTACATCTCCACACAAGCATCTGCCATGCTTTCCAACCACTGCCAGCCCATAATTCAATGCACAGAGACCCAAATGAGAGGAATTCGTCTTCTTCAGGCTTTAACAGCAGCTTTCATCCAATGCAAACATCTCCCGGGTTTATTTTCCCATACTGAACGTTACATCATGTTCTCTCCATCAGTCCTGTCCTTGATAAGCACACGTTCTACAGCGCCTGAAAGCTGTTGTGTGTTTCCTCACGATGTGTAGTGTGCCATTCAAATTACTGTGACCTGGCCTTGATCTGGTCATAGTTATTTCTTCGTTAGTAACGAAATACAAGTAACTTAGGTACGGATTTAAAATACAAAATGTGAGTAACTGTATTTCATTACAGTGTCATTTTAAATGGGTGGTAATCAGATTACAGGTACATCTGAAAAGTGTTTTAGATTACCAAAGTGATTACTTTGAGTTTTAATGTCATTTAAACAGCGATTGGTGATTCTCTGACTCTGACCGTCTGAAAAAGCGGAGTTCAGTTTCACCAACATTTTAATACTTTTAAGAGGGATCATAAAAATGTTGTTATTTTTATTTAGTTCTGTCCTGAACAAGACAAAATGACTGAATTTATATAAAAAAAAATCAACTGTCAACTTAACTGTCCTGTCATGACCTGATGATCCACGACTGTTTTCATGTTTTGTGAGTCATTTTATAATTCACTCGTCACTGCATCTTTTTCTCACGATTTATTTTTTCCCCTTACAATCGTGAGTTTGCATTTCACAATTCTGACTTCTTTCGCTCAGAATTGCAAGATTTAAACTCACAATTGCAAGTTATAAAGTCAGAATTGGGAGATATAAACTTGCAATTCTAACTTTTTCTTGCGATTGTGAATTTAGTATGTGAGTTTATATCTCATAATTCTGACTTTTCTCAATGTTGTGAGTTTATATCTAATATTTTTGAATTTTCTCAATATTGCGAGTTTGTATCTCATTGTGACTTTATAACTCGCAATTGCAACTTTATATCACGCAATTCTGAGGGAAAAAGTCAGAATTGTGAGATAAAAACTTGCAATTACCTTTTATTGTGTTTGTTCCACACTTATTAGTATTCTAAAGTATTTAGTTTAAGTTACTAAACTTGAGTAATGTAATGAAATGCGTTACAAATTACTTTTTAAAGCATGTATTATGTAATGTGTAGTGAAATACATTTTAAAAGTAACCTCCCCAGCCCTGCCTACTGATAAAACTTGCGCCAAACCTGAGATCAGAACATCTTTGAGATCTTCCACATCTTTGGAACCATCCTCAAAGACCCCAGAACAAAATTGGCTCATTGGTGTCGTTAATGTCTTTGAAGACCAAATGCAGCACTTAAATTAATTGACTTGTCCAATATTCAGATCAAGTCCCAATCTACTTATACTATGGCCTAAATGTGGACTCTTCTAGTAAAGAAAAAGTACATAGTCTTGAGTCGAGTGTGTATCAGAAGAGTAGAAAAGGGCTGAAATCACCCCCTATACGGCACTATTAGAGGAAACAGCCATTTAGTGTCTGAAACCAACACTCAAAAGCTAGAGAGTACCCATAATGCACTGGGAACTACCAGAAATAGTAGACGATCCAGGGACTTGGATATTCTTTTCAACATACTATGCAAACTGGGACACTCATTCTAACCTCACAATCTGTTTAGGATGGATAGTATGGACACTGGGATGCAGCTTTTGTCTTCAATGATGTTCAACACACAAAATCTCAGAAAAATTGGTTGAAGGTTTCGATCAAATCTCTTTAAGTTACTCACACAGAGCCGCAGGTCTTCATCTGCTGCAACACCAACTGATGACATGAAATATACTTGGAGTGGGAAGCTGTGGGACACTTAAATAAAGTATCACATGTTTGTTATTCATTTATTTCTTTTATTAAAAAATGTGAGTATAAAAGTACAAAAAGCACTAAAAAAATTCTACAAAAATGACATGTAGAACACAAACTTCTCAAGCCCAGAGTAAAAACATTATCATTGAAGCCCTAACCCAACCTAAAGATAACAGTTTTTAACAGTAAAAATGCCGGCAAAAATTTAAATACCAATAAAAATTGTGTATTCTCTTAAGTGAGAAGAAAATACTGCAGCATGTGTATTCTTAGTTCTTTCAGTCATAAGGATGTAAACAGCAAAATTATTCAATTCCAAACAGATCAGTGCATTAATTGGTCAATATAACAGTGTTTTGATAAAGGCAGTTGGTCAAGGAAGGGTATAAATACAATTATTTAAAAGCCATACACATTATCAATGTGAAGACACCAGTGTTTTACAGTAATATGGGTGAAAAACAATTTCAACAAAAACACATTTGTTCACATACTTATTTCAGCAGCATATATCCAACTTGGTACGGCATGTGAACAGGAGCTTTTAAACTGTGTAGTTTTAGCAACTAGCCACTAGGATGGTTCCCCGAGAACTAAATGTTCCCCCAGGAACGTTTTCCTGGGAGCATTCGCACCGGCAGAAGGAACGATGAAGTGACGTAAGCTGCATTTGTTGTTGCGACTCATTTTGACGTAGCAGCACACCTTGATTTTGATGCAGAAAAGGCGCCAAAGCTTGGGCTCACAGTGTACACATTCTCCATTAGTTTAAAAGACACAATATGTAAGATTTTTAGATTAAAATATCCACTTTCATAGTGTTGTATATTTCATTCAGCTGTGTAGTTACATTATCCTAAATGTTTCCAAGAATTTGTAAACTCAGAGAAAATCACAATTTTAAGTAGTGCCTCTCTTGTCACTTCTCAGCTGATCTAGCTTACCGTTACGTCTCATACAGACAACAAACTAATACTAAACATTACAACTTTCAACACAGTCAAATGTAGTTTAGTATGATAGTGTAACTTTAGAGCAAGTGAAACGTTACCTCACAGTTTTAATTCGTCAAATAAACTGACCTGTATGAGGAGTATTTCAGCACTTGTGAGTAGTTCTGTAGAATGAAATGTCCTCGTTTCTTTATATCCTCGCGTGTGTCACTGATATCTGTCTCTCATTAGTGATTCTCGTTCACGTCCTGCTTCACACCACAGTCGTGTTAAAAACATGAATTCACTCATACATAAACATCATCAGATCCATCGGCATGACGACAAGTTCCATGACTCCATATTCACTGCGTCATCAATCTACACCTTTGTTATTGTTTTGAAGAATGTAGTGAAAAATACAGACTGTGCCTAAGATTTGTTTAACAGGCTGTCTATTGAGCGGTTATAAAAATAGAAGACAGTATGTGAAAAAGATTTAGCGTTTGAGTTTGACCAATCAGCTTACACTTACATCACTGGTAGTTTCTTAGAGATATGCATGTGACGTCACAGACGGTCGAAGTGACTGTGGTTACGCCCACTGAGTAACAAAAACACTGAGTGACAAAAACACTGAGTGACAGCACTGATTTTCAGAGTTGTCTACTTCCAGAGGCTGCTGAAAAATTGATCAGATTTCTTTCTTAGTGTAGATTCTCACAGGAAATAGTTTACCTCCATATTACAAAATGAGGAGTAAATAGTAAGAAATACTTTGTATGTTAAACAGATTAACCGTTATCATTTATCACTTTAGAAAAATAATTGTAAAAAAAATGTATATGTGGCGAGCAGGTGGTGCGAGTGATAATGAGCGTCAGCTGCGCGCTGCACCGGTCTCGTGTCTCTCACGGAGGAGCTCCGAAAGCATAAAAGAGGAGTGACGACAGCGAAGGATGAGAGAGGACCAGGCCTGGACTTTATGTTGTGTTTTTATTATGTTTGTGTGGACGACAGTCGCCGTGAGGAACTGCCGCCATTTTACTTTTTATTATGTTTGTGTGGGCATTTTAGTTTTGTTTTATTGTTTGTTTGTTTATTTATTTGATTAAAGTTACGTTCAATGTTCGCCGGTTCCCGCCTCCTTCTTCCCGTACTTAAGAACTGCGTTACAGTATATTTGATTTAATCACTTATTTAAATGTTTAAAAACAAATTATCGTTTAGTTTTTGCTGTGCTGTCGAGGACAACTTCGACTGGTATTGGACGGAGTGCTGAAATCATGGTATCATGACACTGTTTCTCTGAGCAATAGAAGTGTCCTCTGATCCTATTCTAGAGTTTCCTGTCTTCTATTCACTATTTCTAATAATGTAAAATAAATGGTGTTACATCAATGTGTCACTGGCAGCCTGAGGCTCATTCTCATTACAGGACGTCTCATTAGCAGAACCCAATGATGGAGGGTCAGGAGGATTAGGGATCGAGTCCATTGAAATCCTCTGCTGTAATAAAACAGATTCACAGAAGGTAAATGATGATTCAGTTACACAAACACTTTTTCCTGATGTTTACTGAAAGCTCAGGCAGGTTTACTAAATAAACACAATGTCTTAAATGTGGTTTAAACATTAACATTTGGCTTATTGAATCTTCTGTCTGATAAACTGAATCACACTGCCATCTTCTGTACTACAGTAACAACACGTTTGAATACCAGTGTCTGAAGCTCAACGTCTCAATCCTGATAAAATGACTAAAGAACAGCTGTTTACAGCGAGCCTTTGACATCACCATCCTAAAGCAGTTTCCTAACAGTGTACTGAAAATAATATTGCTTTCTACCAACGTTCTTTATATTAAAGTAAAACAGTATGAGAGCAGCTGTTCTGAAGTCAGTTGTTATTGGTGTTTCTACACAATGATTTCTTAAACCACATGAAAACCATTTTGCCAACTCACAGTTGCAGACAGATTTAATGCTCATAATCTCTCACCTGAACAGGACTGCGCCTCCTGCTGTCTGTTTGAACAATAACAATAACTCAATTAAACACTTCGGGTAATTAGAACAGAAATACGCATCTCTACATCTGTCAAAAACTCTCTTGTTAAATCAGCTGAATGTAACGCTCACCGTTCCTACTTTTGTGACGCTTGAGGACAATCACAGCAGCCACAGCTGTAACCAACAGAACAGCAGCACATGTTCCTGCAACAGCAGCTGAAGACACACCTGAAGCTGAGATGATGAAGATAGACAGAATTATAATTGGTTTCACTAATATCAGGTCAGTCATGACAACTCTCAGAGAGATTGACCTGGTAATGGATACGGCAGTGATGATGTTTTTCAACGCAAACAATATTGTGAACTGACAGACAAATCAAAATATCCAGTTGTTCCTCAGATCTTCATCTTGGTTCTATTACAGAATTCACCCATCAAGATGTGTTTGCTCCCAATGAAACATTACTGGACTGATTTAAACATTGTGAGTGACCAATTGATACTCACCAGTGACAGAAACCCTGAATACTTTTAAACTGGTGGTGCTGATGCTCTGATGGATGTGGCTGATGATCTTCAGTTTATATTCTCCAGAGTCTGTGGTTCTGGTGTTCATGATGGTCAGAGATCCAGTCTGATGATCCAGCTTCAGTCTGTCTCTGAATCTCTCAGTACCTTCATTACACTGAACATCTGTAAAGTTCTTACTGAGATCTCCATTGATTTCAGCGATGAGAATCTCATTATAATACCACATCATCACATCATTTGGGTGTTTTATTACTCCAGGATCAAAAGTAACAGATTCTCCTTCATTCACTGACTTTCTCTTCACTTCATCTCGTTCTGCAGCAGAAACTCCTGAAACACAAACCAACAGATGATGGAGGAAAACAACATCATGAGAGAACTGTGGACACTTCAGTGTTTGCACATGCTCTAGCTTCACTTTCAGTGTGAAACGGATTATTTTTGCATGTATTGTACTTATAAATACATTATACATCTATTATACCAAATCCTTATTTCAGGGTTTCATAAGCAACTCACCAAGAACAGAAACATTGATGATCTTTTCTCTTTTATGGCTGCTGCTGATGATATTTACTTCATAAACTCCAGAGTGTGTGTTTGTGATGTTCATGATGGTCAGAGATCCAGTCTGATGATCCAGCTTCAGTCTGTCTCTGAATCTCTCAGTCCCTTCATTACACTGAACATCTGTACAGATCTTACTCAGATCTCCATTGATTTGAGCGATGCGAGTGTCGTTAAAATACCATTTAACATCATCTTGTTGGTTTCTGGTAACTGTAGTGTGTAGAGTGACTGAATCTCCCTCATTCACAGAGACACTGACTGTATCGACACTGAAAACACCTGGAGAAGAAATTAACAGATAATTATACATTATGCCTAGAATAATGAAAACAGGAAAGTGCTCTTAAAATGTTATTAACAGAAGTCTGTCTGGATTGATAATGTAACTCATGCAAACAAACAGCAGAAGAGCTTCATTGATTTACACAATCATTACTCAGACTAGTGGTTCTCAAACTCGAGTTTTACTCTCAAAGCTCTGGCCAGTGAAAGCTGCCATGAAGTCCAGATTAATGATGAGCACTTTTGAAACACTGTAAATAGTTTCAAACCAGTGATTCTGAGCGTCTATCAAACTGCCTGTAGAAAAGTCTATCCCTTTAATTGCACTTTCATATTTAACCACTAGAAGGCGCATGTCTTCCATCTTACTGAGATCTTTAGTAACACACCTTCCCCTTTAAGACCACGTGCTTCACAAACTCCACGCGCTGGTTCACGGTAAAGTTGTGCGCGTTCATACAAAAAAACTCATAACCGTTTTCTTGTGTATTTTTATTGTAACCCAACTGCTCACTAACGTGACCTGTATTTTATGTGCCCAACAACAACAACAACTACAGCAGCAACAACAAAAAGAACAACTATACTAAAAAGAAACCAAGAATCTGAAACAAAACGCGAAGGAGAGTCTTCAACTACAACAAAAAAACGAACAACAACAGCTACGTACGACGTACTACTACATGTACTAATACAAGTACTACTACAGCAATGAACGCCACCTTCAAGCCACATCAGATCGACAGAAACTGCTGTTGTTGATAATATAGGATACTAAATTAACATTTGGGACTGAGTACATGAACTTGAACATGCAGTGCCATGCTTACTTACATAGATGAGTTAAGCAGTGGCCGTCCAGAGCTCAGGCTTTTTTTCTTTCTTTTTTGATCAAATCTAAGAATTTGAAATGAAAGATGAACCACACATTTAATAAATGTAGGGAAAAATGCCCTTTGGGTAAATACTTTCACAAATATGCTGATACACTGATGAGAATATTTCTTCACAATAAGTTATTTACGCCACACACACACACACACACACACATATATATATATATATATATATATATATATATATATATATATATATATATTTTTTTTTTTTTTTTTACTCTGACAAAAAGTAAAAAAGATGCTACCTATAATGGCAACATAATTTCTATATTTGATACTGAGACACAGGCACGAGCCGTCAGACAAAAAACTAGACATATTTTGATAAGCATTTAAAGGCTTTCTCAACTTGTTATATTTTACAGTTTGTGAACTTATACGATTTTGAAGGCTTTGTATACACACGTGCTGAAAGAATGAAACCACAGAGCATCACACGTGTGTATTACTGTAACACGCGTTACAGAACCAGAGCGAGTGTAAGTTGTCTTACCCGACACGAGGAAATATCCTAATGTGAGCAAAAGAAAGACTTTCATTTTATCCTGTTGTCCCTTGTGCTTCGCGTCCTTTGTTCAGTGCTGTGAGTAACGTGCCATCAATCTTTCCCGCCTCTCAGTGCCCATCCCCTTTTCAACTGCCAAAAGAAATACAGTTTTTTCTTTTCTTTTATTTATTTTTTATTTTTTATTGAACACCAAGAACAAAAGAAAAACAAAGTATACATCTACAATGGCATTGATAAATACAGATGAATATTAAGCAAGGCATATCAGTTAAACAAATATTAATAAAAGAAAACTACAGTTAAAGAAGGAAAAGAAAACAAAACACTCAGAAGGGTCTCTTCACTCCTCTTCTGAATGTCTCTTATTATTGCAGCAAATGCGTCTTTCATTTTCATACATTCAAACGATGGAAAGTAATTACAAATAAAGTCTCATTTAAAAATAAGGTTTCGTCTTTATTTCGTCTTTGCATTTATGAATGAAAATTTTTCTTAGAATCAACATTACATTAATCATTCAACAGCATTACAAACATCATGTCCCTCCCCCCCCCCCCAAAAAAAAAATTGGGCAGTGAATGAATCTCTCTCCAAACCAATGACACATATTTTCGCAGAAAATATCTGAAAACACACAATAAAAAAAAGATCAAACCATTGTCTTAAATTCACTTGACGGGAATGAACCGCTGAATATTGTAAAATGAGTTTCCCGCTTTAGGAGTTCCAGAGGGAAACTCGCGCAGAGGACAATATAAATAAAGTTCGTTTATTCACAGAAATGAGGCGATCACAGGTAAGTTTGCAGATGTTAACAGTCTTGATCCAGAGTTCGCTGAGGGAGATGACAGATGACACACACCTCCTTTGACCAGGTAAGTAACAGACAACCACAATGATGAACACAAGAGACCTACAGACATCGACACGGGAGGAAGGATAAAGGATATCCAGGAGCTTGAGTACCGGTAATCCAGAGTAGCGACATTCGGTAGTCCTCTATAGGAACAAGACCGGATGAGGGGAGGTCACAGTTGCCAACTCTCGCGAGACAAATAAGCAACCGCTGCTTTAAAAACAAGCCCAACATTATTCGATTATTTATCATCAATCTTATTTATCATTAACTATTTATTACCAATAAATGAGTTTGCAACATATTAAACTGAAAAACAGAAGTTATTTAGTAAAAATCAGGGAGGACATGCACTATCCACTCATCTCCGATCACCTGTGAGGAGAACAAGGTTGGAGGTGTAGGGGATTTTACAGTTTAAGACCCTTCGACCAGATATGTTGAAAGAAGACCAGGAGTCAGAAGTGCAATCAAAAATTAGAAGATAATTTTACTGAAGAATAGTTTGCAGTTTCATCAGCAGAAGTCAGCTTCAAGTCTCACAAGGAGTTCGTAGGCCGCTCTGCATACATACATTTTTACACAGCAATTATACTCTAACAGAGTCCACTAACTACGTCAATACTCAGGTTACGAAGAATCTGATTGGTTAAGAAAAACTAAACAAAATTGGAAATGTTCCACACATGGTAAGATAGTCAGGAGCATATCATCATCTATCAGGATGCTGACGCTGGGCTCCTTGATTTAGGCACAAAGTGTCCCTCTAGGTCAGGCCTAGGCGCCTCCAGGTCTCCTGGTCCAGATGACAACAGTCCACGAGCCCTCCATATACCCTGCACAGAACATTTACACACACACACAATACATGGCACCACCGAGTTGATAGTTGTTCAGACTCCAACTATCAACATGTAAGTTTCTAAAAACATACTGATAACATGTTCTTAGTTCTGGTGAGAAGTACAAACAGTATTCACTTTTATCCTGTGGAAAAATACAAAAATACAAAGGTTAAGGTGACATTTGGAAATGAGACAAAAGTCACGTCCAGTCCAAGAGCTGTGTGATCTTTGTGACCCGAACTGTCCAGGGAGCTAAGAAAACATATATATAACTGGACACATGTTGAGGGTCTTCACCAAACAGGCAGACATAGTATGAGAATCTCAGATGTTTGCCTGGGAATGGAATTTCAACAGACACATCATCATTTTCAGGTTACCTATAAATGAAATCATGCAACTAATATTTTAATAGGAAAAAGAAGTTTGATTATTACTTTTATTATAATCACAAATGTCAATCACTACAAAAAGGATAAATTTATAATGAAGAGACAGGGGATTTGGATTATCCCCCTTCACTCCCCCGTTTTAGACCAATGTGGGGCCTAATACCACCACGTCTGGTCTATCCAGTGAGGTCTCTACGGAAGGCGGAGTGGTGACGCATGCTTCCCTGACGGGTTACACTTGTCTCTTCACCCCATCATGGACAAGCCGGAAACAAAAAATTCTGGTCCCCATGGCAGGGGCTCTCCCACCTTCCACTCACAACAGGGCGTTGATCTTTTCTTTGGTCAGCTGGTTGTTCAACTTGATCAATGTGGTCTCCTCCTCCGCTGGATTTACTGTTCGGCATGCAGATCTGAAGATGTATGAGAAACAACACCGAACACACAACCAGATACCCAGACACAGCACCAGCAATCCTACACATGCTCCGAAAGCATAGAGTACATACTTCATGATGCCCAGAGCCATGTCTTCTGAAGCAGCCACAAATTCCTCCCATGCTTCCTCTACGAATTCACTCACACTTTCAGTCACGTCAGTGAACATTGAACCTACAGTAAAAGCCACCATCACAGCTGCTGCGAAACTAGAAGGTCCCTCAGGTTCCCTGATAAAAACGTTGCCATCTGATCTAAGCCACACAGAATTCAGATATTCATACCCAGCGAACACATCAGTAGATTTCATCTGTTTCATGAATGCATTAATGTAACTTTCCTGAGCTTGCCTAGCCTTTAACTCCGGGTAATATTCAGTTTTGTGCTTCATTTCAGCGAAACATAGGCCTAATTCAGCACAATTTCCATGACGGCATTTCTTTGCTGGGTGCCAGGAAGGACCCACAGGATGTACCAACTTATGATTGACACAATTACCTGAATCTTGTTTTGAATGCAGATCTCTGATCTCCTGGACTGGTGGGACAGGTCGGAGGAATTGCTGAAATTGTTTTTCTTTATCAAACCATTCATCACCCATCGCCACATCTGACACCTGCGGCCACATAAACACCTGAAATGGTTGAAAATACTTCCACACTAACTCATCTACAGTCAAGGGCACCTTTGAATTTGAAACCCTGCTGGTGGCTATTTCCAAAAACAGATGAAACATATTTATGTGCATCCAGGCTGTGACATTATATACCATAGAGGTGGCGCTACTACACTTACTCTCAAGATGATCATGCAATTCTTCCATCCTAATGATCGTTTTATTAGCCATGGCCAGAGCAAAATCATACTGAGCCAATACATCCATCAAGCTAGCCCAGGTGTAGTCATGCTTAACGAATGAAGAATTACAGATCTCCCATGGAATGGGCAGGTCCTTAACACCTGTGAGCCTAGCGGCCACATCCTTGCACCTTGTAGTCTGTTCTGGAGGAAACGTGGAAACAAACCACTGCTGAATTTCCTTACCCAGACAGCGTTCTACATGGACCGTCTCCTTCCATGGATCATCAAATCGGGTGTATCTAGGCCATGCAAGAGAAATAGCATTCACAAAAGGTAAACCATTAGTACTACCATTTAAATCAAAATTCTTTTCATCAGTCTTGTCTATTCTTCCTAGACGGTCACAAACCGCTCCATAAGATCTGTCAGCGTCCCACCGGACCAAATGAACCTTTGTGGGTTGTAAAACTCCCCATCTCATCAGAAACTTATCATTGAGCACCTCATTGTGCCATCTGGAGTTAGGGTCCTCTCTGAATACAATGTTGGAATACATGTAACTCTGTGCGACTGCCTTGACTACCCGGTTCAATCCCAGTCGATCTCTAGCTTGGGGCAGAAAATAAGACATTATATGGCGGGGATCAGGTGCACTTGGATATAACGGCATTTTCACCGCTTTCCCACCCAAAATTACATGGGCGTCTTCAGCCTCCTTAGCTGAACGTTTCTTTCGTTCTGATCTATCATCCGCAAACTTTTGGTGCACCACGTACCTATGAATTCGGTCTATTTTAGATGAGCAGGTGCTTTGATTGTCACGAACAACTGACACTGGAATCCAGCTCAAGGAACTGAAATTACTTGCAAACACATCCAGCCCATCATCGTTCGCCCACCGGCCAGTTTGCATAATGAGGGTACTCTCTGGATAATTTGGGGAGTGACCGAGCCAAAAGGTCACCGTCTCATTACCGTCCAAACGATAACATCGGCCATTAACGTTTTGGTACATACTAGGAATTAAATTTAGTCCCTCAGTGGAATTTAGACATGGGTACTGAACCCATGATGGACGGTTATCAGTTATCTCACAGTCCCAATTGGTTGAGAAGGCATGTAATCGACCTGTCCAGAGAGAAATTTGGATCCACAATAAGAATGATAGTGCAATCACAATTAGCATTACTAATGAGAGCGGGATTACCAATCGAACAAACGCCCGTCTCAATTTCAGTCGTTTTTCTTGTCGCACTTCCTCTTGAAGGATTAGCAGCTTCAATATGTCTTCTGGTCCAGACATCTGTAACAATAAAAACACTGGTTCCAGAAATAAATTAACACATTGTTTTGATATATATCACGATGCCCTAAATATGATTTAGGTATTATGGTTGTTCAGAGTTAGCGATTTGGGTTGTACGTTTCTCAAGTGGTTTCACCTGTGACCAATGTCTCCAGACGGTACCTAGAACTCCTTTGTCAAGGAGAACAGATGTATTAGTCGTCAATAATACCTGATAAGGTCCGTCAAATTTTGGGCCTAGAGGAGAAACAATTTCTCTTTGCAACATTACACTGTCCCCTATTTCAGGTAGAACAGGCATGTGTCTCTGTTCAGTGTTATCTTTATCAGCTTGCCTGATAGTGACACTGACTCGTGTGTCACGTAAACAATCATCCAACGCTTTCAGATAATTTTGCAACGTATCTTTCAATGGGCCTGATGGTCCCTCATGTTGCAAGGGAGCATCCCATGGCAGTCGCATGTATCGACCAGTCATTATTTCAAAAGGGCTGATCTGGGTGGTTTTGTTAGGGCTGGCTCTCATGCTAAACAAAATTGTGGGGATGGCAGCATGCCATCCCTTCCCCCACTCCAACAGTCTCTTCCTCAGTGAGGTTTTCAGGGTACGATTTGTACGTTCGACTGAGCCACTAGACTGAGGTCTGAAAGCAATGTGAAAGTGTTGTTTTACCCCCATTAACTTCATAACATTTTTCATGACCTTCCCAGTGAAATGTGTACCCTGGTCTGAGTCAATTTGTACCGGTAAACCCCATCGTGGGAATACTTCGTTCAACAATATCTTTGCTGTTGCATCTGCTGTGCAGTTTTTCAGCGGAAATGCTTCCACCCATCTGGAAAATAGATCAACAATCATTAAAATGTAGGTGTACCCTCCACTAGGGGGCAGTGGACCTATGAAGTCAATCTGTAGGTGGGTCCAAGGCCCCTGTGGGCGAGGTGCATGTCCTAAAGGGATCTTTAGCTTAGAAGAGCTGTTTACCTTTAGACATACTAAACATCTTTTGCAGAAATCAGTGCAAGCAGTTCTCATCTTTGGCCACCACCATGTTTTTGAAATCATTGCATATAACTTTTCAGGACCCGCATGTGCCAGCCCATGATACAGAGACATTAATTCAGTGCGAGCAGAAGAAGGACACACAAAACGCTCATTAAATTTCCACAGTCCATCAGAACTCTTTTGTGCCCCTAACTTAGTCCATTGCTCTACTTCTTCATCAGCATCTTCCGCATAAAGTTCGAACATGTCTCTGGAATGCTCTTCTTCTTGAAGGGTAAGAGCCATGACACTCACGCATGTCTCAGTCTGTTTTGCAGCCCCCCTGGCAGCAGCATCGGCAGCTTGATTCCCTCTTGATTCTGGAGAGTTGTCCTTGGCATGCCCCGTGACTTTGATAACAGCTCCCTCTGTGGGAATATCACACGCTTCCATGAGTTCAATTACCTGCTGCTGGTGAGAGATTGGCAGACCGGCTGTGGTTAGAAATCCTCTTCGTTTCCACACAGGGCCGAAATCGTGAACAACCCCGTATGCATACCGACTGTCAGTGTACACATTGACTCTTTTTCCCCTGCCATACTGTAGTGCTCGGGTCAACGCAACCAGTTCTGCCACTTGAGCCCCTCCTCCTGAAAGAGAACCACAGTCAACAGTTTCACCATGTTCATTTACCACAGCCCAGCCAGTGAAGCGCTCGCCGTTCTCATGGAAACTGGACCCATCCACGAACAAGTTCATTGCGTTTGGAAGTGGTTCGGAGTGGAGGGGGCTCTGGCTATCTTCTTCGAGCAATCGTACGCAGTTGTGAGGAGTCCCTTCATCTGGTAACAAAGAGGCAGGGTTGATAGCAGTTTCACAGTCAATTTGTATGTCCACATTTTTACTCAGGAGGGTGGCCTCCCACTTAGCTCGTCTTTGATTAGAGATGGAGCCCAAGCGGGTGTTTGTTAACAGTTTCAAAATTTGATGCCTGGTGTGCAATACCACCTTTTGATGAGCGACAATGTCCTCTGTGATCTTTACTGCCCATTCGGCACAATCACATATCAACAAACATGGATGTTGTCCTGCCATGGAAGCGGGGATAGGAGCAGAATAGTATCCTACTATACCGTATGAGGCTCTTCCTGGAACTCGTTGTCCCAGGGCAGCGGAGTAGGCCTTGTTTCCCACCCAGGTCCATAGGTGAAAGGGCCTTGTGGCATCGGCATGTCTCAGTGCTGGGGAGGAAGCTAGAGTTTCTTTTATACTCACGAATGCCTCCTCCATCTCTTCAGTCCAGTCAATCAGCTCAGGCCCTGGTTTTCCTCCCTTTAGGGCTTCTGTGAGTGGTTTAGACAGTTCAGTGTATTCAGAAACATACTGACGGCAGTAATTCAATAACCCCATTACTTGCCTTAAACCAGTGACAGTGTTTGGTTTCGGCAGGTTGATGATGGCTTTTATTCTGTCAGGGGTGATGCGTCGACCATGCACCCCAACAATCTGGCCCAGATAGGTGACCTCAGGTTGTGCTAACTGAGCTTTCTTCAAATTCACCTTGAATCCCCCGTTTTTGAGGGCATTCAGAACAGTCTGTACAGCAGTCAAATGTTTGAACTTTGTGGGGCTAGCAATTAGAATATCATCCACATATTGAAGGACCACAGATCCCTCCGATTCGACAGTCTTTCGTATAGGGTCAATGAATGATGCCAGTACCTGATGAAATAGTGTAGGAGAATTGCAGAATCCTTGTGGCAAACGACTCCAGGTCCACTGGCGACCCCCGCAGCTGAAAGCAAATTTAGCTTGGTCCTCTGGTGCTAAGGGGCAAGTCCAAAAACCGTTAGAAATGTCCAAAGCAGTAAAATAACAATGTTCAGATCCTATCTCATGTAAGATAGTTGCTGGGTTAGCCACCAGGGGGTGCATTTTTACAGAGACAGCATTCAGGGCAGTGTAATCAATCGTCAGACGCCAACTCCCATCTGGCTTACTGACTGGCCACATGGGGGAGTTGGTGGGGGAGGAGCATGGAATAACAATCCCCCGTTTATGCAATTCTTGTACAACATTTTCAGCTCCCATTCTAGCATCATTTTTCAAAGGATATTGGCGTTTTGCCTCTGAACCTGAGCAAGCCCACAATCAAATTTATCTTTTGCCCAAACTTCGGGGAATTTTGAAATGACAAACTTCCACTCAGGACGAGTTTCAGTTATACAGACAGGCTCAGCCACTGCACACCCTTTGTCATGGTGGGGACCAGATTGAGATAAGCGAATTGTTTCATTGCAGCCAAGCACGAGCTTATCTTTTGAAAGCAAAACATCAACTTCTAGTTCTCTTAGAATGTCAACACCAATTATTGTACCCACAGTGTTTTTGCCAACCCAAAATTCAGTCCAATACACATTATCAGAATTTGAAATTGCAAGTGGAACAGGGACAGATTTGAAAAACACATTTTTGC
The DNA here is from genome assembly GCA_037194245.1 of Opsariichthys bidens. Classification (NCBI taxonomy): domain Eukaryota; kingdom Metazoa; phylum Chordata; class Actinopteri; order Cypriniformes; family Xenocyprididae; genus Opsariichthys; species Opsariichthys bidens. The sequence goes on from CM074291.1 coordinate 4,578,289, forward strand.
CATTCAATCCCTCTATGTACAAAGATTCAGAAGTTGTTTCAAGATCAATATTTGTGATAGACACAGTTGCCCCGGTATCGATCAAAGCTATGCATTGCCGGCCTCCTAACAATGCGTGAACGAAAGGGCGAGAATCAGTGTTATCACATGAACCGGAGGCCGCTGACCCCTAATCTTCACCTAACAGTTTTTTCAATTTCTCTATGTCTTTGTCAGATAGAGTATTAGCCTTTGGAGACCCTTTGCGGTTTCCCTTGTTTCTTTTAGGTCCCTGACCTCTTTGTTTTGTGCGACAGAATCTCTCCACGTGGCCTACTCTATTGCAGTGAGTACAGGTTTTAGGGGTTTGCCTGCACTCCGGGGCGTAATGGCCCAATTGACCACATTTATAACACCCTTTGTCATTGCGTGGAGCCATTTCCGCTTCCGCAACCACAGCAGATGCTTTAACACCAGTCGAGTCGTCTGGAATTTGCATTCGACTCCAACTCACAGAGCACCAGCGAAGCAGCCCCTCCCAATTTTGCAAGTCTACGGAGCTATGCATCAACAGATCTCGGTATTGTTTACTCAGTCCGCTTGTGGCAGACTCAATAACAATAGCAGAGTCATATTCTTCGCGGCTGTTATTTGCAGCACAGTAGTTCTCACATGCAGCACGAAAACGCTCAACATATTCTAAGGGGTTTTCACCAGGTTTCTGTTTAACTTGCGTCACACTGGTCCAGGGAAATGATCCCCGACCCAAAAGATCTTTAACATTTTTTTTGTAATCACCATATGCGAGACAAAATTCATGCCAGTTGAAAGGAACTGCCGGTTCAACATGGATTCTATGAGCATCTCTTAATTTGCTCGCGGGGATCAGACTTTCCACTATAGCTCTTATATCATTGATCCCCAGATTTTGTTGCCTTGCAATGGCTTCAATTTTGTCCCACACAGCTTTATTTGGGTTAAACATCTTAAAAGGTTCCAACCCTGCAAGCAAATTGTTTTTCTCAGAAGCCGAGAGTCTAGTCCACTCTCCAACCTCTCGCCCCGCCCCCATCTCAGTGTTTCTCACAGCAACATTAGTGTGTCTGACTGGTGCAGCGGAGGTTGTACTTTCTGGGGAAGTCTGGCTTTCTTCCATGGAAATCAGTTCAAGATTTCTGACTCCAGGTGCTGACTTAGGTTTTGCTTGCATGGTAGGAAACTCTGTGGGGGCAACATAAGGAGGAGGCATGCCCATGTCGGCGACCTCCATCAATCTGCGCACCTCTGTGTACGGTCCCTCAGTCTGGTTCTCAGTCTGTGTCACAGTGCTTAAAGCAGCAACTGCTTGAACAGGCTGAGGAGAGAGAGCGGGAGTGGAGGGGGCATATAAAACTGACACTGCATCACATTTCACAATGTTCATAACTTTTTCACACACCATATCCAGCCCTTTACTCATACCACTCAGATCATCCCCGACAGCAATGCCTGTGATTTTAGTCATTCTGTCACGTTGGGCAACCAGTTTGTACCAGACTTCGGTTAACTTTGGGATTTTTCTTTCAGAGGTTAATGGTACACCCGCCCATTTTACAAATCCAAGAACACATACAAATTGTTAGGAATTTGTATTTTTCTGGCTCTTTTTTAGTCTGTATCCAGTCCATTTGCTGGTCAACAGTCCAATTAGAATCGAAGCCCTGGCTAACCATTTTCTTGATTAGATCCATATTTTTCTTGGAGGTGAGAACCTCAGAGCAAAGCTGTTTACAGCGAATGCTCTCTTCTGCCTCATGGCGTATATCAGAACTGAACAAATTACTTAGTTTATCAGCCATTGTTGGTCACAGTTGGAACTCACGCAAGAAGTTAGTAGCAAAAGGTTGAGGCGGTTATCGGTAAACACGAGCTGTACTTTTACGTGATGAAACCACAGAGTATACTACAGGATACTGGTCACATATACTGGTACAAGCCAATTAGGGTCATAGAATTGTCTTACAAAACTCGGAATCGTTCCAGATGCATCCCTGGCAAACAAACAACCCTATTATCTTATAGTATTTTGCAGCTAATTAAGAACTTTTTCCCTACCTGTCTGAATCTCTAAGCTCGGGGATCCCCTATCTGGAGTGGATGAGGCAAAGCGTCAGGCTTACGGTTTTACACACGTAGTGTCTCTTCACTCCGGTGAGGGTGCTCCCGCACCTAACGCACAACTTCGTGCACGTCAACCCAATGTCCACACCGAAGTGCGCTCCCAGGGCACACAAAGTGTCGTTATACTCTGGTGGGGGTGCCTCCCGCACCTAACGTACAATTTAGTGCACGTCAACCCAGTGTCCGCACCAGAGTTTTAACCCCAGGATACACGCTTTTATAGCACAATGACATCGACCCACTGTCAGATGTCTGGGGGCTCACGTCTGAGTCAAAACCCCTACCGCTTGCCTTTTTCTCCACCACTTCCACTCCAGACAGTCCTAGCAAAAAAATAATAAAATTCTTCCTACCTTTGTTTGTTGTTTAGCCAGGGATGTCACCAAGGAATGATTGCCCGCATCCTCCACCATAAACTGTAGGGGATTTTACAGTTTAAGACCCTTCGACCAGATATGTTGAAAGAAGACCAGGAGTCAGAAGTGCAATCAAAAATTAGAAGATAATTTTACTGAAGAATAGTTTGCAGTTTCATCAGCAGAAGTCAGCTTCAAGTCTCACAAGGAGTTCGTAGGCCGCTCTGCATACATACATTTTTACACAGCAATTATACTCTAACAGAGTCCACTAACTACGTCAATACTCAGGTTACGAAGAATCTGATTGGTTAAGAAAAACTAAACAAAATTGGAAATGTTCCACACATGGTAAGATAGTCAGGAGCATATCATCATCTATCAGGATGCTGACGCTGGGCTCCTTGATTTAGGCACAAAGTGTCCCTCTAGGTCAGGCCTAGGCGCCTCCAGGTCTCCTGGTCCAGATGACAACAGTCCACGAGCCCTCCATATACCCTGCACAGAACATTTACACACACACACACAATACATGGCACCACCGAGTTGATAGTTGTTCAGACTCCAACTATCAACATGTAAGTTTCTAAAAACATACTGATAACATGTTCTTAGTTCTGGTGAGAAGTACAAACAGTATTCACTTTTATCCTGTGGAAAAATACAAAAATACAAAGGTTAAGGTGACATTTGGAAATGAGACAAAAGTCACGTCCAGTCCAAGAGCTGTGTGATCTTTGTGACCCGAACTGTCCAGGGAGCTAAGAAAACATATATATAACTGGACACATGTTGAGGGTCTTCACCAAACAGGCAGACATAGTATGAGAATCTCAGATGTTTGCCTGGGAATGGAATTTCAACAGACACATCATCATTTTCAGGTTACCTATAAATGAAATCATGCAACTAATATTTTAATAGGAAAAAGAAGTTTGATTATTACTTTTATTATAATCACAAATGTCAATCACTACAAAAAGGATAAATTTATAATGAAGAGACAGGGGATTTGGATTATCCCCCTTCAGAGGGATGGAAAAGCAGAAAAAGAGAAGAACAACAGCCACATATTTATAGCTTTATATAATAACAAATGTATCTATAAGTGACTATATGACTACTTGTTTTTTAATATTGCAAACCCTCTACCCGGGTCCTACTTCTAACCCGGGACTTCCAGTATGGGAGTAGGATGCTCTAACAAGGCTGCAACCTCTAGCATCCGTCACCTGAGCATCTCTTGAGGTCAGAGGAGTGAGGTTTACTCGCACAGCAACTACTAGCTGGCCGCCGTTACACCCCCCTAAACCTCACTCCCATCCGGGTCACGGCACCAATGTAACCCCTCTACCCGGGTCCTACTCGACCCGCTCCGAGCGGGCTTCAAAATCCAGGTTTTCCAGCATGGGAGTCAGACGCTCTAACAAGGAGACTAAAGGCTGCAACATCTGTCGCTATGGGTCAGCATCTCTCTGGCATCTCTTGAGGTCAGAGGAGTGAGGTTTACTCACACAAAAACTACTAGCTGGCCTCCGTTACATATAGCCTGTGATAATTAATAGCCTAAATCACAATCACAAAAAACATTGTAAAAATGACAGATTTACCTTATAAAAAAAGGTCATCCCTCTCTTCCCTGCACCGTTCTTACAGTCACACATCGCTTCGTCCCTGTTTCACACCATTTGGTCTTCACAATTCTATTTTTAGTTTATAATGTAGAAATTCACCAAATGTTCATTATTCATTATTCAAGATAAATTTCAGCATTCACTGGGCTCCTTTGTCTTTCATTTACTTTTTTGTTTTTCAAAATATAATTGAATATTGAGTGGATTGGTTTACAGTATCACACACAATAAGCTTTGCTGGATATTTAGGAAAATGTAACACAAGCACATCATCACTAGTGTTCAAAGCAGAAAGATCATCTCTCTGATACAGCGTGAGCGTCGGTCCTGGCGGTCCACTGTCCTGCAGAGTTTTGCTTCATCTCTAATCAAACACACATGAATAAGCTACTCAATAATCAATGTCTGAGGGATTACTGGAAAGTTTCGGGCAGGTGAGTTTTTACCAGGGCTGAAGCCGAACTCTATAGGACGGTGGACCGCCAGGACCAGAATTCACCAACCCATGCTATAAACAGACACTTCTGTACTCGGAATAAGAGTAAATAACTCTTAGTAAAATAAAAAGTAAAAAAAGAGAAACTAATGATACAAAATAAGGCTTTTTGAACAATGGCAAACTCTAAAAGAGAATAAACATTGCTTTTTATTTTCTGAAATGTACATGTATGTCTTTACAGTGAATTGACGCAGCAGAAAAGGACCGTTTTTAACACACAGACATCTTTCCCCATTAGATCACTATAGATTAGTAACAGTACATTAACACAATTGTTTTGGATTAACACAAACGTTTTCTGAAATTTTTGATGGTTACTATATAGGAGATTTTGAAATATTTTCAAATTGACACTGTAGAAGAATTTACAGTTAAAGACCCGAAAGACCAGATATGATAAATGAAGATCCGGAGTCAGAGATTAAAAAAATAAACTGAAGAAATTTTACTGAAGAATAGTTAGCAGTTTCATCAGCAGAAGCAGCTTCAAGTCTCACAAGGAGTTCGGAATTCGTAGCTCTCTCTCTCTCCTCTCTCTTTCTCTCTCTCTCGCTCTCTCTATCCTCTCTCTCTCTCTCTCATTTCCACAACAATTATACTCTAACAGAGTCCACTAACTACAACATTACTAAGATACTGATTGGTGAAGAAGATTGTCTTAATTTTATTACTTCCCAGATAGCACACGTACGTCGCGCAGACGTCTGTATGATGTGCGCGTTTTCATCTGGGAGACGTATTTTTTAGGGCGTTTGCTCATCTGGAATACGTTGTATAGACGTCCGTTTCAGACGTTCAAATGACATCTAGTGGACGTACTAAAGACGTTAACGGTTAGGATCTTATATCTGTGCGACATCTGATTTATGTAGCATAGACGTCGTTTTTGATTAGACATTTTAGACGTTCCTTCACATTTACTTCTATTGAAAACAACTACAGCTAACACTAAGTATGCAAGCGTTTACATATGACAACTATTCCCGTGAATGAAAGAACACAAACATAGACTGATATGAATAATTTTATTAGCAGTAAATGAAAAAACAACAATTTTAAATACTGAAACGAACAAACAAAAGGGTTAAAAAAAAAAAAAAAAGAACAGGCAACATCCTCCCGGTGGCCAAGCGGAGATAATCCTTAATGTACTTTTCTGCATCTGCTTCGGTTGGCGACGGAAGCACTGGATTCTTCATAGTGTAACCCCTCCACCCGGGTCCTACTCAACCCGCTCCGAGCGGGCCTCGAACCCGAGTCTCCCGGCATGGGAGTCGGAATCGTTACAATAGCTCCAAAGTTCACTACATCCAATTTGAGACGATCACAACGTCCTGTAATAATAATAATTAATAAACCATTTGTTTTGTGAAGAACAAAAATGTCGTACTAGAGAACATTATTAAAAAATCCATGTACACAATTTATCCCGAGTGCTTTTTTGATGCATATATTTAAAAAAGGGAAAAAACGCAATTTAGTATTAAATGTGAAGGTGCCCCTGGTAAATATTAATAAAGTAAGAATAATGTACATATGAAACTAATTGATGCAAATTCTCTACGTGCATGATGATACTGTTTTTTTGTTTGTTTTTTTACTCATTGTATACATGAAAAATTTGAAATCTCAACACAACATGTTTTTTATTCAATGCTCGTAAAAAAGACATGACTCTCAAACGAACAAATGATCCGTGCATTAGATATTTATTTCATTTTTTAATTACATTAAAAACGAGTTCTCTGCGGGTTCATCCTGCCACCGTGGGATGGCTGCACGTTCAAACCTGGGATTTTGAATGTTGACGATTCATCGTATAGATGTCGTCTAGAGGTAAGGAAGACGGCTCGTTTAAAAAATAAAAACAGCCGGTATTAAAATGGAATGCGATGTTTATCAGATGCTACGATCTTTCACAGACGTCTCCGCGATGTACGTGTGCTATCTGGGTTTTGTTTTTGATTTCTCTTGATACTTTATTATTAGTGTTTAAATTGTATTGTACGAGGATGCTTTGTTTGGTATGTTGTGCAGCACTTTGGTCAGCATTTTAAAGGGCTGTATAAATAAACTTGACCTTGACCTATAAGTTGTACTTTTCTCTCAGTTAGAGGTATAGAATATATATATACATCATTATTTTCTAGTGTTTGAAAATGAAAAGGAAAATAAATGTTTTAATATAAGTTAATATAAGTTATTCAAATAATTAATATTTAGAAAGATAAATGTTGATTGATAAATCACTCCATATATATATTGAAGCGTCAGTGGATTCCAGAATCACCCCTTCATCACAATGAGGAGGAATTCTTCTATCGGCTGGTTTTGCACCATTTGTCTCTTTCGCTGACAGTGACACTATTCCACAAACACACAAAGAACACAATAATTATATCGGACAAATGCATCACAGCTGAATGTGCTTTATGAATAGAGATAGAAATGGAGAAAGTTAACACTAAATATTTTTAGGAGTTTTTACAACTCCTCTAAAGTTTAGAGTTCAGGGAATGTGAAAAATAGTTTCAATCATAATCAAATATTTTAATGTCAAACATACGCCCTCTAGATGTGTTTTTTATTTTTACAAAAATGTTATGTTAACTTAGCAAGTTTTTTTTTTTTTAATTAAAAAAATTGTTATAGCTAGCTACTTTTACTCTAATTAAATTTTTTACATGACAATTTGTACTCAAACATTTCAAGTTAAGGAGAATTAAAATGTATGAGTAGTACAAAATAAAAATCTGGCAGTTCTGCTTACTTAAACGTTGAATTGCTTAACTGAAAAATTGAGGCAACTTATCCAGGTTTCCAGTGTAGTGATCATGTGATGCTGAAAATTGGAGAAGGATTCCGTGTTTTTTCACCTTGACAGCTCTGCCTCATGCCTGTTTGAACAAAACAAAAAACTCGATTAAACATACTTTGGTTAAAATAGAATAAAAGTTTGTATTTTCACATCTATTAAAGATTTGTTTGACACAATAAATCTCGTTCTTGTTAAATCAGCTTACTCTTTATTTCTTGGCGCTTGCAATAGCAAAGCAGAGCCGCGGCTGAAAACATGATCGGCAGGACAACAAGAACACATATTCCTGCTGCAGATGAACCTGAATCTGGAACAGATCATTATCTGACAATACATTCGGTACTTAACAATATGAATTATTGATATTTAAACCTTTCTACATTGCCATTTTTATGATATTCATTTAAGTAATGAATCTGGTCGATTTATGAGGAACTAAAACAGCATCACATCACTGGAAAAAATATCAAATTTTATGCATTTTTCATATAAACATTCAAGCTGAGAACAGATTGTGTTTGTTGTGATGCTGATACACAACTTTGATATGCATGTGAAGATGATAGAGATTGTTCAGATATTATTTTAATGTTTTTTTTTCAAATAGGTCACATTAAAACAATAATATTGAACTATATTCTAAAACTGGAGGGAAAATCCAATGAATAAATAAATTATACTTACCAATGACAGTTAATACTGCTAATATTCTGTCAACACGGCTGCTGTTGTTGATGATCTTCAGTTTATATTCTCCAGAGTCTGTGTTTCTGATGTTCATGATGGTCAGAGATCCAGTCAGATGATTCAGCTTCAGTCTGTCTCTGAATCTCTCTTCACACTGATCATCAGCACAGATCTTACTCTGATCTCCAGTGATTTCAGCGATGGGAACGTCATTAAAATACCATATAACTGAATCATTTGGAGTTTTAATTAAACTAGTGTCTAAAGTAACAGATTCTCCGTCCTTCACTGACTTTCTCTTCACTTCATCTCGTTCAGCAGCAGAAACACCTGAAACACAAACCAACAGTCTTTACATAACTAGAGTTTTCTCTCCAAAAAGAAACGTTATAATCCCACCGGTGTGATCCTTCACTCCAGGGACCAGAAAAGGGTTAAAGTAGTCGCAATGTAAGAACTTTGATGTGTTCGATGAATATTTACATGTTCTTCTGTACTCCCGCCCATTTGTGACAATCATAATTTTCTGGACGGTCAGTCTGATAAGTTAAAACTGTAACAAGGATTTTTACTTAGATGGTAAATTCACCGCTTTTGACCACTCACAAGAGAAAGGTATTGATATAACTAGTGGCATCTTCAGATCACCTAAAAGTGGCATGAGAGGCTGACATTGGAGTTAATATCTGCTCAATTAATAGCAAATTCATATCTGCTCTATTAATGCTGGCTTTAAAATTTATACAAATTAAAGTGATGTTACATTATTCGTGTAATTAATCCGCTCCATCATTTTCCATCCACCTGCCACCAGAGGTCGCCCGCTCACATCATGGACTCCATACACCACACTACATTTCCCATAAGCCCCTCACCCAGACACTGATCACTGCACCAGCCGCACCTCATTCACCAATCCCTGATTAATTGTCTCGCCACTATAAAGCACCACTCACCCTCACCCACTTTGCGAAGTCTTGATCTGGTTAATTCGTCAATTTCCGAGCGTTACTACCCGTGTTTGTTTCCCCTGTTCTTTGATTTCTGCCTGTTTTACCCGTTGTTTGATTCTTGCTGCCTGTTTATTTGACCACGATCCTGTTTATTCCCCATATACCTGTTTGCTGTCTTTGACCATTGCCTGCCTGACTACGACTTCTTTAAATAAACGGCATTCGCTCAAAATTTACCCTAAAGATTTGTCAAAATTTGACAATCTATGGCCCCTTCCCATAGGTATCTTTTTAAAGATAGACTTTGCTCCGAAAGATAGACACTCCGAACCACTGATTCGACAACAAAAGAGTCGTAAAGCTTCATGAAGCAGTGCCATCACTAGATATTGTTGAATAAAGTCGTTATTTTGTTTTTTTTTTAGCGCACAAAAAGTATTCTCATCGCTTTATAACATTAATGTTGATCCACTGTACTCATATGAACTGTTTTAAATATGTTTTAGTGTCTTTCTGGACATTGAAAGTCTCATTGAGCCATCAGATTTCATCAAAAATATCTTCATTTGTGTTCTGAAGATGAACGAAGGTCTTACGGGTGAAGAACGACATGAGGGAGAGGAACTAATGACTGAACTTTCATTTGTGGGTGAACTAACACTTTAAGAACTGAAAATGGATTGCACACTTTTTTGCAAGACTGCGAACTTTATACTCTCTTACATTTATTTTCATTTCCTTTTTCTTTCCTTGTGTTCAAGAAGTGAGGGTTAGTTCTAGTCAAGTCACTAAATAAATGCTTTTTTAATGCTTTACCAGATGGCATTATATCACATTTTGTATAATCTGGCATATTTGTTTGCGATGATAAAACATAATGCCGTGATTTAAACATTCTTTCCATGACTCACCATGAACAGTAACATTGAAGAGCTTTTCACTGCTGCTGCTCCCTAAAATTTTCAGTTTATAAAGTCCAGTATCTGAGGTCATTATGTTCATGATGGTCAGAGATCCAGTCTGATGATCCAGCTTCAGTCTGTGTCTGAATCTCCCATCACACTGTTTATCTGTACAGATCTTGAAGAGATTTCCAGTGATTTGAGCGATGCGAATGTTATTAAAATACCATCTAATTCTGCCTTGTTGTTTTGTTTTAACACCAGCGTGCAGAGTGACTGAATCTCCCTCCATCACTGACACTGTAATTTCTTCAACACCAAACACTCCTGAAAAAGAAACAGTTATATATAAATCACCTATAGGATATTGGTGCCTTTTCAATATTCGAAAAAAAAAAAAAATCCAAATATTGTTACAATTGACCCTTTACAAAGACCCACCCTTTAGTTACTGTTGCTATGCCGACAAGCCATGCGCTCTCATGCCACACATCATGTTCTCACGAAGTGAAAAATACATCGCGGATCAAAGAGGACACTGACAACGTATGAAACAGTTTCATATTTCAAATATTGTAATTTTTAAAGAATTTTTATCAATAAATAGCGTCTAGTGTCTCTTTAATGTGTCGTGACAGATCGCTGTAGCTCCTCGTGAAGCGATCATCTCTTCATACTAGTTCATTTATAGCATCAAATAAACATGAATGAACATCAGAAGGAATGTTGTGTCAAGAGCGGAAAGACGTGAGGACACACAATTTATCAAGTTCACCAACGTTAATCTACTAACTCCCCTGACTGCTTTGATGGACAAAATGGCGGATTCGCGGTTATGATTGGTCAGATCGCCTGTCAATCAAACTGTTTGAGAAGAGTAAATTGAGAAAAAAAAATTCTCTCAGGATCATTATTGTCAAAGATGATTGACAATTAGCATACAGTCTGGATTTGCGGTATGATTCGGTTCTGGGCAAAACCTTCCTACCCATCCATGCAGTCTAGCATTTTTTAAATATGTCAGATAAGTTTGCTGAAAACACCACCGCCTGAGAACAGCCCTCACATTCTCCATCTTCATTAACAGTCATATCTAATACAACATCTCATTAGATAGAACTGTTCAACAAAGAAAGTAAACAGTATTATATATTGGTTTTCATTCACCATAAACATTCAGTAAATATGCATCTATACAACCGAGACAAATCTATTAAACACTTAATTAAACAAACCTTACAGATTTGATTCATGAATGCGCCAGTCGGTCTGTGCAAATTGAATGCGAACAGGAGGAGGGTTCAGCTTCATTGGAGATGTGACCAATGAATTTTATGTCTTTGGTTTTAAAATATGCTGCACTAAAATTCCCACTATGTTGTATTCATGCCATTTTCACTGTGTGCTGTGATGTAGAACTAGTGTTACTGTAACCCCTTTACCCGGGTCCTACTAACCAGGTCTTCCGGCATGGGAGTCGGATGCTCTAACAAGGAGGCTAAAGGCTGCAACCTCTAGCGTCTTGAGGTCAGTGTGAGGTTTACTCGCACAGCAACTACTAGCTGGCCTCCGTTACATTACCATGTAAAAAATATGATTCCCAGAGCACATAAACTTGCTAGATTACTGAGTGCCCTATTACAATGTCCACCCTGCTCTAAGATATCGGCATCGGCCATCAAAAAACCTCAACCACAACTGAAACGCAAACCCCCAAAACGAAACCATAAGCAGACACCTCCATAACCCAAACACTGAAATAGCATTCCCCTAATAAGAAAGCAGCAGAGAGGTGCTGTTTTGCCAAAAAAAAAAGCATTGTTCCCCCTATACAGGAAGAGAGCAGCAGTGAAAGGGTGCCAGAATGATCTTAGACAACATGCATGCCTTAAGATCCTTACATTGTGGATACTTAGTAGGGCTGCTCGATTAATCGTTTTTTTTTTTTTTTTTGTGGTAACCATATCTGTATCTTTCCCGATTAATTAAATTCACGATATTGGCCCAGTGGTAATCGCAATTGCATTTTTAAAAGAAAAAAAAAATTCTTATATATTGATCTAGGAGGACCTCGATCATGTTTATATTAATTACTTGCTTCTACGTCGGTTTTATATATTTTATAAAGGGTAGTCGTGGCCTAATGCTGAGGGAGTCGGGCTTGTAACCTGGTTAGATTCCCACGCCGGCAGGAATTGAAGGTGTAGATTGTGAATGAACAGCACTCTCTCCACCTTCGAAACCATGACTAAAGTGCCCTTGAGCAAGACACCTGACCCCTAATTGCTCCCCTTGTAAGTCACTTTGGATAAAAGTGTCTGCCAAATGAATAAATGTAAATATACTGTGCCACACTAGAGTAACTGCCGGCCCCTGCCTGGCCACCCCTATGAAAAGTTCTGTACTTTTCAAAGTCACTGTATTGGCCTGCTTGTATTCATTCATTCATTCATTTTCTACCGCTTATCCAAGGCCGGGTCGCAGGGGCAGCAGTCTGAGCAGAGATTCCCAAACTTCCCTCTCCCCAGACACTTCCTCCAGCTCTTCCAGGGGGACACCGAGGCGTTCCCAGGCCAGCGGAGAGACATAGTCTCTCCAGCGTGTCCTAGGTCTTCCCCTTCTCATGTCTCCCAGTGGGACATGCCCGGGAGGCTTCCAGGAGGCATGAACAGATGCCCGAGCCACCTCAGCTGACTCCTCTCGATGTGAAGGAGCAACGGATCTACTTTGAGCTCCTCACCCTATCTCTAAGGGAGCGCCCTGCCACCCTGCGGAGAAAGCTCATTTCGGCCGCCTGTATCCGGGATCTCATTCTTTCAGTCATGACCCAAAGCTCATGACCATAGGTGAGAGTAGGAACGTAGATTGACCGGTAAATCGAGAGCTTCGCCTTGCAGCTCAGCTCCTTCTTCACCACGACAGACCGGTACATCGACCGCATTACTGCAGAAGCTGCACCGATCCGTCTGTCAACCTCACGCTCCTTCCTTCCCTCACTCGTGAACAAAACCCCAAGATACTTGAACTCCTCCACTTGAGGCAGGAGCTCTCCACCAACCTGAAGTTCATGCCTGCTTGTATTTATCCTTAAATGTGTTTTTTGTTTGGCATTTCGTTATTTTAGAACAGCAATAGGTAAGAAATAATTTTAAAAAATGCGTAACTGATCAGTAGGCCTATAAATAAATAAACTGAAAGTCTGACAAAATGGCTTACCTTGGTGTAAAACACACGCTGAGAGCAAAATTACAAGAAGCTTCATCTCTATCGTCTTCAGAAAAATGAATTGTTCTTCAGTGAAACAATAGCTTGCGCTCTCATTTTCACAGCTAACACCCACAAAGCCACCACCATAGATTTCTTTTCTTTGAATCGTTTCCAGTAAAGGAAAGTGGAAGTATGGGTGCTATTTCAGATATGTCACATCATTTAAAAGAATTAACTCTCTGGAAGTCGCAGCCTAGTCTCCTGCACTACAACTCCCATAATCCCTCTTGGTCCCCACCTGCACACACTTCATCACCCGCACCTGTCTCCATTTAATCACCTCGTCAGTTCCACTTTAAATGACTTTCTGTGGCGCACATGCCTTACATTTAGTCAGGTGATGAAAAGGCTGAATAGTTGATGGAGGATGAATGCTTCAGTCTTTTTTTGCTGTTGTATTTTGTCGGGCCACATGCTGGTAAGTCTCATGTCAATCATTCACACTTTGCAGGAACTGCATGTAGCAGAATATGAAGAAGCCTGTCACCTCACCCACAGATGACTTCCCAGCATGTACAAGCTGTCCCCAACAAGTCACAAAAAAAGTGTTTCAGTTTCAGCTGCTCATGTCACATGACCACTACTGAGATGGCAGGTGGTCAAATCATCATTCATCATAATCACAATCATTTTAACTGAACGATTACAAGAACATTTAAAAAGCAATGACTACTTCTACTTATATGTAACAGTAGATGACTATAAACAGTACGTGATAAAAAGGAAGAAAATTTTCCAATGTTGAGAACAGTTATAAACTACATGTAATACAAGACAAAAGCTTCAGAGGATGTGTCTGAGGAGGGTCTAAATCTTCTGTTGTGGGAGGATTCATAGCAGGTTATTCAGACCTTGAGTTGGAGTAGTCTTAGTATGACACTTTTCTGAACTAATCAGAGGATGTTTCACGTGTTAGTTTTGTTCTGTTTGTGCTGGTGGCGTCTGATTGGTAAGTTCTAAAAGCATTTTTGTTGACTAATATAGTGATGGACATCCAAATCCTCCAGCAATGAATAATCTTTTTCATGAACTACAAAAATTATGGAATTATATTGCTCAAAAAGGGATTTAGATTCAGTGGCAAAGGTGCAAGCGGATGTAAACAACCCAAAACTGGGTTCAGATGCAGGACAAAAAAAAAAAAAAAAATGATGTCTGCAAACACAGATAAACAAATTTCAAACAATCATGTCTTCATTATGTTTATTATTTAGGTTCAGTGAACATGTTTCATCTTATGTTCATGTTCTCCAGGTGTGTTTGGTGATTCAGTGTCAGTGATGGAGGGAGATTCTGTTCTTCTACACACTAATCTTAGTGAAGTACCTGAAGATGACGACATACAGTGGAAATTTGGAGCTGAAAAGTCTCTGATAGCTGAAATCAGTAGAGCTGCTGGAATCTTCAACACATCTGATGTTCCTGATGGGAGATTCAGAGACAGACTGAAGCTGGACAATCAAACTGGATCTCTGACCATCACAAACATCAGAACTGAACATGCTGGAGTTTATAAACTAGAGATTAATGGAGCGGAACATGCAACAAAATCATTCAGTGTTTCTGTCTATGGTGAGTTGGGATGATCAGTCCTGTCCTTTTATATATTCTTTTTTATTAACTATTTACATATTAAAATGTTTAATCGTTCTATATTTTCAGATCACAGAAACGCTTACTGATTGTTATCGGACTACACACCCACTCAACACACTGAACACAACATAAGATTGTTGACTAGCTTTACCCGCATTTCTGTGTATTCTCTCGTTTTACAGCTCCTCTCATCCCTGCTAACATCACCAGAGAACCTTCACAATGTTCTTCATCATCATCATCATGTTCACTGGTGTGTTCAGCTGTGAATGTGAGTCATGTGACTCTCTCCTGGTACAAAGGAAACAGTTTATTGTCCAGCATCAGTGTGTCTGATCTCAGCATCAGTCTCTCTCTACCTCTGGAGGTGGAATATCAGGATAACAACACCTACAGCTGTGTGCTAAACAATCCCATCAGCAACCAGACTCAACATCTGGACATCAGCCACCTCTGTCACACATGTGCAGGTACGACAGAGATGAAATATGTGATTATGAACACATTCACATTAAATGTCTCACCTAATCATCACAACACGCATTCCTTCAGGTCCTACAGAAGGCTCTGTATCTCAGACAGTGCTGATCTCTGCTGCTGCTGCTGGATTTCTGTTGATTGTAGCTGTAATTGCGATCTTCTGCAACTGCAGGAAACAAAGAAAAACAAACCAAGAAGGCAAGTGTTTCCTCCTGCTTTCAAACTGCACTAAAGGGCACCATTATATCCCTTTTCACATGACGTAATACAAGTCTCTGGTGTCTCCAGAATGTGTCTGAAGTTTCAGCTCAAAATGCTCCATAGATAATTCATTATAGCTCGTCAAATTTGCCCCATTTGGGTGTGAGCAAAAACATGCTGTTTTGTGTGTCCCTTTAAATGCAAATGAGCTGCTGCTCCCGGCCCCCTTTCCAGAAGAGGGCAGCTTTAACAGCTCACGCTTTGGTTGCTCAACAACAACAAAGAGAATCTCACGCATACAAAATGATGATTATCAGTTACGGTGTTCCAATGTCGACACTGAGAGACTCGGGTAGAAAACTTTTAGAATGAAACTGGACATTTCTGAACCATTAGTGGATAAATGTCCTGGATTTTACAAATAAACACAGCGTTTTTAATGTCTTGTCATTGCAAAAAATATACACATTTTTTCAAGAAAATCACTTTACGCTGCTCTTTACAAGCATGTGGTTATAAATGATCAAAACAAGGTTTAAAATAGACAACAGACATCTGATCTAAGACAACGAAAGCTTCAGCTGCATTTGTTGTGGAACTTGCTAACACGCACATCGACAAATGGCGATTTGCTGAAAAATCATAAATCAACCATGTGACACTACTACTTCAAGAGGATCATGAACAGTTGGTACAGATCCATCCTTGAGAACCAACGTTTTAGCAAAGCCTGCAGTGTAATGCACCTGTGAATAAATGAATAAATGTATCTAGTTAAGACTGAGTTTTATTGTTGTTTAATGCATCTGGTATTTTTGTTGAAACAGATGAACCTGGTGATGAAGAGATCACTTACGCTGAACCTTTATTCTACCAAAGAGATGCACCTAAACTGGTAAGCTGATTTATATTAGTTTTTATCTGTATAATGATGTTACATGCATCACATACAAAACAGCAACATATGAGATATTTATGAAAGCCATTTTAAAAGCATTCAATTGCAAGAAACACTGATACATATTCTGCACATGCTCATAACAACCCAAGCACAACCACACAAAAACTCAAAGATAACAGAAACGCTATTTAATCTTCAAAATAACCTTCCTAAATATTTCAAAAACACATAATATAATGTCTAACTTTAACGTTTACTCTCCTAAAAATCCAACTGGAGCATTACTTGGGTAAACGGGCAAGATGTCTCCAATGAATCAGTCAGGAAGTCAAAGAAATGGGTTAAAGGTCAGTTCTAGGAGGGTTACAGACCCCAACCACATCATTTTGTACAAAATTCACACTTCAGGAGCCGTATCACCCTGTATCCCAAGACTGGTTTCCCTCTGAACCTAAGCAGGGTTGAGTTTACTCAGTACCTGGATGGGAGACTGGAAGAGGTGTTAGTGAGCCCACTAGAAGAGGGGTACATCCTGTGGTCTGTGTGAGCTAATGCCCCAGTTTAGTGATGGGGACATGGAAAAAAAAAAAGAGCGCTTCAGATGAGACCTTAAACTGAGACCCTGACTTTCTGTGGTTATTAAAAATGCCATGACATTTAGCATAAAGGGTAGGGGCCCAAATTTCATCCATTGGCCCTTATTTAAAAAAAAAAAAAAAAAAAAAAAAAAAAATCACATTCAAGCTCAATCAGTCTTTGGGATGCCAATATTTTAATATTGTAATATTGTATCTTGTTTCATGGGGGTTGTTGTTGTTGTTTTGTGTTTGTTTCTTTGCAGAAAGAGGAGGATCATGTGGAAGAGGATCATCTTAGCATTAGAAGATGATCTTAAACCTTTTATAAGTACCAGATCCAGCTGTACACTTGACTTCACTACAGGAACCTCCAGGGCCATGCATTTTGAGGGGCAGTGGTCATGGTTGTGCTATAGTTGAGTTTTAGGATTGGTGAGAAGAATCAGCACAAGTAGCACTAAGTCTGGCCCAAAAAAAAGGTCTTGTACTATACAGCCAATTTAACATTTTGGTATTTGACACTTAAAACCTCAAAACTATTCATACTGCGTTTTTATCTATACTATGTTTTGTTTAAATTGTGGTTTGACGTGTTGTGCAGAAAAAAAAACTTCACGAACATGTAATGTTACCGGACGTCTGTGTGAGTGAGTGAGGTGTGAATGATGTCGTTGAAACCATTCAGTTCCTTTCCATGACACTCATAAGACCTTTAACACTTAGTCTTTACTGGTAAATTGCCATGGCGTTAAGAAATCATGTGTGAACACGGCCTGGAATGAGAAGTTCCAACATTACCACTAAATTACCCGTAATGTGCTCTGTGTGAACGCAGCTTACCGGTATTGTCACGGCGCGTGTGTGTTAAATGAAGTACATGACAGGAATAGTCAAAGCTAATGGTATTCAATAAATAAATCCAGATAAGATAAAACATAGATGAGAATGGACAAGAAACTGAAAGACAAAGAGAGTATGTGTACTAGAATAAATGAGGCAGCTTATGAGATAAGTGATAAACTGGGCACAGGTGAATGGCATAATTATTTAGACAAACTGGGGAACACTTGGACACAAGGACTGAAGCAAAAACACAATGAAAACAGAACCCAACATATAGATGTCACAGGTATAAGCACGTTTCGGGCTAATCATAAGTGAAGTGATGTGTGGCCAAGAGCACTCTGAAGCAGGAGAGTCTCAAGATAGTGGGTGTTCGATATATATTATGATGTTAGGATGAACCTTCTCCACTGACGTTCAGAGTCGTTCAAAGCGTTTGTAAAGATACTGATTTTTAGACGGCAGACTCAGATGGTGAATAGAAACATGGTTGGTGTAACATTAGCAACACGTTATTAGCTGTTTGATAAAGTCAAACAAAAGGCTAATCATATTAATTACCTTTATGTGTGCGACGTTGTAAAAATTACCTCGGTAAGTTGACCGAGCGGATCTCTGAGCTCATGCAAGTGAGTGGAGGCGGGGCTAATTAGCATATTCACAGACCTGCGAATACTAAATGAAGCAAGGGTGTAGAGCAGGGGTGGCCAACGTCGGTCCTGGAGAGCCACAATCCTGCAGAGTTTAGCTCCAACCCTGATAAAAACTCACCTTCCTGTAGCTTTCTAGTAACCCTTAAGACCTTGATTAGCTTGTTCAGGTGTGTTTGATTAGGGTTGGAGCAAAAATTTGCAGGATTGTGGCTCTCCAGGACCGACGTTGGCCACCCCTGGTGTAGAGTTACATTCAAGCTATTTTAAGGCATGAAGATTTTTTTTTTTCACTGGAAAAAAGTTTAAACATCATTTTTGGTGATCAAATATGAGTTTTAAGGGATAAAATTATTGATAACAGGGGGACTAAGTTTAGAGCATCAGAGGATGATGTAGACAGATAATATGAACTTAATGTCAAAGTCCAGATATAAACCTGTAAGAGACTGAAACTGCCACTTAAAGAAGAGAAACCAGGGGTCAAAAGAAGGGTGGTGAAGACCGAAGGGGTGATATTAAGTTAGAAATAATTGCTTATTTGAGATTTAAAAATGAATCAGCGAATATGTGGTTGCGGTGTTCCTGCATTTTCCTTGCTTTTGGTTTATTACTCTAATTGGCTGCTTACTTGTCAGAAGAGTTATTTGATTTGACACAGGCCTGTACAACTAACCTCCCCGGCATTTCCATCCCAGAGATTCTGCCAGTTCGCATCTCAGATAACTTACAAATGAGTCATGTATAGTCTTTTTATAAAAAGTCAGAAATGAAACAATAACTGCATTTGACCACTAGAGGGATGAGAGTCCCACAGAATAAATCACAGAATAAATTCTACAAAATAAATCATGCCTCTAGTATTTACTCCAGGAGTGTCCAATCCTGCTCCTGGAGGGCCAGAGTCCTGTAGATTTTAGTTCCAACTCGCTCCAACTCACTGACCAGAAAGTTTATAGTGGCTGCATCCAAAAAGGCAGCTGACTCATTGCCTCACTGGCCTATCAGGAAATGACTTAACAGGCAGTGAGAGTAGCCTACCTCATGAAACTGATTTCAGACAGACTTCTGAGGCAGCATAATGGTTAAATGATCTACAACAAAACAGAGTGAATATTTAATTACTACAACACTAATTTCTCACTAGAAAAATGTCATCAAAAGTGGAAAAGGATGGTCAAAATGCATACTTTATGCACACTACCAACTTCAAACTTGAGATGCCATCTTTGTTTTTAAGCTCAACTATCGTGGAATGGAGGGCACAGGATTGTGGGATATCAAAGGTAGTGAAGGATACATCTATGCTGCCTTGATGAAGGTATCTATCAGGTTTATCCGCTGGAGTGCCCTTAAACAGCCACTAGAGGGCACTCAACCTCAGACACTCATACTCACACTCACACTCATACTACATTTAACATAAGCCCCGTACCTTAGCACTGATCACCTCAGCCAGCTGTAACTCCTCACCTGGACTATTTAAGAGACACTGTTACCTGCACACATTGCGAGGTCTTGTTTTCCTATGGTTACATTTCTGAGCGTTTATACCTATCTTGTCTTCCTGTTGTGAGCCTGCTTGTTTCCTACTGTACTGTACTTTTGAATTGTTTGCTTTGTTTTACTCGACTGTGTTTACTTGCTGCCTGTCTTTGATCTACTCCCTAACTAATGACCACGATTCTGCCTATCCTCTGCCAGTCCTGTTTGCTGTTGCTTTACCATTGCCTGTTTGACTATGCTGTATTTGTTAATAAAGCCTGGACTTCGATCGACACCCATGTTGTCTGCACCCTTCGTAACAGTATCTCAGGAGACAGGATGTAGCACAATCACTGGATTCGGACATGCCTTGTTGTCTCTGTATCCTGCCAGCGATGGCAGCATTTTTCAGTTTTCGGAAGCTAAACTCTACAGGGCTGTGGCCCTCCAGGATCTGAGTCTGACACCCCTGGCCTATGCGCACTGCTACTACTGGTACTAAAATGCCATGTAGTGTCCCAACCAGGACATTACCCTCCAAGAACAACCTTCATCCAATAACCTTTTAAATTAGATGCTGCACTCTTATTGCTAAGGAATGAGTTGAACAGTTTAAGTAGTAGAATCTTAATTTGTGTTCTGAAGATGAACGAAGGTCTTACGGATGTAGAACGACATGAAGGTGAGGAATTAATGACAGAATTTTAATTTTTGGATGAACAAACCCTTAAAATGCCCTCAACATCTCATTGGAGAGAGAAAAAAAATCAATTAAACACAAATTCCTTTTAAATCATAAAATTACACAAGGATCACATAAGGATTATTTCAGCTGTATGTAACATTTGCCTGTAATAATTTCTTGTCCAATGGTATTAGTTCTGCGGTCAATTAGAGCAACATGAAGTCACCAGCAGAACAACAGCCCCACCAACATATTCCTTTGTGACGAGCAGGGCGGGTGAGATCCGTGAGGGAACGGCGCGAGAGACAATGAGAATATCACTAAATTGTCGTCTTATTTCCTTGTTAACATCATTAATTTGATTGGATGTAAAACTTCCTGCTTCAAATGCCATCAATAACTTATTTCATATATTATGTTACCGTTGTGCCGGGTCACATCAACAAGGGATTGTGTCAAAAAGGTCACCAAAATTAATAGTCAAGTCATCTTTATTTATATAGCGCTTTTTACAATGCAAATTGTGGCAAAGCAGCTTTACATTAATAAGAAAATGGTGTCATTGTGCAGCTTATTCTATATATTATTGATTCATTCCGTTCCGAATATCAGTAGTTATTAGTCTAGTTAATTTAGGTATAACAGCACTGCAGAAAACAGTGATGTAATCGTCCGGCTCAGCTCAGTTCACATACAACGGCGTCAATGCAGGCATATCAAAAACACTGCTGAATATCAAGCAAGTGTACAACCTCTCAAAGTCTTGGTCTTGACTTGGTCTCGGATTAGGTGGTTTCGACTACAACACTAATATTACGCTGTCAAAATCTGACAGAACAGAGCTGGCGAAAGGCCATGGTATAAAGCGGAATAATTCATGTCTAGCTGTGCATTAAATTATCTGAATGCACGACATGGAGGCGAAGAGCTGCGAATCCTTACGTATGCCATGATTCCAGAAGCATTTTTGATATTTGTCTTTGTATTTTGACAGCACTCTGTAAATTGTTCTAATAAATTAATCAATCGTTTGCCTATCCCTCTGTTCAATTCTTCAACTTGACTGAAAGAGTAAATGAAGAACAATCACTGCTGGGTTCACAGAAGGTCTCCTCCAGTACATCGCAAGAACTTGGACTCGAGGTTACAGTCAGGGTTGGCGTTTCCGTTCACCCTAGCGTGATTTCTACTACAGTCTACCGGTGTTTTATTTAATGATAAGAAATGACCAGATGTCAGTAATCCTTTTTTGGCCTCTGGGCTGTAATGATGGTTTTGGTTTCATTCTACCTCAAGCTGCTCTGCAAATGAGAGGATAAACTGTGAGATGTATTAAAGCAGGAAGAAGCCCAACACCTACAAACTAACACACCTGCACTAAAACCTCACGTATAGGATGTTTGTCCATCAACTGATCACACCTTCTTTGTGAGAAAATCAAGCCGCAGCAGGTTTCAGTTTGACATGCATGTTTCATGTTGAGCTCAAATCACACCTCAGTAACACCTTGAGTGATGAGATTACC
Source organism: Opsariichthys bidens (assembly GCA_037194245.1). Taxonomy (NCBI): domain Eukaryota; kingdom Metazoa; phylum Chordata; class Actinopteri; order Cypriniformes; family Xenocyprididae; genus Opsariichthys; species Opsariichthys bidens. Next base: position 4,600,488 of record CM074291.1, read on the forward strand.
TGGGTTTTTTTTCCATTCACTACAGCTAAATGATTGTAAACCATTTTAAAATCCATAATCTTTTAACATTTAGGAAGATTTAAGGTGATGATTGAGGCAACTTTTTGAGCAATGCTTCTATCGAGATACTTTAGATTAAAATTTGTTGGCTATTCTCAATGGGAAAGTGCCAGAGCAACAACATCATCATCACTTTAGACTCTTCTATTACATATTTAACATAACTATCAATGTTAAGTGATAAAAATGAGTGTTTTTCGCAATCAAGAACATCTAAAGTCTTTAAAAGAGCGAGAAGAACATCTATAAGTAGTTAGTATATAACTTGCAGAGCATGTGTGTGTTCATTAGGACAGTCAAACTCTGTCGTGGGAGGATTCACAGCACGAGTTTTCAGAAGCTTTGTAGATCAAACACAGTAGTAAAGAAGATGTTTTACGTGCTTCTTCTGTTCTGTTTGTGCAGGAGGAATCTGATTGGTAAGTTATAAACGCATTTTTACGGCTTCATTTCTTCTGTTTCAGAGCAACAACTGCTGCTGGTCAAATTAGGGATTTTGCTCAGAGGTTTACTTTGCTCATCTGTCTGGTCATTTACGTGAACTTGTATCTTTTGTGTCTTTGATGGTGTTCATATTTAAAAACTGCAAACTGATTTCAGGCTTTCTAAACCGAAACGAACTGTCATCAAAATCTTTTCATGTTCTCCAGGTGTGGTTGGTTCTGAGACAAATGAAATTCAGTCAGTGTCCGTGATGGAGGGAGATTCTGTCACTTTAACAATTAATATTACTGAAATACATGAAGAAGACGACATACTGTGGAAATTTCGAGCTGAAAACTCTCTCATCGCTAAAATCAACATAGAGACTAAAAGCTCCTCCACATCTGATAATGTTCCTGATGGGAGATTCAGAAACAGACTGAAGCTGGACGATCAAACTGGATCTCTGACCATCACAAACATCACAACTGAACATGCTGGAGTTTATCAACTAGATATAAGTGGAGCGAAACTGACATTAAAATCATTCAATGTTTCTGTCTATGGTGAGTAGAGACGTCATTTGCCCTTTGAATATCTTATTTCATTTTATTGGAACTCTTTACACTATAAAATTATGAAAGATATCAGATGTGAGATCACAAACACACTCACTATCTCTCATTGTACTAAAGATTTAGTGCATTAAACAAGCATTTGAAATTATTTATCCGTGCAAAAATCAGCACTGATATGTGTTCAGGGTTGGGTAGATTTTAAAATGCATTTCACTACAGATTACAAAATAAATGCTTTAAAAAGTCATTCATAACGTATTTTGTTAGATTACCCGAGTTTTGTAACTTAATCTAAATATTTTAGAATACTTTGGAATACTAATAAATATGTAGCGAGTTTTTAATATCACAATTCTGACTTTTTCTTTTTCAGAATTGCGAGTTATAAAGTCAGAAATGTAAGATGTAATTTTGCAATATTGAGAAAAGAAGTCTAACTCTCAATTTCTTAATTTTACAATTACATGGAAACAGTTGAAAACAGGTAAAATTCAGTTGTAAAATTTTTGAATGATAAATTCAGTTGTTTTGTCTTGTGAAGTGTATGTAAACCTCTGTGACGTGATATTAAGGATAAATAAAAATAACATGCAATTTTTATGCTCCCTCTTATTTTGTTAAAATTAATATTCTGCAAGAGTATGAAACCTATGAGCAGAAATGAAGCTTTTTCAGACCGTCAGACTCGGAGAATTAATTTACATTAATTGCCCGTCACAGTTTACATTAAATGACATTAAAATTCAAGGGAATCACTTTGGTAATCTAAAACACTTTTCAGATGTAACTGTAATCTGATTACCACCCATTTAAAATGTAACTGTAATGAAATACAGTGACTCAAATTTTGTATATTATATATGTAAGTAAGTTACATGCATTTTGTTACTGCCCAACCCTGTATTTGTGGTTATTTGCTCACCTGATCTCTGTGTTCTGTTGTAGAACAGACTGACACATTCACTTCTTTACGATTACAGCTTTGGATGGACACTTTACCTCCCAACCAGTCTCTCCGGTGTCTCTCCAGAGGTCGGTGTTGATCTCCGCTGCGACTGCGGGATCTGTGTTGATCGTCGCCGCATTCGGGATCTTCTACATCTGCTGGAGAAAAAGACAAACTGATCAAGAAGGCAAGTGTTACGTTAAGTATTTAAGAAAGAATTGATGTGAATTACATTAACATCACAATATACAGTGTATATGGCATGCCATTGTTTGTTATTACATTTTAGTTTTGCTTTTACAGTTTTTGTTTTGCAATCACTACGACACGTTTCTCAATAGTTAGGTCGCTTTTTCTTGAAACAGTTCTCCTAACCAACCTTCAGCTTAGTTTCACAGACTAATAAAACACTTCATGTCTCAAATCAACTCATTCTTACATAACACTAGCAGTTTTCACACATATCACTCAAAACAGGTCGCTTTATACTGTGTTTTCTTTTGTAATTTTTTTTTTCACAAAACAAGAATGACACTCTCTGCATATAATTCACTGCAGTCCATGTTTTCATTCCAGTACAAATTATTCAGATGTTTCCCCCTTCGTATATAGATTGCAGAGTCAAATTTGCAACACTTCAGATTTTTCACATTCTGAATATATTTCAATACGGTATTAGTATTACTGTAGAAATGTTGCAAATTTCTTTGTCTTTTTCATTTTTGTATTGCGCAAGGTTTTGAACGTAAGTTTAACAGGTTTGAAAAGAGTATATGAACGTGTGCAAATTGGTTTAGTCATAAAGTTTTGGTGGTGTTTATGTCAAAGTGATACAAGAATTTGTGTAATCTAGTAGATGTCATTATTAAATGCATTTTGTGCCAAAGCAATGATTTTTTTATTGTATTATAGCTGTTGATGATGATGATGATGATGAAGCAGTTCAGACTCGTGATGGTGAGATCATTTACGCTGATCCGACCTTCTACAAAAGAAATGCATGTAAACAGGTGCGTTTATTTTTATGTGTTATTGTGCTTTATGGTGATCTGACACACACATAACACAGATATTAATAAAGACTAGATTAGTTTTAATGAGTTCAGTGGATCAATGGTAGAATTTGTGACCCAAGAAATCATAATGTTTTTTTTATGAATCTAAACTTTTCAATTACATTTTTAATTCTATTTAATTAAATGCATTTTATTAAGAAAATTGTTAATTTTTTTTTTTTTTTTATCATGTGTGATGTTGTTTTTAGCAGAGAGCTCCAGAGGAGAGTCACGTGGTGTATGCGCCTATCTGCGTAAAATAATAAATCTTTAATATTTTCCTAAGTATGAGTCCCTTTCTTTTGGCATTTGGATTTTGAATGTGATCTCTGATCCTCCCGAGGTTGGGATGGTTGAGCGTCCGCAAAGTCTATCTGAACTTTACACCAATTCTGAAACAAAATGATTTAAATACATGATATGATTCACAACATTCGTGAGAGTTTGAGAGTGTTGCGGTCGGTTTGATCTGGTTCTTAAACAGCATACCTTTACGAAAAGAAAATATACGAATAATCAATATATTAAATGAATTAATGGTATATTTGAAAATATACAGAATAATATAGTGTTAATATATTATAATATTGAATATTACATGCTTTTCATATATTGAAAAATATATTGCAATATATTTACTAATGTATCATAATGCATGTCATTTTATATTCAGTAATAATATTAATAGATGTACATGTGAAAAGATACAGTACTGCATCTAAATATATTTACTCATGCAGTTCAAACACAAACATAGAGATATATATGTATAATGAAACATATTTCTATTTTATATTTATTTACATTTTTATTTAATATTTTCAAGTTAATTAACAAAAGCACTTCTGCATGTGCTAAAATCAGTAGCTGTGTCCGAAACCGCCCACTCGTTCACTCGTTCACTAACCCCTATATAGTGCACGACAGTTGAGCGCACTATATCAGCAAAGAGTGAACGAAAATGATTAAGCGAATTCGGACGCTGATGTTAATAACATGCGCCAGACAATTTCGTCATTAACATTTCCTATACCCATCTGTAATATGTCCTGTTTAGCTTAATATATTGTATATTATTGTTTATTTTTCATGTTTATTGAGAATAAAGAGAGAATAAAAACACCTGTGTCATGCTATTTATTAAATTTATATTTAAAAATAACAGAACAAAAAACAGTACACTGTCACATTTGTTTATAAAAAAATATAATATTAAATAAATACATTATAAACAACAGTATACAATGTACAACAGTTCACTAACATATGATAAAAAATCGACCAAATTATCATATGATAATAAGTATATATATTATGATATAAATCTATATCATTTCGCTTCAAAATATCTTTACAAAGATGTTCTAATTAATAAAAAATGACACTTACATTTGTAGAAAGTTGCCGCTTCCCGTATTGCCGTCCGCCATATTTATTTTTCTTTCGCGCTCGATCGTCTTATCGCGTTGGATTTTGGGTAACGCCGCTTTAACGAGTGTACATCGAATGTACACTCAAAATCAGAGAGGATTGTGGGTAAAAGTAGTGAACGAATGTAGGGAATGAAGTCGTTCACTCACAATTCGGACAGCACTACAATGGCCGACACCCGATATAGTGCACAATATAGTAGATAGGGAGCGGTTTCAGACATCGCTGGGAGTTTGATTGACAGGCGATTTGACCAATCATAACCCCATATCCGCCATTTGTCTGACAAAGCAGTCAGGGGAATTAGTAGATTAACGTTTTTGAACTTGAACTTGATAAATTGTGTGTCCTCATGTCTTTCCACGCTTGAGACAACATTCCTTCTGAAGTTCATTCATGTTTATTTGAAGCTATAAATGAACTAGTATGAAGAGATGATCGCTTCACGAGGAGCTACAGCGATCTGTCACGACACATTAAAGAGACACTAGACGCTACTTCTTTATAAAATTACAATATTTTAAATATGATTCTGTTTCATATCAAAAGTAACCTGCTCTGTCTTGTCTGTTGACGTGTTGTCAGTGTCCTCTTTGTTCCGCGATTTATTTTCACTGTGTGAGAACAAAGGGGCGGGTCTTCGCAAACGGTCAATTATAGGCAGGGTTGCCAGGTCTGCATAACAAAACAAACCCAACTGGTACTCAAAACTATCCTCGTCATGTTCTGGGGGAAATTAAATTAATGTCGCTCTATAATTACGATCTGAAAATAGCGATTCACTTCCCGCTGTTCCTGCAGTTACTGCATTGCTTTCACTTGCCGGGTAATGAATGTGTAACAGTTCCCCTCGTGATAGATGAATCCTGTAGATATGCGTTATTAGATAAACAAACGAAATAGAAAATGTTTTGCACGGTACTTGAGACTTGTTGAATGGATTATTTTGTGGAAAATTCAGTGAGGAGAATTAAGCAAACACACACAACTGTTTGATAAACTAACAGTGCAGTTCATTTTGATTCTTTAGCTTTAATCATCACAGATGTGCATGACTACCACTGGCATGACCTTGCCCAGATTCATTTCTGTACACTTATCCAGAGGCCGGACCCTGTTCTCAACTACAATTGTGTATAGGGAGCGGTTTCAGACACAGCTATCGCTGGGAGTTTGATTGACAGGTGATCTGACCAATCATAACCCCAAATCCTCCATTTGTCTGACAAAGCAGTTAGTGGAATTAGTAGATTAACGTTTTTGAACTTGATAAATTGTGTGTCCTAACGTCTTTCCATGCTTGAGACAACATTCCTTCTGAAGTTCATTCATGTTTATTTGATGCTATAAATAGTATGAAGAGATGATCGCTTCACGAGGAGCTACAGCGATCTGTCACCACACATTAAAGAGACACTAGACGCTACTTCTTTATAAAATTACAATATTTTAAATATGATTCTCTTTCATATCAAAAGTAACATGCTCTGTCTTGTCTGTTGACGTGTTGTCAGTGTCCTCTTTGCTCCGCGATTTATTTTCACTGTGTGAGTACAACTAAAGAGGGCGGGTCTTCGCAAACGGTCAATTGTAGGCAGGGTTGCCAGGTCTGCATAACAAAACAAACCCAACTGGTACTCAAAACTATCCCCGTCATGTTCTGGGGGAAATTAAATTAATGTCGCTCTATAATTACGTTCTGAAAATAGCTATTCCCTTCCCGCTGTTCCTCCAGTTAATGTTTTGCTTTCACTTGCCGGTGTAATGAATGTGTAACAGTACCCTTCGTGATAGATGAATCCTGTAGATATGCGTTATTAGATAAACAAACGAAATAGAAAATGTTTTGCACGGTACTTGAGACTTGTTGAATGGATTATTTTGTGGAAAATTCAGTGAGGAGAATTAAGCAAACACACAACTGTTTGAAAAACTAACAATGCAGTTCATTTTCCCTCAGAATCGGTGTTTGATTCTTTAGCTTTAAGCATCACAGATGTGCATTACTACAATCTGGAGCCATTGCCAATCCACTGGCCTGACCTTGCCCAGATTCATTTCTGTACACATATCCAGAGGCCGGACCCTGCTCTCAACTACAAGCGCTAGGGGGCGCTCAAACTGTTCAGGTTGAGTACGGGCAAAAATTAATGGGTGTGTAACCCATTACAGATGACAGTTCAAGTCCCCATTTCAATGATTTATTAAGATCATTAAGTCTACAATAAAACAGAAATAAATAACAGTAAAGTATTTTAATATGAACAGCAACAAGCATAATGCTACAGAGTACACAAGCTGTCATTATGAGCTATTTCATTAATACATGTTATTACTAGCTTTTTTTTGTACTTTTAACAAATAATGACATACAGGTGTAAAGAATAATCAACAAGAATCAAAGTGCATCAAGATGAAAGGTTTTAAAATAAAATGGAATACTTATCCAGAAGGTGCATACAGTGTCATTTACAGAAAAACAAAACAGCATCATGGTAACATGACATGAAAAAAAAAATCTGAATAAGAAAGAGATTCACTGCCAGGTATATTTACACATAAAAGGAATTTGTTTTGGTAACAGAAGCTATAGCTTTCGGGTTAGGTTCGGTTTAGCTCATGTTGGCCGATATATTTTACATGCGAGTAAAAGTTCATGCGAGTACATTAAATCTGTTCATCATAACAAGCGATCAAGCCTCGACAGAAAATTTGGACTAAAGCCATGAATTCATATGGATTCGTTTTCCGATCGCTTTATGAACATTCATATATCATATAATGCCTTGTTGTACATAGCTTATTGAAAAATAAACAATAATTAAAAGAAAAAAAAAACATCAAATGTGAAGCATCACAGGGAATCTGTGAATATCACTTCATGGCTTTTCACAGTAAATTATAAGATGTTTTGTTCAGTTGTACTTCCAAAATGATAAAATTTTACAGTAAAATTACAGGAAATGTAAGGTTATATCTATTATAGTAAGAACTTACATAACAGGTTTTACTGCAGCATTTTTACAGTTGAAAACTGTACTGTAAATGATACTGTAAATTCCACTGTGCAATTACAGGACAGCTGTTTGATTATTTTTCCTGGGATGAAGGACATCCTTTGGTTTTCTACACCACTATTCTGTAAGAAAACATTCACAGAAGTTAAGAGAAATGAACACGGCTGATGTTTCAGTTACACACAGACACAAAGGCTACATTCACAATCCCAAATCGTTTATTTTCATGACAGTGTGAACAACACAAACCAAATGGAATCTGATCAGTTCGTTTCTGATTTGGGCAATTTTGGCAACATTCAGACTGTCAGTCCAAATCCCATTTTTATCTGAATCTGATCTAATATTTTTGACTGTCCATATTGCAACTGTTCAAATTGGATTTGTGCGTGTCCATGCCGCTTTTTTGTTCTATGGAATATCTGTATTGGTTTCTATGGCAATGAAGTTGCGTTCGTAGGAATATACGCCGAAAACAACAACTGTAGCATGTTTCCTGACGTCTGACGTTTACATTTTGCACGTGAAATCAGAGCAGTCAGACTTAAATCAGAAATCCAATTTGAATAGTATTTCAAACCACATATGAATGTAGCTTGAACACATTTGTAAATATATATATATATATATATATATGTATATATATATATATATATATATATTTTTATTTTTTTTTTTTCTGTTCACACATGCTAAATCTGATCAATCGGATATGCACAAAAATCGGATTTGGGTGTGACAATCTGAACATAGCTGTAATGATCGTCAGCTGAAGTGCCTGGGACAACCTCTAGAGGGCACTTCACTTTGGACTATACACCACACACTTACACTCTCATTCATTCACACGGACTACATTTCCCATAAGCCCCGTACCCAGTCACTGATTACCGCACCAGCTGCACCTCATCACCCAGTCACTGATTACCGCACCAGCTGTAACTCATCACCCACACCATATAAGCACTGCTCACGCATCCATTCACCGTGAAGTCTTGATTAAGTTCCCTGTCAGTTCTGAGCGTTATTTCCCGTGTCTTGTTTTCCTGGTTCTGTTTCTTGCCTGTCTCTCCCAGTTTTGATTGTTTGCTGCCTGTTTGACTCACTGCTTTGGATTACTGGACTGTTGTTTGCCTGCCGCCTATATGACCCCTCGTCTGTTTACTTACCTCCGATATTCCTGTTTGCCACTGTTTGACTCTACCTGTTACGACCATTCTGTTTCCTAATAAAGCCTGCAATTGGATCTCATGCCTCTGACTTGCCCTTCATTACATTAGCCTTTCATGTGGTTCTAAGTACGATTCAGGTCAGATGTTTTGCAATGCGAAAGTAACTTGCACATTTAAAGGGTATCGTCTAAAATAGTCATTTATATTAGTGTTTTTGTAATGATACAAAATGAAACCACATTACCCACAGGCTACACACACAGAAAACACACAAGCAGAAATTCTTACCTGTTACACCTGCAACCGCCAGCCGAACACCAACACTTACTCCTATTACAGCAAGTAAAGACACAATCTCATCTGTAATGAAAAATTACAGTCGTAATTACTACAGACTGAGAGTTGATTTTTCACAAATTTGACTGATATTTACAGCTCTCCAGCTGCAGATGTACATTGAGGGAACAGATAATATCGAAAGTGAGATACTCACTGGTACCAGTCCCACTAAGGCTCTTTTCGCTGATAATTCTGATGCTGTACTGCCGACAGATCCTGCTGCTGTTGGTGATGATCTTCAGCCCATAAACCCCAGAGTCTGTGGTTCTGATGTTCATGATGGTCAGAGATCCAGACGAATGATTCACCTTCAGCCTGTTTCTGAATCTCTCATCAGCATCTTCAAACTCATTTTCTGTAGAGGGATCTCTGCGAATTTCAGCTAAACGACTGTCATTAAAATACCATTTCATCAATTCATTTGGGTATTTTATTACACCAGGATCTAGAGTGACAGATTCTCCCACGTTCACTGACTTTCTTTTATCCGTCTCTGCATCAGGATCATCTGAAAAACAAAAAGATATATCTTCTGTCTGTACTGTTACAGAAAACAGCAACAACATAAATGGCATCGTCTATTGGCCCAACCCTAGCTAACATGTAACGATACATATCCTTCTGTTTGTTTTATCTTGTATTTTTTTTAAAAATCTTTAAAAAAATAAATTTTAATTAAATCTATATCTATGCTATTGGATAAATCAAAGATATATATATATATATATATATATATATATATATATATATATATATAAATCTGTCTTTTTGTTTAGATCAAATATAGAATTTAAATTTATTTACTTTCTTCAACAAGAAAATTATACTTTGTGCCAGGTTTTATAAAAATGTTTTCATAGACAGAAAATATTGTTTAGGGCAAGTTTTTTATTTTTCATTGGCTCAAGTTAAAAAAAATAGATGTGAACCATTAGCCTAATTTTTATTAATTTGATGAATGAAAACATTTTTTTCAGTGCACATATGAAAAATTCCTCCCTAAAGAACATCATTTGTTGCTAAACATATTTAAACATTAGTATGCATAAGATGCCTTATTCAATATATTATTAAAGTAACTAATGGAAATATTTGTAATTCACTCTACGTTTGCAGAGGCTTTGACTGTCGCCCCCTGGTGGCAGAACTTTCAAATTTGTCGTAAACCAACAGTTACCTTCTGCTTATTCAGCATGGCAAATAAATGATTTGAATGAATATGATTAATGAATGAATATAAACAAAACAAATGACCTCCTGTAATTCAGAAACAAAAGCAGATCTCTTTACCTGCGTGTTCAACTGTACACAGGTAAAGAGAATAAACAGCTGACGAGACAACCAAGGAAAAAGACAAGTGAATCTATTTGCAGAAATGACAGTTTATTTACAAATTAAACAAAGATAATAGCAAGGACACAAAAAGGAGAAAAGCTTTGTACAACAATACCGGACTCTGAACCGAAAGGAAATGATGACATGAAAACAACGAACTAAAGACATGCAGAAGAAAATGACAACCTGGAACAAACTAGAACAAAAAAACAAGGGAATACAAACTAAAGGTCACAGAAACGGAAACCAAGCGTTGCTGCTATAATATAAACACATCGTGATAGAGCATGAAAACCTGATCTTTAAACACTTAAATGACTCACCATGGACAGTAATAGTAAAGATCTTTTCATTGACGCTGTTGCTGCTGATGATCTGCAGTTTATAATTTCCAGAGTCTGTGTCTGTGGTGTTCGTGATGGTCAGAGATCCAGTCTGATTGTCCAGCTTCAGTCTGTCTCTGAATCTCTCAGGACCTTCCTTACACTGAACATCTGTACAGATCTTACTGGGATATTCACTGATTTGAGCGATGCGATTGTTGTTAAAAAACCATTTAATCTTTTCTTGTTGGTTTGTTTTAACATTTGTGTTCATAGTGACTGAATCTCCCTCCATCACAAACACCGACACTACGTCTGTGGAAACACTCGATGCAACTGGAGAAGAAATGAGCAGTTCATGATAAATAATTTCTCAGAAAGTAGGAACAACAAGCACAGCGAAACTGTGGGCAACACTTTATTTTACAGTCTCATTGTTACATATGTTACATGTAGTTACGATAGTAAGAACTAATTTGCATAATTACAATTACACCAACCCAAACCCTAATCCTAACCCTAAAGTAAGTACATGTTTGTTACTTAATATCACTCAGTACTTAAATGTATAATTACAGTGTAACAATGACACTTTAAAATAAAGTGTAACCAAAATATTTATTTTGCAAATTTCTACTTTTTTGATGCAATATATGTTTGTTTTGTGTGAGCCTGCCAATGACACTTTTCTATTCTTTTAGACAAGCTTTTATGAATTTAAATTTTGAAATTTGCATCAAATCATGCTCATTTATAGAAGATTATATCTGTCACGGCTCACTCGGGGTTTGTGCTAGGAAGCACGGAGATCAAGGACAGATGAATATTTACACTATTTATTTAAACAAGACAGACAGAATATAAAGACAGATAATTCAAGCACGTAACTTTAACGAAGAACCAGGACAGGACTGACACAGAGGGAATTTATACAGATCAGCACAAGAGGATAATTGGTGGGGCACAGGTGATAGACATAATGATTACAAGACACAGGTGGTGATGATGAACTAATAAGGACATAATGACAGGCGGGAGAACAACACAGGGAACATGTGATCGAACTCAAAACAAAGGGCACATGTGATGATGACGGGACTAAACAAAGAACATGTGACAAATGACAGGACTGGGGAACAGAATAAACAGAAAAACAGAAAGACATGGACACGATTATGACAGTACTCCTCCCTCCCGGAAGGTGCGACCTCGTGCCGTGAAGGAACAGATCCGGGAGGGGCCGTTGAGGCCGTGAGGTCAGGCGGCCATGGTGGAGTCCAGGGCAGAGTCACAGCTGAGGCTGTGAGGTCAGGCGGCCATGGAGGAGTCCAGGGCAGAGTCACCGCTGAGGCCGTGAGGTCAGGCGGCCATGGAGGAGTCCTAGGTGGAGTCCAGGACGTGGCCTCCTTCTCTCTGGCCACCGTGGACGGAGCCACTGGGCCCCCCCCCAAAATTTTCAGGGGAGGATTCCCCCATTTCTGTGAGCTGGGCAGTGGAAGGTCAGGCGTCGGCTCTGGCGGTGGAGGGTCTGGGAGCTCTGGAGGGTCTGGGAGCTCTGGAGGGTCTGGGAGCTCTGGAGGGTCTGGGAGCTCTGGAGGGTCTGGGAGCTCTGGAGGGTCTGGGAGCTCTGGAGGGTCTGGGAGCTCTGGAGAGTCTGGGAGCTCTGGAGAGTCTGGGAGCTCTGGAGAGTCTGGGAGCTCTGGAAAGTCTGGGAGCTCTGGAAAGTTAGGGAGCTCTGGAAAGTCAGAGAGCTCTGGAAATTCAGGGAGCTCTGGAAAGTTAGGGAGCTCTGGAAAGTCTGGGAGCTCTGGGAGTTCTGGCACGAGTGCAGAAGACGGCTCAGGAACGGAGAGCGCTGGAGACGGCTCATGGGCTGCAAGTGCTGGAGACGGCTCCTGGGCTGCGAGCGCTGGAGACGGCTCATGGGCAGCGAGCACTGGAGACGGCTCGGGGGTAGAGAGCACTGGAGATGGTAGCGAGCACAGGAGCACTGGAGATGGTAGCGAGCACAGGAGACGGCTTGGGGGTAGCGAGCACAGGAGACGGCTCGGAGGTAGCGAGCACTGGAGATGGTAGCGAGCACAGGAGACGGCTTGGGGGTAGCGAGCACAGGAGACGGCTCGGAGGTAGCGAGTACTGGAGATGGCTCGGGGGTAGCGAGCACTGGAGACGCTCGGCGGTAGCGAGCACAGGAGACGGCTCGGGGGTAGAGAGCACTGGAGATGGTAGCGAGCACAGGAGCACTGGAGATGGTAGCGAGCACAGGAGCACTGGAGATGGTAGCGAGCACAGGAGCACTGGAGATGGTAGCGAGCACAGGAGCACTGGAGATGGTAGCGAGCACAGGAGACGGCTTGAGGGTAGCGAGCACAGGAGACGGCTCGGAGGTAGCGAGCACTGGAGATGGCTCGGGGGTAGCGAGCACTGGAGATGGCTCGGGGGTAGCGAGCACTGGAGATGGCTCGGGGGTAGCGAGCACTGGAGATGGCTCGGGGGTAGCGAGCACTGGAGACGCTCGGGGGTAGCGAGCACTGGAGACGGCTCGGGGGTAGCGAGCACAGGAGACGGCTCAGGAATGGCGAGCACTGGAGACGGCTCAGGAATGGCGAGCACTGGAGACGGCTCTGGGATGGTGAGCACTGGAAACGGCTCTGGGATGGCGAGCACTGGAAACGGCTCAGGGATGGCGAGCACTGTATAAAAGTCTATCAGCCACTCTTCCCTGGCCGGCGGAGCCATCGCGGCTGGTAGAGGGCGTGGTCTGAGTGCGGCGTGCTGTGTCTTCCGACGAGCAGCTGCGGCGCGCTTCAACGCCGATCTGATGGACAGCAGCGGGGGGTCCAACACCTTGGACCCTAGGATAGCACTGGTGGTACTCCCACGGAGATCTTGGGACCGGGCTGACCGACAGACTCCGTTGAAGGGGTATGTGAGGGCCGTCGGCGTTTGGTGGGCTGGCGGTGCAGGTGTTTCGGATGGGACTGGGCGGAGAACACATTCTTCTACCTCGAACTCTGATCCGTTAAGGTCTAGGATTAAATTAATTAAATCAACTAGAGTAGAATTATACAGTGGTTCATTTGGGCGAGTTGTGTTCTCGTCCAGTCCCATCAAAAACACTGCATTAAGCGAGGCATCCGACCAGCCCACCTGATGAGAGAGCTCGGTGAACTCCCCAACATACCTCTCCAACGGACGCCCGCGCTGTTGGGTGTTCAAAAGACGACTCGCAGCTGCAGCTGAATCCATCGCTGCAGACGATGGCGTTTGAGTGCGTCGTTCAGTTTTGTGGTTCTTCGTTCTGTCACGGCTCGCTCGGGGTTTGTGCTAGGAAGCACGGAGATCAAGGACAGATGAATATTTAAACTATTTATTTAAACAAGACAGGATACAAAGACAGATAATTCAAGCACGTAACTTTAACGAAGAACCAGGACAGGACTGACACAGAGGGAATTTATACAGATCAGCACAAGAGGATAATTGGTGGGGCACAGGTGATAGACATAATGATTACAAGACACAGGTGGTGATGATGAACTAATAAGGACATAATGACAGGCGGGAGAACAACACAGGGAACATGTGATCGAACTCAAAACAAAGGGCACATGTGATGATGACGGGACTAAACAAAGAACATGTGACAAATGACAGGACTGGGAAACAGAATAAACAGAAAAACAGAAAGACATGGACACGATTATGACAACATCACAAAAAAAAAATCACAAAAGTTTCAGTTTCATGACTGAGCACAACGTTTGTTCAAAAGACACAGCGATGTTTAAACATTAAAGCTTCAGTGAGAGAGGAGTATCCAGGAACAACCTATAATAAAAGGAAAAACCTATAAAATAAAAACTACTAAATAAACACACCATTTATGATTAAAACAAAATATTCCTTCATTTTTCCCTATTGGGAAGCGAAAGGGGAGGGTTAAAATATACAAAAGATGCTGCAAAACCACAGAATGGGCTGAACCTGAGGGATTTTTCTGAAAAACAGGACTGCCATCAGTCATCACTCAAATGTCCTGAACCGTTCAGCCCTCCTCTTTCTGTCATTCTAAGAGTCTATTGTGCATTAAAAGTGTATTTAGAATCTGTTGTCAAAAAAAAAATCAAAAATCCCAAATAACTGTATCGTTGCTAAATGAATTTAACATGTTTGTGAAGCCCTTCAATTTTAAGTTAGGTTTTATTTTTATTTAAATTGTTGTTTCAATGTATGCTTACAAAATGTGAAAATGTGTCAAGGACTTGCATTTGAATTCTGTAGTTGTGTAATAAAATAATAATAACCACTTGTTTTTGCAGTGTGTATGGAAGCCCGTTTCCACCACTGTTGAGAAAAAAAATATTCCGTAAGTCAAAATAATGAGAAACTTTCTCATAATAATGATGAAGTATCTCATAATAATGACTTAGTAGCTCATAATAATGACTTAGTATCTTTCAATAATGACTTAGTATTTATAAAAATAAAAAAGGTTGTTTTTTCACTTACATTTGTGAATGAAATTTTTTTCCCCAGAATTAAAACATTATTTAGCATAAATTGAATATCTTCCATTAGTATACCATAAAATATATCATTATTAGAAAATTGAGAGAACACGATTTGAATGATGGACTTTAAGTTAGGGCGTTTAAGGAAATAAAAAAGTAACCGGAAGCATCTTTGTTATTGTTTTTATAGTCGTTGGGAGTCGAAAACGAAACTAAAATCTCAGAATCATCGACAAGCCATAGTTTCGTCCCAAATTCCAGTACAGTAACAGTAATTAAGAAGTAATAAATTAAGGTCTGTCGAGTGTTAGTGGCTCTTAAAATAACGAAACCGCGTCACGCAGTTCGTTTTCTCGTTCACTGGAAACAAATAAGCTTCATAACTTACCGAGCTGAAAAGCCCACGCTGGGACGAAAATGAAGAGGCGCATCGTCAAAATTAAAACACTCTGTGGAAAACAAAAAAGCATATTTTTCTTCTATGCTGACGCCATTTCAAAAACGTAAACAGATGACGTGCTTTTTGGGCGGGGCGCGCACATGACGTCATTTGTTGACATCGGTGCAGCCAAAGAATTGAATGTTTTTGCATCCTCGTGTGGATAAACATTGTTTGTTAAATGTCTGCAGAACATAATGAATTGTTTCGCATTTTTGAAAATCAGTTTTTGAATTAAATAAATAATTAAAGTTCAGCACTCTTCAAAGCTTTTTGTTGCCAAATCTTCCACGCAAGTTACACCACGACAACATCCGACGTTCAAGTATTAAGCTTTTTTTGATAAACAACAGGGTTTGGCCTATATGCAATATAAGTTAAACAACTGAATACAGTGAAGAAACGTGGGTGTGGCAATTATTAACAATGAACTTAAATTAACATTTAATTGCTGAGAATAGATATAGTATTTCTTGTGAAATGTTTATAAGCATTAAAATAAATATGATACATTAAATTGATCATAAGTGACAGTTGTTACTTCAACATTCTTTAAAAATATAGAAATTAATAATTCTATTCAAAAAGAATAATGGAAGACAAATGTATTAGTTTCCACAAAAATATGAAGCAGCACAGGTGTTTCAGCATTGATAATCAGAAATGTTTAGGAAAGAAAATGTTAAAATTCCAATTAAAATACACACTTCTGAACGGCGCTTTTGTTCTCAAGAGCAACTGCACAAGCTCTGTTGATGACACAGCTGTTTCACGATTGGCTAGATTTACCACATGACAACAAATCTTGTGTGTTTCCCAGTTCAAAGTGTCGATGATCAATGAGTCCTGCAATTCACATTAGTTCTCGCAGCGGGCTGCATTCTTCATCGACGGTTTTAACCATGTCTTTAATCATTTTCTGGACCTCAAAAGATTCAATGACATTGCAGCCTATGTGTGGATCAGATACCCACAGATTTCATCAAAAATATCTTAATTTGTGTTCTGAGGAGGTTTGTTGCATGAGCTCTAGAGGCTTCGCCCTCTTCTTGAAAGTGGGGTTGGAGCAGCAGCTCATTTGCAATTAAAAGGACACATACAAAAATGGCCATTTTAACATGCTATAAAAAAAAAATCTGTGAGGTATTTTGAGCTGAAACTTCACATACTGCTCGTTAACAGGCTTGTTAATGCTGAGATGACTCTATAAATAATTTATAAAGATTTTTTAGCTCAGATAAGGTCCAGTTCTGCTTTATTGGTTGCTCTTGGCTGACATGTGGCATTGTTATGGCCTGCTTGTGGCCCAGATCTGGCGAACAGGAGCGGTCCGCCCAAATGCCATCATTCCACGCCGCACGTGGCCCAGATCATCATTCTACATGTGCCAGATGTGGGCCGGATCTGGGCCGACACAATGTTGCTATCTGAGGATGTATTACATTGTCACAAACTATGTTTGCAGTTTGTCGATTATGGATAAAGCTGTGAGTAACTGAACCCATGTGTTTAGCGATCTACTTATGGGTATGTATATCTAGTCCCGGGTTGGTGTCTTTGACTGATTTTATTAATTTGTCTATTTTAGTGGGGCAATTGCTGGTGAGCACTTCGTTACTGTGGACTACATGGCAAATGCTCCTTAGATGACGTTAAGACTGCACTGTTTGTTCTGCTGCTATTTTTTTTACAACTGTGTCACCGTTCGTATTTGATTTTTTAATGGTCTGATTTTGTTTGTGTTGTTGTTCTACGCTCATGCTGGAGTATTTACTGAAAGCCCTTCCATCTGTAAGTCATTGCCGTCAAGTGCAATCAAACCTCTTCAAATGATCCAGAACGCTGCTGCTCGTCTTGTCTTCAACGAGCCTAAGAGAGCCCACGTCACGCCTCTCTTCATCTCTCTGCACTGGCTACCCCTCGCTGCTCGCATCAAGTTCAAAGCGCTGATGCTTGCTTACAGATCCACCACAGGCTCTGCACCTTCCTACCTCCACACACTGCTACAACGCTACGTCTTGTGGTACCGTCACAGAGAGGCACAAAATCACTCTCCAGAACATTCTCTTTCACTGCTCCCGGCTGGTGGAATGATCTCCCTACTTTCATCAGGAACACAGAATCCCTGGCAATATTCAAGAGACAGCTGAAAACTCATCTCTTCCGTGAACACTTGATCCCCTCATAAAAAAAAAAAAAACCTTTCCTTCCCTTTTCCCTTCCTACTCTAGCTTACTGAGCAATGTATGAAACTTGTATTGTGAGCACTTCCTGTGTTATTTGCCAATTCATGAAGAATCGCTTGTTTGTTTTCCTCACTTGTAAGTCGCTTTGGATAAAAGCATCTGCGAAATGACTAAATGTAAATGTAAATGTAAGTTTTTGTTTTCTAATTTGAAGCCTGATTATTTGCTGTTTTTCACTTGTATTGTTTGCTCCATTCCTCCTTCTGGTTTTGCTCTTTTCTTTAACCTCATGCTGCTCCATGGCATGTCTAGGTTCATTGGCACGAACCTAGTTGAGTAATTATACCTCTCCGTCTGACCCTTGTGGCCAGTAAATTGTCCATTGTTGTTCTGCTTTATGGTTTGAACTTATTCTAATACCAGTTGTTGGATTAAGTGTGCTTTTTATATTTATTTATTTATTTTTTTTTCTTGTTTATTTCAGGAGCTGAAGGCCCCCAGTGAGGGAAGCTAGCTGTCTTGGCCCTGTGGTGGTGGTGGTGTTTCTCTCACAGAGTGTTTTTGCCATTTGACAACTGCGTCTCCCTCACTTAGAGTGTGTGTGGTGTGAGTGTGAGTGTTTATGCGGAACATATTAGGGTGAGTCAAGTCAAGTCACCTTTATATAGCACTTTTTACAATGCAAATTATGGCAAAGCAGCTTTACAGTAATAATTGGCAAATAATTTTGGCAGCGCAGCAGCTCCCAAAGAAAATGGTGTCATTGTCCAGCTTATTCTATATATTATTGATTCATTCCGTTGCAAAGATCAGTAGTTATTAGTCTAGTTAATTTATGTATATCAGCACTGGAGAAAACAGTGACGTAATCGTCCGGCTCACCTCAGTTCGCATACAAATGCGCCAATGCAGGCATACTAAAATGTACGGGTGTCTTACTAGCCGCTCTACTGGTAAGCCTCTTGTTTTCCTTATTTTCTTTTCTCTTTGTTCAGTCAACAGTTTTCTACATTTCAACTAATTATTGTGAAATAAAATGTGTTCATTGGTAACGAACCTGTGTGCTCTATTTTGGGTATAAATTTCCCCGTTCACAGGAACAGGGTGGCGTAGTCTGCTCTATTTTGGTTCTAGTTGTACACTAGTGGCAATTCTTGCCCTTCACCGCCCCCACCACGTTTAATTCTAGTTCCTGTTTCCTTATTTGCTCTCATTTACCTGCCACTAGTTTGTTTCTATGTTCTCCTGTGTTTGTCTTTTAATAAAGACAACTGCACTTGTAAACTTTTTGTTTACAGCTCTGTTCATCATGCGCTTTGTACAACTGTACTCGTATAAAGGGAGCCGTTGACAAAATTTCACCTATGGTAAAGCACCCCAGTGGAAGCCAGAATGCGAGAATGTGAACGTTTTTTACTAATGTGATATATAAGTATCAACAAAATAAAAATTAAAATCATGTTAAATATGATTATTGCTTTTCTCCCTCTGTGAGAAACAGTTTCTCATGGTTTTTGTTTTGCTTTTTTCACAGATTAAAGGGTGTTAAAGCTGTTCAAAGTGTCAGCACAGGAAAACAGTCTTCAGCTTTAAACTAAACACATACGCCCTGAACGCCTATTCTCTCATGCACAAGATGTTCGTCCACCCAACAGATCAAACCACATGTCTAAAGAAAACCGAGCGCAGCACCTTTCAGTATGACTCAGAAGATGAACTTCAGTAAACTGGAACTGAGAGATCAGATGGTTTTAACTTTGTACATTTTCCATAAACTAAAATTGAGAACTGAACAAATAAACACAGACATTTTAAAATCACTAGAATTACTCTGCAGAAATGTAATTCATCCAATATTCAGACAACGTTCTTCTATTTTTACATATTTAACAGTTTTTAAAAACTGTGAAATCATAAAAGATTATTTTAAAAATGTTTTCCACATTAAAGAAGAGTTAATTGAGAGAAGAAGTTAAGAACATTTTAATATTACACATGTAACCATATCTAGCGTGTGCGTGTGCATTAGGAGGGTCGGACTCTGTCGGGGGGAGGACTCACATCCCACATTACTTCCCTTGCGTTTGTTCAGGTCAGTTGCGCTTTTGTCTTACTAGATCAGAAAATGTTTCGGATGTTTGTTTTGTTGTGTTTGTGCTGCTGCCGTCTGACCGGTAAGTTATGAGCTCATTTGTGTCATTTATTCACATGTCAGAGTAATAAACTCCTGCTGCTCTTCATATTAGATTATTTTCTTCAACTGTGATCGATCTCTCTTGTTCTTTCAGAAATCTTATTTTCAATGATTGCAAATACAAATCATTCCCAGCAATTTCTTAGAAAAAAAAAATAATTTAAATCATTTTAAATTATGGAATTTGTAGATGAAACTTCATGGAAATTCAGTAATAAAAAAAATGTCTTGAATATATAAAACACATTAAAGATTAAATTATTGATTCGCTCTCATCTGTCTGTTCACATACGTGACTTCATTTTGTTTCGGGGCTCTGCTGCTGTTACAAACTGATCTCAGGCTTTCTAAACTAACAAGATGAATCTGTGTCAAATCTGTTCATCAGGTGTGTTTGCTGCTGAAACAAGTAAAATACAGTCAGTGCCAGTGATGGAGGGAGATTCTGTCATTTTACACATTGATGTTAATGAAACACAGGAACGCGACCTTATGCTATGGAAATATGGAGCTGAAATTATAGCTGAAATCAGTAGATATTATAGAATGGTTTACAAACATAACGGTACTGATGGGAGATTCAGAGACAGACTGGAGCTGGACAATCAAACTGGATCTCTGACCATCACAAACACCAGAACTGAACATGCTGGAGTTTATCAACTAGAGATAAATAGAGTGGAACTAACATCAAAAACGTTCAATGTTTCTGTCTATGGTGAGTAGAGACGTCATTCATCATGTCTTTCTTGCTCAATTAGCTATTTACATATTGAAATGTTAATGTTATGTAATTAATTATGTTGTAGTTTGAAATTGCAGACAATCACTGATCATCATCAACACAATGAAGCAAAAGATTGTTTTGATTTGTCCATCTACTTGTTTATTCTTTCATGTTTTTCAGCTCGTCTGTCTGTTCCTGTCATCAGCAGTAACTCTTCACAATGTTCATCTTCATCATCTTCATCATCAAATTGTTCACTGGTGTGTTCAGCTGTGAATGTGAGTCATGTGACTCTCTCCTGGTACAAAGGAAACAGTTTATTGTACAGCATCAGTGTGTCTGATCTCAGCATCAGTCTCTCTCTACCTCTGGAGGTGGAATATCAGGATAAAAACACCTACAGCTGTGTGCTGAACAATCCCATCAGCAACCAGACTCAACATCTGGACATCGCCTTATTCTGTCAGACATGTGCAGGTACGGCAGAGGTGATGATAGCGTTTATGTAAAAATTCACTCACACTGATGACTGTCTCTCTATCTCTCCTCCAGTCTCAGTCTCTCTGACAGTGTTGATCTCTGCTGGATCTCTGTTGATTGTTGCCGCAGTCATTGGGATCTTCTGGATCTGCAGGAAATGTAGAAAAATTGACAGAGAAGGCAAGTGTAACCTACTGCTTTCAGACATTTATTATAATAAATAATAATTAATAAATAATTTATAAATATACTTTAAATATTTATAGTCAGTTGATAGCCCTAATTATAGTTTAATCAATAATTATTCTCATATTTATATGAAAAGAAACCTAAAAAAATGTAGCTATCTTGGTTTGACAGTTTCTGTAGATTTCACTCACATTACATGACATTTCCTCATTGCACAAGAAAAAAAAAACATTTCTAAAACTGCATCAAAACACTGGAAATGCAAAAATATGAATGCAATTTGAAAATAAAAAAGCTGCTGGGGGTGTTGAATATATCAAAATATATATTATTGATTACTTTTATTGAGCTTCAATTTCACAAAACAGACAGGTTTGATTTATAAATTGTGTAAATAATTAATGTCTCTCTTAAAATTGTAGGCCTAATGACAAATTAAATTAGTTCATGCCATTTTTAAAACCTGCAGTGCTAAATATTTCATAAAATGTATGCATTTATACTTTTACGTTGACTGCCATAACAATAACACATATGTTGTGAAGAACCAGATCTAGTTCTGTTGTTCTAATACATCTCTTATCATTGAAACAGTTCAGACTGCTGAAGACGAGATCACTTACGCTGAACCAACGTTCTACAAAGGAACTGCACAGAAATCGGTGAGATCATTTATTCCTGCGTCGTGTGTCGGTGACATTTCAGCAAATGTGTGTTTTCGTCTGATCAATCACACACCAGTACCATATTATATATATACTTGTACTGGAAAACGTTTTTAAAGGAACTTTTTTTATTAGAATACATAGATTGAATAGAAATAGAATAGTAAATGTTAGTATAGGGTCAAGAGTTGTGGAAAAAGATTCGTCTTCAGCCATTTCTTGAAGATGGCTTAAGGCTCGGCAGTTCAGGTTGAGTTAGGCAAGTCATTCCACCAGCAGGGAACAGTCAAAGGTCTGTGAAAGGGATTTTGTGCCTCTTTGGGACGACACCATAAGGTGCTGTTCACTTGCATAATCAAAGCTTGTGAGTAGTGAGTAGTAGTGAAAGAGTAGTGAGTTTAGGTATGGGGGTGCAGAGTCAGTGGTTGATCTGTAGGCAAGCATCAGAGCGTTGAATCTGATGTGAGCGGCAATTGACCCTTCACTGGGAGTTTGATTGACAGGCGATCTGACCAATCATAACCCCGAATCCACCATTTTCAATGCAGTCAGAGGAGTTAGTAGATTAACGTTGGTGAACTTGATAAATTGTATGTCCTCACGTCTGAAACAACATTCCTTCTGATGTTCATTCATGTATATTTGATGCTATAAATGAACTTGTATGAAGAGATGATCGATCATCATGGTGAGAACATGATGTGTGGCATGAGAGCGCATGGCTTGTCTGACATAGCAACAGTAACTAAAGGGAGCAGGTCTTTGTGAACGGTCAAGTGCAAGTTCGTGAGGAGAGGTGTGATGTGTGCTCTCTTCGGCTCATTAAAGTCCAGTGTTGCTGCAGAATTCTGGATCAGTTGCAGAGGTTTGACAGTAGATGCTGGAAAGCCTGCCAAGAGAGCATTACATGTCCAGAGCTCGGACTAGGAATTATGAAGCATGCTCTGATAGGAAAGGCTTGATTTTCCTAATGTTGTAAAAGGTAAATCTATGTGACTCCAGTGGTTTAACCACAATTTTATGTTGCAACAAAGCTTTGTTTGCATTGAGGTTCAACTACTGGAGTCACATGGATTACTTTAATGATGTGTTTACTACCTTTCTGGGGTTTGAAAATGTTACCCAGCTAACAGAATTTTGTTATAAGAATGTTCTCCAAACGTTGGCTCTGGAAATGTAAAAAAAATGTACAGTTTTCTTGGCGTTAGAGGAACCTGTTTTATGAGGTATGATGTTCCTCAAAGGTTCCTTCAACTTAATTTTGATTTAAAATACAATATTCTAGGAACGTTGATTTGTAACATTCCAAGAACCTAAAAATGTCCAGTTTCCTTAATGTTAGTAGAATGTTATTTAAAGATTAGTATGATGTTCCTGGAACATCCAATCATTCAAACACCTGCTGTGAACAAAGAGAAATAAGAACAAACTACAACTTTCTTCAGTCACAGCCGTAGATGAACTGAAGATAAAAGACTTTAAATCTCTGAAGATCTGATTCATCAACTCCACAAACAGCACTATCAGCTTCACTTATTACTGACTTTATTTCTGTCACACGTCTACAGAAGCTCTTATTGAGAATTAACAGAGGTTTAGATGTTGATGTCTTATTGAAGATGTTTAGTTTGATGTCACCATCATGGAGATCAGAGTTTGCTTTAGTTGCGCTTTTAACCCTTGACTTTTGTTGAATTGCTTCTTTATCAGCAATTGCAGCTATTTTCATGAGTTATGGATGTGTTTTGTATGCTGGTCTGAAACACAACAATGGTGTTACAAATAATTTGTTTCACATTGGTTGAGTTTTATACTTTTCAGTAACACTTTAATCACATAAAAAAAGCAGTTGTTTAAACCACTTTAAGGCAGTTTTGTCTGTTATTAAAACAGACATGTTGATCTGAAATGTTACAAATCAACATTAAAGGTTGACTAAGGTAAACCTGCTGTTTTGTTAAACTTAAAATATTAAAGTTGTTGTATCCGATAACTACTCTTAACTTGTTAGCAAAACTGGCTGAGAACCACTGATATAGATGTTTGATGTCATTTCCTCAAGATGCTAGATATCACAACTGCTCAATCAGAATGACATACCTAACATTTATGATTATTATATTTTTTGTTGTGTTTTTATAGAAAGGTACGGAGGAGGATTGTGTGGATTATGCACCTCTCACAATGAGAAGATGAACAAACTTCAGTTTTTAGGTACAAGACCCAACTGTGACCTTCGACTGACTTAAAAAAGTTTAAGATGTATTCATGAAGTGGTCTCCTAAAAACTTCAAAAGAACTTTTCATGTTCATTTTCATGTTTGACTCTTAAAGTCTTAAAGAAACCGTGTGTTTAAATCTCATGAAAAAAATGATGCAAACACATGCTGTGAGCGTCTGCTGCATTTATTCTCATCTGTACAGACATTAGTTTTGGTCTGTTGGACAGACAACAATCATGAGAATACATATCTGCTGCTAGATGTTTGTGTTTGATGTCAGTTTATGAGCTTGTCTGGGGAGAAAAGTGTGTCTGTCAATAGCGTGTGGTTAAAGGCGTTTTTCCATTCCTGCTCACATGAAACCATTTGGCTTCTGCTCTATAGAAAACCTGCTTTACAAAATACTGAACTCATCAATGCTGGTGTATTACTTTGAAATATAAAAATATCATATACTTTGTGTGCATATGCATCACGATCTTATATATATGTATATATATATTTAACTAGCAGTGCTAGTTTCAGTAGTTATTTCCAGCTCCAACAACGACTATTCTTGAAACCTTTTTATACCTTGGTAGGTCATATCCAATTTTTTCTGTCAATGTATGGGAGTCATTTTAAGAATAAATGCAATGTATGATTTTATGGTTGTTAATTACTTTAGTTTTCATCAAGTTTTGAGGAGAAACTAACTAAAAGCTAAAAAATCTTTTTTTCAGCAGCATAACAGGGCTGCTTTCCAAAGGTAAAATAAATTGTCAATTTATATTATGAAAATTCACATAAATTCAGTCAATCGTCATTCACAAACAATGGCTTTTACACTATTTTCTATGATCTCCAGTGTTGCTGTGTTACTGTGTTTTGTCTTCAGGCATGTTGAGTGACAGGAAAAGGTTGAAAGCTGAAATAAGGGGCGACCAAAGTGTCATTGAACTTCAGTCAACGCTCTTGTTTGCAGCTCGACGGAGAAAGTTTGCCGTGCGTTGTTTCGTGTGAACGTGTAACGCCCGAAAAAAGCACTTGGGAGAGGCCGTGCGCTACAGCACTACAACTCCCAACTACACACCACTGTCATATTTTTACAGTGAATTAAAAAGAATAAACACCTGTATATTCTTCTGGATTACAAACGAATTACTATTTACTGCAACACTGAACTTGGACAAATAAACGGAAATAATTTCTCAACCTGAATCTAATAAACAAAAAATGTAACTATTCCAAAAAGAGGTTCTCTCATGTGCTTTAACCCTATAGATCTGACTCTAGCAGTGCACTGTGCAGCATGTAAAGTGGGAGGAGTTGGATCTAGCTTAACCCCGCCCCCTGGATCTCGTGTTCTGCAGTGAGGACCATCTCGCGTGAGACGTTCACACGAAACAACGCTCGGGAAACTTTCTCCACGGCTGCCTCTCAGAATGTCCATTTTTATCGCACTTCACTGACTACCATAGACTGCGTTTCCCCTTTCATCTCTGCCACTTGAACTTGAAGGGTCAAAGTATGGCAAGCGCCATAAAACGCTTAAATTATTCCTAGCGTTACTCGTCATAACTCCATTTTTACTAGTAAGAATTTAATTGGAGAGCTCTACAATTCTTACTAGTCAGAGAGCTCACTAATTCAGTTATTACTAGTAACGGTTATTATCAAAGAGCTCTCAATTTTATTCTTACTAGTAAAAACTATTAATTTCATGCAAAACAAATGTGCAATTATAGCCATTTCCCTCCTCAAATCCCGCCTGCAGTGCTACCTTCAAAATAAAAGTCCTATTAGAGCGAACTAATAGAATTGTCATTGTGTCAGAACGACCTCAAGACTGAAATGACAACTTGGATAGGATATGTTTTGCTATGGAAAAATATTTAATCACTATATTAATTCACATCTTTATACGCTAAAAAATTATTAAAGAGCAAAGAAAACCGATTCCTCTGGCCCTTGTTTACACTAGCACGTTTTCTTTTTAAAACGCGTAAGTTTTGCACTGGTGTTTTTGAACCTCTAAAACGGAGACTTTCGAAAGCGCTGCTGATCTCATTTTAGTTTGAAAACGCCGGGGTTGCGTTTCAATATAAACGGACTAAAACGGAGACTTTTGAAAACGATGGCGTGTCTGCCCACGTTCGCCGTGCGTATCCATGACGACCGTGTAAACAATAACATGGAGACTGAACTGCAATCTTTGCTGGCTTTGTTGTCATTTTTAGCAGCCATTTTTTAATACTACAGCTACCTACATGCACAAGACGTAAATGTTTATACCTACAAGTATGCACATGCCCAGTGTGCACGAACGGCGTTTCCGGTCGTGTAGTGTAGACGGAGATCGTTTCTTAAACGCTGTGGAAGCACCAGTGTAGACAAGGATTGTTTTCATTTTAAAACGCTGTTTTAAAACAAAAACACACTAGCGTAAATGGAGCCTACGAAAACTTGCTGCTGGTTAGCGTGTCTGGATAGAGTTTACCAGACAAGATATTCAAGTCAGGTGTTGGTATCAGTGTGTCTGTTTTTAATAATAGGCAGATGACTGTTTT
Organism: Opsariichthys bidens; assembly: GCA_037194245.1. Lineage (NCBI taxonomy): Eukaryota > Metazoa > Chordata > Actinopteri > Cypriniformes > Xenocyprididae > Opsariichthys > Opsariichthys bidens. Next base: position 4,627,332 of record CM074291.1, read on the forward strand.
AAACTGCCAAAAACGAAGCTAAAACTCAGGTCTGAATTGTTCCTGAGAGCAGTGGAGCTTCGGGGCCCTTTGAAACGTACCGCCTGTTTACACAAAGCAGCTTTACTATGAAAAAAAATACTGCAAACATGTTTTACAAAGGTGACAGTGTGCCGACCAAAGGCAAAACAGTAACAACTAGTGATGGGAGAAATGAATCTTTTCAAAGCTTCGAATCAATTGAACCAATTGCTTCACAAAATGATTCACTGTTTCAAAGTGTTCGAAACACCGCACGCTGGTGACCCCTGTTGGTCAAAACAGTGTAACTGCAACAAAAACTCAAACCAAACATGCAGAAAAACAGCTTGTATAAAACCATTGCAAATTTTTTATTGAAAGTATAATCTATCAGATGCAATTATCTAATCATCTAATACCATTAAATATTAAGTGTCTGTATAATATTTATTCTTTTATCAATTTCAGGGCTTGGTCTGTTTGTTCTATGGATGGGTCAGTTAAACAGAGACTATTAACTACTATTATTCCTTTAAATTATACAAATAGCTCATGTTTCAGTTGCTTTTTTTCCCCTGTATCTGTGTTAAAGACAAATTTCTTGTAAATCTTGCTTGCTGAGTAAAGGTCTAAAATTCTTACTTTGTTTCTCAGGGTAAAGGAATATTGTGTTGTTTTTTTGGCTGCAGGCTTCAACAATGAGCAAACCTGAAAATACAGATAAAACTAGCTGTCCGTCAGAATCGCTGGAGTTTTTTATTGCAAACCCAACATGACCTGTAAACACTGGACAATACAGACATGACCTTGGCCAACTTATTTGGTTGACAGGAATTTGTTATTTGTAAATGTTCAAAAAGGATAACATTACTGATGTTTCAAAGCCCAGTTTCTATACAAAAATATTTTTGAAATGCACATAATACTACCACATTGGAGGTAACTTTTTAAAAATATATTCTCTCTTTTTTACTCTCTATTTACCCTTAAGGTGGAATTTTGCAAAACGTAATACAATTTGCTGCTTTTGCTATAATTTAATTAAATGTTCTCAATTATTAAGAGAATACTGATGGGACTCTTATGGACAGTATTTGCAGGTGAATACTCGTCCACTAGAGGGCTCCGGTGAGAAGCGTGACGGGAGACAGGGAACCGAACTCTTTATATAAAGTATTTGAATGTTCACATCCATTGGCATCATCCAACTGTGCTGATTTTTCTAACATATAAGTATTAAACGTGGTCTTTGTTCCATTACGCACATGAACACACGAAGAAATGGAGCAAGCGGCTGGTGAAAGTGAAACCAAAACGTCATGAACGACGAGACATTTCATAATAAAAGTCCTTCCAGTATACGCACACGTGCGGAATTTAGAACAGGGACTTTACAATAATCATCAGTACTGTTATAACCAAATCCAAGAAAATATTGATGGATCTTGCTCTAAAGGAGACATTTGACTTTTACTGTGATCTGCCCGTATTATGTGAGTTTTTAGTACAAACCAAATTGTTCAAAACTATTCAATTGTTAAATTCTACACACTTAGGTATCAGCACTCATCATAAAAACCCAAACAATGGTGACAATAAAAAAAAAAAGATAATTCAGCTGAATTGAATGTTTCAGGAACATCATACTAACCTTTAAATAACGTTCTACTAACATTAAGAAAATTGGACATTTTTATGTTCTTGGAATGTTGCAAATCAACGTTCCTAGAATATTGTATTTTAAATCAAAATGAAGTTGAAGGAACGTTTGAGGAACATCATACCTCATAAAACACATTCCTCTAAACTGGACATTTTTATGTTTCCAGAACCAACGCTGAACATTTAGAGAACGTTCGTATAACAACATTCTGTATGAACTCATTTTATGAATTATTAAGACAAACAAAAGTTCATGGACATGTATCTTCAATTTGGTGTTGTTGAGATGCAATAAAGCAAGACGAGTTTAAGGGTAGTAGAAGATTTATTGACTTTTACAGACGGATGAAAAAAAACATCTGCATCTTTCTTCAATCATCTGTTTTTGCACATTCAGTATTTTTTTTAAATGCTCAACACGTAAGTAAGTGTTTAAAATTCTCTTAGACTACCTGAATCTTGCACAATTACAGATATATGTAAACAATTGTTAAAAAAATCCTGCTTTTGCTCAAATATAATCAGAGATTTTAAAACAACTTAAATCACAAAAGTTTTAAGGTACATATTTACATTTATTGGCAATGTGTTCACATTCACAGCTGTGCTTCATTGGTAGATTTTGCACTTGTTTTTTTTTTGTTTTTGAAAGATGAAAAGTGATCAAATAATCAGCAAAAGCTCTGTGAGGCTCTGTTCAGCCTGTTTTACACATTAATTATGCCTTCATCATAATGCACAGGCCAGCCTTCTTCACACCCCAACACTATATAACGAGTGGACTTCTTCCCTTTACCGTATCTACAATTTGGGTGTCTCTCCCCACTTTGCAATGTACACGTGACCACAGGAAAAGGCTGACCGCTTGTAAACAGGTTTCTGTTTTTTGCCTGTCGATTTTTTTCAGCACAAACTGCTCTGATATCCTTTGACTTTGCTTTTATGAAGGTGTTGACGTCTTTGCAGCCGTTTTCAGTTCCAGAGCGAATGATCTCTCTCTTTCTGATTTCACTGTCACACCTATACTCAGTCATATCAGGTCCGAAATGCTGATTGAGGAAGTTTTGATAGCGGGGCTTTATATCATCAGGTTGACCATAAACAGTGAAGGAGGCACCAAAGATCAGCAGCAGAATCACAGCAGAATGATGAATCTCCATGACCTGTGAACAAAACACACATTAAAACAGCTTTACTGACATTTGACTTACTAAAGCAGTTTAGCTGCGATTAGTGAAGACTTAACCCAGCTTGTGTACGTACTGTAGGTTGTTTCAGTTGTGCATTCAGGCTGTATTTGTGTTAAAGACAAATTTCTTGTAAATCTTGCTTGCTGAGTAAAGGTCTAAAGTTCTTACCTCGTTGTGTTGTTTTTTTGGCTGCAGGCTTCAACAATGAGCAAACCTGAAAATACGGATGCAACTAAACGCAGACTAGACTTTACTGCTGTCCGTCTGAAACGCTGGAGTTTTTATTGCAAACCCAACATGACCTTTAAACACTGGACAGTGCAAACATGACCTTGGCCCACTTATTTGGTTGATTAAATTTGTTATTTGTAAATGTTTAAAAAGGAAAACTTTACTGATGTTTCAAAGTTCAGTTTTACCATTTATATTCCTTTAGCAAGATTTTTAAATAATCTAAAGTATCCTGTCACGATGCTCACTGTTGATTTGATTGTTTTACTCTGTTTGTCAGACAAGTACAGGCATGTGAGAAAGAAAGAACGCTCTACTGAATTATGTAATGTGATAGAAATATATTTTAATGGCCTCAGAAGTGGTCAAAAGGGTATTTTCAACATGAAATGTACAGAAAATTCAGACTAAGGATGCTCAGGTCAAAGACCATGTGTATATTACATGAGTCCGGCAGGAGAACACACCGCAAAGACTAGCCTGACAGATGCTCACCGACAGCCAGAGGTGTGAAGTCCAGGTTCAGAAAGTAAAAGTTCTGTGAGACACTCAAGATTGACATGTTTACATGCACACGCACTATAAACCATCCTGCTCTGTTCCCCTACCAGCTGCTCGACTTACAATGTCTCTCTTTGCACATGTACAGTACTTGTCTGAAGCATTGTATAGTCTGTATTGTTTGTATTTTAGTCTTCTAGCATCTTAGTGTACATATAGATACATTTTTTATATAGAGAATATTTATAGCTTTATCAGTAGGATAGTTCATGTATAGGTTTTGTTGTATGCATATATGTAGCACTGTGGTCCTGTGAGGCACGACATTTCGTTCCACTGTATGTCCCCACATGTAGCGGAATGACAATAAAGCTCAACTTGACTTGACTCAAGAGTGTTAAAGTGTTCAAATAAGAGTGTTAAATGAAGCAGTGTTAAAGTTAATGAGATAATTAAGTGATTAATACGCGTGTTGACGATCATTCATTGCAACGAGGTCAACCCCGCCCTTACTCTTAGCTTAAGACTTCTCTATATTCCTTATTAAAAGCAGCTTTGTGAAAAGGTTCAGAGCAGGAATGCCTGAAGCATGGCAAAGGGCATCTCATTACCTATTCTCAGGGAACCATGGTTACATACGTAACCTGAGACGTTCCCTTTCGAAAGGGAACTCGTGCTGCGTCCCTTAGGGGTCACTATGGGGAACAGAATACCCACGCTGCCATGCTGATGTCTTAATCAAAGACTCAGAGTCTTCATCCGTATGGCGCACTAGTGACAATCACAGGTCAGAGCTTCTCAAGAACAGAGCCTCATGGAGGCTCCGCAGAGTGGATCCTAAATCACATCTCCTGGATTGAGAGGTGGCCTAACATACTCTAACTGTTCAGGGAGGCTCAAAGAGAACCTAAAGAGAACCTAACTACCTACCACAACATTTCCTACCGCCTAGCAGAGCTCTAGGAGCAGAGTCCACAGCATAACGACTCCCCTATCGAGAGGAGGCCGATCCACACTTCAGGATATTTGACGAGGAGGCTCAAAGAGAACCTGCAAATAATATCCAGATGGAGCTCAAGAAAGCGGAGGCCTCAAGAAAGAGAACTCTCAAAAGAGAGGAGTCCTGATGACGCTCATAATAGCCAAGGAGGCTCAAAGAGAGCCTGTGACCTGCTACTGATATCCAGATGGAGCTCTAGGGAGCTCAAGGTGACTCTCAAAATGAGAGGAGGCCTGATGACGCTCATATTAGCTAAGGAAGCTCACAGACAGCCTGACAACTCAACAATTAAAGCAATTTCAATGCGTGCAATGGATGCGTGCAATTTTCCCCAAGGTGTCCGCACCTCAGTGTGAAGATCTGGGAGAAATGGAAGGCTCATATAAGCTGAACGATTACGTCCCAATTAAAAACATTCATCGAGGCGGCCACGCGTCTCAAGTTTCCATGGCAGATCTAACTGTAGCGCAGGACATAACCTCCAATAACTCGTCATATGCGGGGCAAATATCACCGATCTCATCAGCCACGTCTTGCTCATCATGGCTCGAAGCAAAAAGCATGCTCGCTGCCGGATCAGATAATGTGAGAGATAATACTTCATCATCCTGCACCTCGGTCTCAACAGCCACAGAAGAATGAGAAATGTTCATAACTCTCTCGAATTTCACCGCGAGCTCCATCTGAGAGCCCCACGACTTCAGTTGCCTACTTGCCTCGGCTGCAGCAGGACCCGAACCGTGAGGCCCAGATGGCTGGTCCAATTCTCTCAAAAAAAAGGCCAGACGAGAGCGAAGCTTCCTCATAGGAAGGCGCTCTCAATGCACACAAACAGCCAAGGACTGAGCGTGTACACTCCTCACACATGCACATGTCATCAGGTGTCAGATCACGCTGACACAGAGGAACGCACTGTTTAAATGGCTTGGTGCTACTGCTCACCAAAATACTGGATTGTCTCTGAATAAACACACGCTCAAACAAGGCTCCTGAAGACAAAGAAGAGGATGACGGTATTTGCAGGTGCACTTTTATGGTCGCACCTGTGTGACGTCATAAGCTGCTGGCTGCCAAAGTGATGTTCATTGTCATGTTTAGACTCACGGTTCAGACACCTGGCATGCCGAGGGAACTTACGCTAAATCATGTCAAATTATCCATGTTATCCCTATGAATGAAAGTTAGAAATGTGGGTCTTTTATAAAATGAATTTTACATATAAGGCAGTTTTTATATAAAAACCTATTTTAAAAAAAGATTATTAATTTATTTATGATCATAAATCCTCCAAAAACTGCACAAATGTGGAGGAAAAACATTAATAAACCGAGTAGAATTGCATATGTTTAAAAATAAACAAAACAATTTTTTTTTTTTTACAAAATTATATTTTGTTGCCTGAGGTCTTTGAGTGTTATCCTCAAACGAAGACTGCATAGAGAGGAAGTCAGACTGTGAGGTTCATAAAGACAGGAAGAACCCCTTCACCTACAAACTACACAAAGATGACAGAAATGGCCACTGTCTCGCACAAGCTGTTTGTCCCCTCCAACAGATCTAAATAAAAGCAAGCCACAGCAGGTTTCAGTTTGACTTCTTACTAAATATTTAACACAGTGAGTACCTTTTAAAAACTATTATTGTTGATGGATAAAAATGAAAATATTTTCCACAATTATGAGCAGTTAAGGTCTTAATGAGAGCCAGATATATATGTTGTATAATACACATTCAGCCAGAGAGTGAGATGGAGAGTGTGTGTGTATGTGTGCGCGTAAGAGAGAGAGAGAGAGGAGAGAGAGAGAGAGAGAGAGAGGAGAGAGAGAGAGAGAGAGAGAGAAAGAGAGTGTGTGTGTATGTGTGCGTGTAAGAGAGAGAGAGAGAGAGAGAGAGAGAGAAAGAGAGTGTGTGTGTATGTGTGCGTGTAAGAGAGAGAGAGAGAGAGAGAGAGAAAGGGAGTGTGTGTGTATGTGTGCGCGTAAGAGAGAGAGAGAGAGAGAGAGAAAGGGAGTGTGTGTGTATGTGTGCGCGTAAGAGAGAGAGAGAGGGAGAGAGAGAGAGAGAGAGAAAGAGAGTGTGTGTGTATGTGTGCGCGTAAGAGAGAGAGAGAGAGAGAGAGAAAGAGAGTGTGTGTGTATGTGTGCGCGTAAGAGAGAGAGAGAGAGAGAGAGAGAGAGAAAGAGAGTGTGTGTGTATGTGTGCGCGTAAGAGAGAGAGAGAGAGAGAGAGAGAGAGAAAGAGAGAGTGTGTGTGTGTGTGTGTGTGTGTGTGCGCGTAAGAGAGAGAGAGAGAGAGAGAGATTTAGGTGGGTCAACTGCTGTGGGAGGATTCAAACAGATGAACTTGAGTGTCTTTCAGGGGAAGTCTTTTTGGTTCAGACTCTTCGCTAAACAAAATGTTTAACGTGTTTGTTTTGTTCTGTTTGTGCTGCTGGACTTGTAAGTTATAAAGCATTTTAATTTCTTTCCACTTCACTGAAAAAGTAATAACAATGATAATAATAATGTTGTTGATTTGGTTCAGATTAGTTAAAGGATTTGCATTTAATGTTCTTCCCAGATCAAATAGAACAGGTATTATGGTAAGACTTGGATTTTAGAGTAAAATAAATGTGAAGACAGATAACACATTAAAGATTAAACTACTGGTTCATGCAATCTGTAAATTGATGCATGAAAATTGAATTAAATTAAAACGGAAATGGACAGTGAAGTAAATTTAAGCATTTTATTCTGCATTTCTGATGCTGTTTGGGATCTTCACCAATTCACAGTTCACTTTGCACTTCAAATATGTGAAATCTGTTTGTTCTCCAGGTGTGTTTGGTGATTCAGTGTCAGTGACTGAAGGAGATTCTGTCACTTTATACACTGATCTTACTGAAATACGTGAAGATGAAGAGATACTGTGGAAATATGGAGCTGAAAACTCTGATAGCTGAAATCAATAAAGCGAAACAACTCTTCCTTGATAGGAGATTCAGAGACAGACTGAAGCTGGACGATCAAACTGGATCTCTGACCATCACAAACATCACAACTGAACATACTGGACATTATGAACTAGATATAAATGGACCTAGGTGGTCATCAAAAACATTCAGTGTTTCTGTCTATGGTGAGTAGAGATCATCAATTCTTGTTTTATTAAACAAATACACATTGACCATCAACACACTAAACACTCATTAGAACACACTGCACAAAATATAAGATTGCTGTAGAGTTTTCTGTCTTAATTGCGATCCGAACCATGTTCTTCAGTGGCACAAAGGATTTGTGAATCCTTAACTTGTCTTATAGATGTTTACTTCTTCTATGTCTTTTTACATTACAAAGCAAAAAATCAACCCAACTCATTCACAACTTCTTTATTCCAGTTTCAAAAACAAGAAATTTTCTTGGTCAAAAGACTAGTTTCAACCCTTCCTTCCTTCCTTCTGTTATGGAGCTGACCAGACGTGAGACGTGCAGATCCATTTGCAGGCTTTTATTTAAAGACATGGTCATAAATACAGGCAGGGTCGAACAATGGCAAACAGGTACAACATAGACAAGACAAAGAGTAATCCAAGGGCAAGCGTGGGTCTAAGATGGGCGAACAATTTCCAATGGGGCAAGGCAGAGAGAAAATCCAGGTACAAGAGCTATAATCCAAGAAAGGCGCAAACAAAGTCTGAAATGGAAGGCAACGGGTTAATCCAGGAAACACGGGCAGGGCAGGGCAAGGCAGGGCAAGGCAGGGCAAGGCAGGGCAAGGCAGGGCAAGGCAAGGCAAGGCAAGGCAAGGCAAGGCTCCATAGAGTAGCTATCGCTAGGTGAGTGATAAATGCTATACAATACTCGGCAGTGAGTGAGAGAAAGTCCAAGGAATATAAAGTGTGTCAAATGGGTTGCAGCTGTGTAATTAGTGCAATGTGTAATCAGTAACAGCTGTGTGATCTGTGCAATGGATGATGGGAAATGTAGTGTGGTGCATGTATTCGGAGGGCGACCTCTGGTGGCAAGTGGATGGAAGACTACGGACAGGATTCGTGACACCTTCTGTATTCTTTTTCCTTTTTTTATGTATACGTATAAAACTAGTCAAAGTCACATGATAAAATGCAAATAACACAAAATACACATTAAAAAAATGTAATAATTCTTAATATAAGGAAAAAATATTACAAAACTACTAATGTTGTTATGGCTCTAAAACCTGTATTTCTCTTCTCTTCTTCTTCTTTTTTTTTTAGCTTGTCTACCCATTCCTGTCATCAGCAGAAACTTTTCACAATGTTCTTCATCATCATCATGTTCTCTGGTGTGTTCAGCTGTGAATGTGAGTCATGTGACTCTCTCCTGGTACAAAGGAAACAGTTTATTGTCCAGCATCAGTGTGTCTGATCTCAGCATCAGTCTCTCTCTACCTCTGGAGGTGGAATATCAGGATAAAAACACCTACAGCTGTGTGCTGAACAATCCCATCAGCAACCAGATCCAACAGCTCAACATCACTCAAGTCTGCCAGATTCACTCAGGTACGAAACTGGTGATATGGTGATTATTTATTCAGCTGATCTGTTTTTGACTCAAAAATAAATCATCACTGAAATATCACTGTAGTTTGAGGTCTGACTACTAGACTCATTTTGTCCATTACAGATCAGCGTCTATCTTTATTTAACATAGTGCTGATTTCTGCTGCTGCTGGATCTCTAGTGATTGTAGCTGTCGTTGGGATCTGCTGCATCTGCAGGAAATGTAGAAAATCAGGTCAGGCATTCAAAAATAAACTAATAATGTAACCTTTGTCCTTTTAACACCTGTGAATGTTGTTAATGCAGTTCAGACACAGGAAGACAGAACTCATTCAGCACTGAAACCAACAACACGACAAAAGGTGAGAAGTTGCAAGAAGTTGCAGTCAGTTAGTGTGAATGAAGTTCGCAGCATCAGATGTTTGTGGTTAATCGGTTGAACCATCATAACCTCCACTATACACAAAGCAGATCTAAATAATGCTAATAGCTGGCGATTATTGATTTGCTTATTGTGCGCACATGTGAATGTCTTAAGATAACATTAGGATGAGAGTAATTAATATGACCACAGAAGCTCTAGAAAAATAATATATTGTTAATGCATACTGTAAATGTATCCTGTGTTATGGGAGCAATACCTCTTCTTAATCTTAACCATTCTAATGCTAATTGGCACATAGGTGCAACTTAACTTACAGCACAGTCAAAAAAAAAAAAAATCGTAGTTTCACAAGTTCACACTTACAAATGATCAAATAAAAGCTTAAAATATGCATATTTGGCATGCTGACCTGGGGGAGAGCTCCGAGCTGGGTATAGGAACAAGCCGAGAGTGAGGAGATGGGGTGGTGGATGCAAAAAACTGCCGAGGATCATAAATGAGTCGGCTATGAATATGTATTATAAACTGATTGGGTAGATGAACATGCTCCTCCCGTACTTTGTTTATAAAACATAATTTAAGGTATTCAGTCCTGAAACAAATAAATTATTTTATAAGGTGTCTGTAAAGGTTGGTCTAAGTGAATTTGAAGCAAAATTTTATTATTCTATTTTTTTTTTTATGTTGTTCCTAATAGAGTTTGTGTTTCCTTGCAGATATCAAAGACGGAGCCAGTGTATGAAAATGTCCCCAAAAAGCGATGATCAAATAATGTCTCTATTCAGATTTATTCTCCGACAGGACATCATTTATATATATATATCATAATTGACACTGTATCATGTAGTTCTGTATAGTATGATGCCATCCTGTCTTGCCATCTCATCAGCTACGGCTGGTTTCCCGATCTCCTGGCTCCACTGCTGGTTGTTGGGACTATTGGCTCCTCCCTTGCTCCTCCCACCATTGTTTCCGCCATGGGCCTTCGTACTAACTGTGATTTCCTCCTGACACCAAACTGCCTTTGAAACTACCCGTAGTACGGTGTACATTTTAGGACATCCTCAGACTTCAGTCATACAACAAAAAGGCGTCATGCCTCAGACTTAAAGGATTCAGTCGTTGGACAAACCGGCATCACGCCTCATACTGAAAGGCTTCAGGTCTCAGGAAAAACGACGTCAGGTGTAAGGTCTTGTACGCATCGGACTAAACAGACTTGGATAAAAAGGTAACGGACAAAATTGCATCAGATGAAACAGACTTAGAAGGGAACGAATTGCTCACAGTTGTCTAACCGTTCAATGTGAGTTGCATAAAACATATCCCACTTGTAAAATTGTATCATTCACTAGTTTTATTTGCATGTATAAAAAGTTAGCTAAATAACACATTGCAAACTGTCGTGAACACTTATGATAATTAACCATGGTTTTATTATAGTAACCTTAAAATATAGAGTAGCAAAACCATGGTTAATTTGTGTTTACCATAGTTAACTACAATAATTGTCACATAATCAGCTGAAGTGCCCGTGAAGTCCACTAGAGGGCACTCCAATCCGGACACACACACACGCACTCACACACACACACACGCACCCTCATCTTGGACTTCACCTCCCACAATGCACTACACACACATTCACCCATTACGGTATCGCACTACATTTCCCATGAACTCCTCGTACCTGGACTGATTACACTCGCACCTGAACCATATCACCTACCACATTTAAGCACCATTCTCACGCTACACTAACCACAAAGTCTTGATTAGCTTTATCATTTCTGAGCGTTATTTTGTGTCTTTTTCTTGTTCTGTTTATTGATTGTTTGCTGCCTACCCTGTTGGACTTACGGCTTTTGGATTGGACTATTGTTTGCCTGCTGCCTGCCTTCGACCTACCTGCCTTATCTCCGACATCCCTGTTTGCTACCGTTTAACCCTGCCTGTCACACCATTCTGTGCTTCAATAAACCCTGCATTTGGATCTCATCTGCTGACTCGCCCATTCATTTCAATAATCATTTTTTTGTTTTATAAATCTTTCAAGCTATTAAGCACAGCTGCTTTGTGTACAAAGGCTACCAAGGAAATGGCTTTATTTCTGCTGTTCCAGCGCCAACTACTGTCAGACACTCGATTACATTTTAATTCAGTTAATTGGTGTTTTTGAGCTGACCCAATGTGAAATCATCTTGTTATTTTCTGTATAGAACCTAACCAATGTAATATTTCATTAAAGCTGCAAGAATAAAATATAGTTTATAGCTTATCTTTGCCCCCCCCCCCCCCCCCCCCCCAGTTGAATCAATGTAAATGAAACTCATAGATTCCAACATGAGTAAATCAGATGCAGTGTTTTTAATATATTTCATCACACAAACAATGATCGTACAAATTTAATTTCTTGTTTCAGAAAAGAAAATAGTATTTTTTACTTTAAGGCACTTTTTCTCTTGGCTGATACAAGTTAAAGAAAACATAGAAGAAGTTTAAAGACCCCAAATTTCTAACAAACAGTGATACAGAAACACATCGACAGAATTCAGTTTCATGATTTACAGACACACAGAAAAAAAAAAATACATTGGACAATCTACTTCATAGTACTTCATAAACTTGTTGTAAACTTGTTGTAGTGTTATAAACTAACCAGTACCTCATAAAACATCAGTATTTGGTTCACACTTTTTCCATTTCAACAATAAACATATATAAAACATATAAAACGTGCAAAGATAATTCAATTACTACAAAAATGGCATTGTTTTTATCATATATACCCACATTTGTGTAAAAACTGTGCTGTAACATTTCCTCGTTTCAGGTTTAACCGCAGAGTAACAACATGTATCCGGTGTCATCATCGGATTCGGCATTGAACGTAATAAATACTCTAAGGAAAGTATTTCACTAAATGAATATGTCCAAGTTACACCAAGCTGGTTATGGATTGTTTGGTGCTATTCACATTTCACATTTGGTCAAGCAGCGTTTTTTGATAAAGGTGAATAAGAGTTAGTGTTAGAAACATTATGATTCCAGTTTTTTCCAGTAACAGCAGCAATACCAGTGAAAACACCTAAAGAATCAGTAGTGCAGCTATGAAGAGCACCAGTACGAGAGTGTCAGTCAAATGTACTTTTTGTTCATAATGCCTTTCTTTGGTGAGGTAATCTGGTACACATGACGAAACAGCTCATATCAGTACATTAATTCTTACAGTGCAAATGACAACCCTTACAAAAGATTACTGCAGTTTTTTTTAGAAGTAATACTACAGTTTTTGTTACATATAGAAAAATGCCGTTTTTTGGACACGAAAAAATTGCAGTATTGCAGTATAACCTAAAATGTCTGTAGTTTTACTGGAGTACAACTATACTGCAATACATCTAAAGTACTAGTAAAATAAAACTGCAGTTCTACTGTTTTTATAATTCATGCAACTTTCAGTTGTACTTCATTTTACTGCAGCTGTACTTATACTACAGTTTTACTGCAGTTGTACTGTGACTATACTTCATTATACTGCAGATCTATGGTTGTGCTTCATTAAACTGCAGTTATACTACTTGGTACTGCAGTTTTACTGCAGTTCTACTTCAATATACTGCAGTTCTTTTTTGTAAGGGAAGAAACAGAAATCACTCACTGTTCCTGTCTGAATCAGCTTTAATAACCTCCGTATACTGAGAAACATCATATGGAAGCCCTGAACCGCAACATGATAAAAATAATTTCCAGGTGGAGGGACAAGCGATAAAACAACAACAGCAAACAACAATCTCGAGATAAAAGTTATTATAATGCGAGATTAAACTCGAGAAGGGCGGGCGAGAGCCGTGAGGGAACGGCGCAAGTGATCATGAGTGACAGCTGCTCGGCTCACCGGTCCCAATGTAACACAGCTCGTTAGAACGGGAAGAAAGAAGTGGGAACCGGCGAACGTTAAACATAATTTTAATAATAAAACAAACAAACAAACAAACAAACAATAAAACGAAAGTAAAATGGCGGCAGTTCCTCGCGACGACTGCCGCCCACACAAACATAATAAAACAACCTGTAGTCCAGGCCTGGTCCTCTCTCGTCCTTCACTGTCGTCGCTCCTCTTTTATGCTTCCGGAGCTCCTCCGTGAGAGACACGAGACCGGTGTAGCGCGCAGCTGACGCTCATTATCACTTGAGTCACCGGCCTCGCGCCGTTCCCTCACGGCTCTCGCCCGCCCTGCTCGTCACAAACTCATTCAATTTTGAGGAAAAAAAGTCAAAATAAAACGTTGAGAACGAACATTAAATTTCACGAATGAAGTTGTTCTGTTTCAAGAAAAAAACTGAGAAAAAAAAATCTAAATAGAATGTGAATAAATTCATTCAATTTCAAGACGAAAGTAATTGTTTCAAAGAAAATGGTTATATTTTGAGAAAAAAAGGCAAAATAAGATGCTGAGAATAAATGCACTCAGTTTCATTGCGTGTTGTTTAACGTCTGCAGCGATGTAGAACAGGGGTTCCCAAACACATTCCTGGAGCCTCGCCAACACTACATGTTTTCCATGTCTCAGATCATCAGCTCATTAGTGGAGATTCCAAGACAGGGTGTCCAATCCTGCTCCTGAAGGGTCACTGTCCCGCAGAGTTTAGCTCCAACCCCAATTAAACACTCCTGAACCAGCTAATCGAGCTTTTTTAGGTATACAGGAAACTTCCAGGCAGGTGTGTTGAGGTAAGCTGGAGCTAAACTCTGCAGGACAGTGTCCCTCCATGACCAAGTTTGGACACCCCTGCTCCAAGACCTGAAATGAGTGTGTCAGATATAGGGACGCTCCAGGAACGTGTTTGGGAACCCCTGGAAGAATCCTGAAAGTAGCTTCTGCCGCAATCAACCGGAGCCTTTTGACAAACTCACGCTTTTTCCTTTTCCAATCAGGTCGGAAAAACATTCATTTCTAATAAAAATGGAGAAAAATTTGGAAATAAAGTGTGTTTAATAATTAAGTATTAACCAGGGGTAATTATTATCAGGGCGTTATTGTCCCAATAAGGTGGCATCCATTTAATAATTTTAATGAATATAATCATTTACACTCAGTTATTGCGTCCTGTTAATGTACAACAATACCGAGGTGCGAACAGTGTCTGACACTATATAAACAGCATCTAAGAACTGCTACTTTTACATAATGTAAACAGAATATATCACTATTTTCACTTAGTGTATGTTTTCATTCAGGGCTTCCGTCGCTCCATGCGCTCTGTGTTGTGATGTGTTGCTTTGTTTCTCTTTTTTTGCTCATACACTGTTGATCTTTTTTGAAACAATGTTTAAGCATTTTAAGGTTACATGTTTTAATGCATCATTTAAATTATTTATATAAATTATAATCATATATATGTTATTGTTGCTCTATTTAAATTGGTAAGTAATGAGGGTCAAACTTCACATTATTGGTACCAGTGATTAGTGACATAATTACTCTGTGAGTGATGTTTCAGTCTTCTTCTTAGTCTATTGAACTCTTCTCTCCATCTTTTCCGCTTGAAGCCTCTTCATCTTTATATTTTACTTTCTCTGGAAATATCAAAGAAATAATTAATCTTTCATTAGTGTCTCTCCGTCAGCCTCAGTCTCAGTTTGGTTAGGGTACGATTCTTTGGGACTCTGACTCAAAGTAATCTGGTTCTGTTCAGGGGACGGGTCTCCCACAGATTTTAATTCTCTGTTATGAAAACATATTTCTTTCATAGATTGAAAGAAATGGAAAGGATTGGTGTTTGAGTCACACAAACTGACGTTTCCTGGTGTTTGCGGAATGTAAAGGGTGATAAATACATCACATTTTTATCTTCTGTACTGCAGTAATGCTAATTATTCAAAGTGATTATTCATTGAGCTTTCGATCTAAAATGTTTGAACTATCATTTTGGACTGTCTATTAAGACACTCGCTCTCTGAACAAATTTGCACTTGAACTATTTATACCATTTGTCATTTAGTTTATTTCTATCTCTATTATCATTGTTTTTTATATTGATTTGGCATGGCCTGGCAATGGTAATGATAAAAATAAAAGGACAAAAATAAAGAACAAAAAAGATAATAATAATGTAAAAATGTATTCACCACTGTTCTTTTTACACAGTAAATCTCATATAGCTTGTTAAATCAATTCTATGTAATACTTACGGGTTTTTTTTTTGTTTTTTTTTTAAAATCACAGCAGCTGCTGCAGCCACCAGCAGAACAGCACCAGAACCAGCAATTATTCCTGCAATTTCAACTGTAGACAGAACTGAACCGGGAACAGATAAAGACAGTCATTTACATTGGTCGGGTGTATGGATAAAATAGAGTTAAAAATAGGTTTTTGAACAGTAGCTAAACATGAAACATCAGCACAGAAAACTGATTTCTTTATGTTAACAACATTAGTCAAAGTTTTGAGTGAAAACTTGCTTTCCAAACGGTCCACAACCCAACAGTTATTGAGTTGATTTAAAGATCTTGAACTGTTTTTAACATTTCTCAATGGAAAGAGCACTGAATGATACTCACCAGTGACAGAAACACTGAAGCTCTTCTCTCGGCTGATGCTGAAGCTGCTGCTGTTGATCACGATCAGTACTTTATAGAGTCCAGAGTCTGTGTTTCTGGTCTTTGTGATGGTCAGAGATCCAGTCTGATGATTCACTATCAGCCTGTTTCTGAATCTCTCAGCACCATGTTCATACTGAACACCTACGCAGGTTTTATTGGGATCTCCAGTGATTTTAGCGATCATGGTGTCATCAAAATACCACATCACCACACCATTTAGGTCTTCAGCAGGATCTAGATTAACATAGTCTCCCCTGTTCACTAATATTGTCTTCATTTCATATTGTTCGGCAGCAGAAACATCTGAAACGCAAACCAACAGATGAACGAGGATCTTTCGGCTAAAGAATAAAAATTTTTACAGAACTGTGAAGATGAAAGTGATGGCAAAAGCCCTTTGATGACTTATATTTTAACCTGAAAAGGTACATGTATGCATGGCTTGTGCTTCTAAACTCATTTGACATGAAATCAATATTTTAAAAGATAATAGAAGGTGAACATATATGGCACGATAGGATTCTGTCATCTGTAAGAAAAAATTCATTCACTCAACTTTTTGAGTTATCATTTTTGCACTGATTCAATCAAGTTGCATTTACGTTCAATATTAAGTATGTTCAACTTGCCAAATTTAATGATGTTTGAACCTATAAAGTTTAGTTGGATTAACTTTATGAAAGTAAGGTGAACTTACGTTTTTGGGTTTACAGTACAAACGATCGCTGTAAAATACTGTTTTTGTTCACCCAACTTAACTTTTTGAGGTACTAATTTATCAGAGGTTTAGATGTTAATGTTTTAATGAAAATGTTTTGTTTTAAGTTACCATTATAATGATCAGTGTTTTATTTTATTGACCTCTTGACTTTTATTAATTTATTTCTCTTTCAGCAATTGCAATAATGTTTTCAATAAACATTTGTGCATTGCTGAAGAAAGAGAAAGATGAGAAGCAGGTCAATGTGTGCTTTAATGACTGCAAATGGCTGCTTTTTCTCTAGATCCATGACCTTGTGTAAATAGGTATGAAGTTGAAGCATTAATGAATAAAAAATGTAATAAACTCAGCAGTTGTGACACAAAGATCATGAGATTTTCTTAAATCATTTCTATCATTAAATTATCTAAAAGTTGAGACACACTTGTAGTTCAGTTGGTTTGGTTTGTTTGGTCCGGACCAAAAAACAAAAACAAAACAAATAGTCCTGGTCCGCTTAGCGTTCACACTGGCATTTTTAACAGTTTAACCTTAAGTTACCGAACCAAAGGCATAAGGATACGGTCACAACCTGATTGGTTGGGTTTTATGACCTGCGGTATAGAATAATAGCACCTGGGCGGACCGATCCTGTTTGAGAAAGATTTTGTGGCTCAGATCAGGTCCAGTTCTGGTTTATTGTTTGTTCTTGGCTAACATGTGGCATTGTTATGGCCTGCTTGTGGCCCAGATCTGGCAAACAGGAGTGGTCCGCCCAAGTGCCACTATTCCACGCTGCATGTGGCCCAGATCATCATTCCACATGTGCCAGATGTGGGCCGGATCTGGGCCGACACAATGTTGCTATCTGGGCTGTGTAAGTTTATTTAAGACTTCAAAACCGAAAGTATACAGAAATACTTGTTGAGGTGGGAATTTTGAGGTCATTTTGTGTGTATGTGTCCATTCGAGCTCAAGGAGTCGTGAAACAGAGCTCAATTTCGTGTTTGCGCGCCATCCGAAAAGTGGCTCGGTGAGCGCGTGTGCTTTGAGAGAAAACAATGTGAAATCGAGAAATTTTCCTCTCCTTGCATTTGAATTGTTTAAAAAACACTTGAGTGTTTGGTAAGACTTACAAACACGTGCAAATAAACTTAATGGCTATATAATGGCTAAATGCAGTTCGGAACAATGGGGAACCATTATTAAAGACCAGATAACCTTAAACAAATGTTTTATTTATGTTACTGGAAGAACATTTGTTCATGAGTTTGAAAGAACCTTGACAAAATGTTATCTAAAGTTATGAGAACATTCTCTGTTAGCTGGGATACTGTAAGTGAACTACAGGAAAAATAGTCCTGTATCACTCTAAAAATCAATAAATACATTAACAATGTGATGTAAACATTCATTAATGACTCACCATGGACAATAACATTGAAGATCAATTCACTGCTGCTGCTGCTGCTGTTGCTGAAGAGCAGTAGTTCATAAACTCCAGAGTCTGTGTTTGTGATGTTCATGATCGTCAGAGATCCAGTCTGATGATCCAGCTTCAGTCTGTCTCTGAATCTCTCAGTATCTTCATTACACTGAATATCTGTACAGATCTTACTGAGATCTCCATTGATTTGAGCGATGCGAGTGTCATTAAAATACCATTTAATAACTTCTTGTTGGTTTGTTAGAACACCAGTGTGTAGAGTGACTGAATCTCTATCATTCACTGACACTGTGTCTGAATACACACCTGATGCCACAAAAGGAAAAAAAAAAACATTAGCCAAACAAAAATATACAATAGTGCTTTCAAAATGTATATTTTCTACAGATCATAAAGATTGTGAGCAGACAAATATGTCCGTATTCATAATGTAACAAATTGCAAAAGAACACTGATTTACATATTCACTCATCAGACGAACATAATGATCTTCAGCAACTACGTTGATTTGTAACATTCCAAGAACATAAAAATCTCCAGTTTCCTTAATGTTAGTAGAATGTTATTTGAAGGTTAGTATGATGTTCCTGAAACATCCAATCTCAGGAAAGAGACATAAGAACAAACTACAACTTTCTTCAGCCACAGCATTAGATGAACTGAAGATAAAAGACATTAAATCTCTGAAGATCTGATTCATCAACAGCATTACCAGCTTCACTCTTGACCCTTGACCTTTGAGGAGTTGCTCCTTTATCAGCAATCGCAGATATTTTCAAACATTCATAAAGCTGAGAGAACATGGCTGCGTTCAAGCTTCTTTGCTGATTTATGGATTTTAACATTATTGAATATCAAACTCAGCTGATGTGATAACGATCTTTTGTGTCACGCTTCATGCCAGCACACAATACACGTTCAGGGTTCCCAACATGCATTGTGGCATGGATAAATTATGCACCTGCAGGTTTTTTTATTTTTTCTATTTTATTATTATTGTCACATTGTTGAGGTTTCTATGATGAGTTCTGATGTCTAACTGTGTTGTTTTTTAACTTTTAAACAGTTTCGGAAAATCTTACATAAAACACTTGGTTTTCTGCATTGAATGTTTCAGTAACATCAAACTAACCTTTAAATAACATTCTACTAACATTAAGGAAACTGGATCTTTTTATGTTCTTGGAATGTTACAAATCAACATTCCTAGAATGTTGAGTTTTAAATCAAAATCAAAGAGAAAGAAGTTCTGAGGAACATCATATCTTGTAAAACAGGTTCCTCTCTAACACCGAGAAAACTTTTCAACAAACACTGAATGTTTAGAGAACGTTCTTATAACAAACTTCTGTGAGCTGGGTTCATGCAATCCACATTCTGAGTCATATATTGTTCCCTTTCGTAAAACAAATATTTGTCCATCCAAGTTTTAATAGACTTTTAGGTATTTATGAACCGTAACCGTTTTATCGGCTCCAGGGAGAGAGACTGTAACAAACTTTGATGTTAAAGATTGCAACTTACCACGGTCGGAAAAAAAGAAGAACACTGAGAGCCAGTTGAAGAGAAGCTTCATATTCGCCTCTTTCTGTTCAGACAAATGAACGCAGACTCTCATCCATAAAAGTTTTCTTCTCTTATTGCTTTCAAGCTTTCAGTGACGACGGAGGTGTTGAATTAAAGTGAAAGTGATAATCTGATGACGTAGTCACAGTTCGTGACGTTTTAGTCCGCGTGCAAACTCTTTGATCTGTTTGTAAAACATCGTATATAATTTTATGGCATTACATATAAGCGTTCGATTAAGCGTTTTGAATATTGCATTATTTTCATTAGCCCTTGATTTAGGAATAATGTGGTGTTTCGTTCAATTGTGTATGTGTGTGTGTGTGTCCACCAAATGTCCCCACAACGTAAGTAAAACCATTAAATCTTGACATTGTGGAGACCTTTTCTTGGTCCCCACAAGGAAACAAGCTTATAAATCATACAGAATGATCTTTTTTGAAAATCTAAAATAGCAGAACATTTTGTGTGATGGGTTGGTTTAGGGGTAGGGGTAGTGTAGGGGGACAGAATATACAGTTTGTACAGTATAAAAACCATTACGCCTATGGAAAGTCCCCATAAAACACAAAAACACAACTGTGTGTGTGTGTGTGTGTGTGTGGGGGGGGGGGATGCAAGACTGAAAATATTTTAATTATCTTTAATGTCATCTGAAATAGATATCTGCAAATCGAGACATACGGCATAAGAAAAAAATGTACAATAACACAACATGAATAATGTGAGAGCATACACATTACATACATACATATAAGCAGGGTTGAGGAGTAACGAATAAACTCACAAACTCATAAAGATCTGATAATAATCATTTATAAAATTGCAGTGATTTGTGTAAGATTGCTCATAACTATTTACAAATTAAACAACACTCTAAGACATCAGCACTCATCATACAACAATGGTGACAATAAAAAAATTCAGCTGCATAATTTTTTATAATTAAAAAAAAAATCTTTATGTCTGGTGTATCATCTAGTGTTAAAGATGCATGATGGGTAAGAGTCCAGTTTGACCTCCTGTAACTCTGATTTTACTGTTTTTGAAACATCAGTTTACTGTAAAGCTGTTTTGTGAGAACATCAACCGTGAGGCTGATAAAACGTAGGACAGGAAGAAGCTCTGTGTCTACAAACTAAACACACATGCACTGAACGGCCACTCTCTCATACAAGCTGTTTGTCTATATATCAGATCAAACCACATTTGTATAGAATTCAAACCACTTCAGGTTTCAGTTTGACTCAATATGAGCTGCGAGTCGCCTTGATGAGACGTCACCTTGATCAGTGAGATGCAAGATGATACACCAAATACAACAATTGATATTTAAATTATTGAAGATGACTGTTTTAAAACAAATAAGCTCTACTTATCATGAGAATTAGGAATATTAACACAATTCCACTCGAATGTATTTAACGCAATAAAGCAACTACTAAAAATGGTGGTTTTTAAGTGTTAAAATAAAAACTTTTTCACTGTTAAGAACAATGAAAGTCTTAATGAGAGCTACAAGAGCATGTATATGTTATATAATCATACCTCACATTTAGAAAGCGTGTGAACTTGAAGGGTCAAACGTTGTGGGAGGATTCACAAAGTAGATGAACAGATTGAGTGTTTTCGGTGGTCAGACTTTTCACTGATCATTTGAAGAAAATGTTTCACACGATTACTTTGTTCTGTTTGTGCTGCTGCCGTCTGATCGGTGAGTTATAAATATATATTTTTGGCTTTATATTAGTGACCTATTTCACAAATGCACTGTAAACCCTGATAAGTTCTACTAACTCAAAAAAATTAGTTTGCCTCTATTTTCTTAAGTTTGCAAACTTAATTATCATCATTCGGCATAGTTGTTTTTGAAAATGTTGTAAATGTGAATTACAAATAAACTATTTAATTCAAAATATGAATTTAGTGTTTTGTTCATTTTAAGTTAATGCAACCTGAAAAGTCGTGGAAAATAATTTAAATGCCTATAATCTTCAACCAGTGGAGACACAGAGAATCCTCTATTAAGACACTTCCGGAAATCTGTACTGATCCAAATGTCCCATACACAAAAATGTCAAGATGTTGAAAATATCTGCTCTGTAACAAAATAAAGTTGAGCTAACTTAAAATAATAAGGTATGGAGAAAAAAAAATATTGGGATGTTAGGAATTTAAAAAAAAAAAATCCTTTGCCTTCCCTCGTAAATATATTTGTGTTCCCACACAAAATCTGCATGACCAATTTATATTTTAAAGCTTGTTTGAGGAAAATCGGGTTGTTGTAGCTCGTTGTCTACGTTACTATGATTGGAAATAGCTGCATTTGTGTTTTAACATCGTTTAGTTCACAAGTTATTGATCCAGGAAGTTCGAATGTGTGAATACATTGTCAACTTTACTGAACTCCTTAAGCACTGACCGCATTTCCTTATATTTGTGATAATTTGTATTAATGAGCTGACTGAAACACTACTGCCAGCCAGAGGGACATTAAACAGGAAGTGTTTGTCCGAGCTCACAGCAGGTTTTGCAAGAGAACGATAATATCTTTGCGAGGGAACGCAAAAGATTTTTTAAAAACAATTTCTCGTATACCATTTTTTTCCACCGCATGTCCCTTTAGGGGCTCCGTAATAAGGCAACCTTATTGCATTCAACTTTTTAAGTTAAATTAACTCAACTAATCCACTCCAGTTACAATCAACTTAAATACTTTTGTTCATCTAATGAGTACCAGGTAACATTTTGAACTTAAAACTTGTTGTCAAGACAACTAAAAAAAACAAGTTGAGCCAACTTGAAAAAATAAGGCAATCTATCACACTCAACTTTTTGAGTTGACTTGAGTTTGAGTTTTTGAGTTGCAAACTGAAATGTTGCTAACAAAAAGTTTTAAAGTCTTATTATTTTAAGTCAGCTCAGCTTTTTTTTTTTTTTTTTTTTACAGTGTGTAAGAATTTAACTTTTCATGGTGTAACTGACTTTTTCTAGCTTCACTTATTTAATTGGCTCTATGGTAGATGGCTTTAAAACTATAAATATCATATTATTAGTTAACACATGTCTCTAAATGTTATTTGCTTGTGTGTCTTTACTCATGCTTACACATTATTGATGATTTCAAGCTTTGTAAACCATCAGAAGTTTTAATCAGTGTAAAATCCGTCTGTTCTCCAGGTGTGTTTGGAGATTCAGTGTCAGTGACTGAAGGAGATTCTGTCACTTTATACTCTGATCTTACTGAAATACATGAAGATGAACACATACTGTGGAAATATGGAGCTGAAATAGTTAAAATGAAGAAAAAGAAGCAAATCTTCTCCAAAAATGAGGTTCCTGATGGGAGATTCAGAAACAGATTGAAGCTGGATGACCAAACTGGATCTCTGACCATCACAAACATCAGAACTGAAGATGCTGGAGTTTATAAACTAGAGAGAAGTGGAGCGAAACTGATATCAAAAACATTCAATGTTTCTGTCTATGGTGAGTAAAAAGCTAATTGGTCCACATATTCTTGATTTATTATTATTATTAAGTTAAGCTCGATCAACAGAATTAATTTGTACAAAATGATTTAGAATCAACAGAATCTGAACTGTTTTTAAAGCAAAACTCAATGTTATGGTGAGGCACTTACTGAACATCAGCGGCATTTTATTTGAAAATTTAAAAGCAGAAATGTGAAGCTTACAATTTTCTTCTGTATTACTTGAGCTGCAAACTGTTTAAATCATGTTTATAGTCATTTAAGGTTTCAGGAATTAAGATACCAAGGAAAAATATAGCTGCAAGCTGTAATTAAGGGAGCAAAAATAACGAAGGCATGTCATGGCAACTGCAACAATGAGTAATTAAAGACCATTTAAGGTGATTTTAGACAAAATGGCTGACAAAACATAAATACAATCACTGATAATTTGATTTATTGGTTTATTCCTTTTGAACAATAGATGGCGCTGTTATTGATGTGGTGTGGTCACAGTAAGGTGGCAATGACATATGCACAGTTTGGTGTCAGTGTGACAAAGCATTGCGGAGATACAGCCTCAGAGATGCCTTTGTTGCAAAAACGCTTTCATCTAAAGATGATCTTAATCAAATTTGGTGAAAAAACGGTCTGAAAAAATACGTTTTGGAAGAAATTTGATTTCAAAATCAAATCAAATTGGCGGACAGGCAGATCATCCGACTGTGACAGTTGGTCTCTGTGTTCTCAGCATGACCCAATGAGTCTATTCAGATCAGTTTCACATTGAAATAGGCAAAATTAGTCAAAATCTATTAAAATTTTTAAGGTGGCGTAAAACTTTTTTTCAGGTCATGGTGTGGATGATATTTACTGGGATTAGTAATGATACGCAAATGCGTTCATAAAATAGCATTTTGGGACAAATCTTGCATAAACAACAGACAGACATTAATTGGACTCAGCATGATCCAAGGAATGAGATGAAAAAGTCATTTTTATTCAATGCAACACCTTAAATTGTGGTAGAAATCATGTTGTTTATTTCTTGTGGCTGTATATTCACTTCCATTGTGAGTGCCATTGTGTTTTGTTTTTTAAAGAAAAGTAGGGACAAATGGAAATTATTTTTGTGGTAATTAACATTATGCCACAAATGCTGCACACTGAACTTGTACTGAAACCAGATTATTCCTTTACTTATTTATTACTTGTTATTTTGTCATAAACACTCACTGACCGTCATCTCACGACACTGTAAATAAGACTGATTAGATTGATCCATATTTCTCTTTATTTTCTCATGCTTTCCAGCTCGACTGTCTGTTCCTGTCATCATCAGAGACTCTTCACAAAGTTCATCATCATCTTCATCATCATCAAACTGTTCACTGGTGTGTTCAGCTGTGAATGTGAGTCATGTGACTCTCTCCTGGTACAAAGGAAACAGTTTATTGTCCAGCATCAGTGTGTCTGATCTCAGCATCAGTCTCTCTCTACCTCTGGAGGTGGAATATCAGGATAAAAACACCTACAGCTGTGTGCTGAACAATCCCATCAGCAACCAGACTCAACATCTGGACATCAGACACCTCTGTCACACATGTGCAGGTACAGCAGAGATGATATATGTGATTATGAACACAATCAGTCACATTAATGACTGTCTCTCTTTTACACTATTTCATTTCCTCTAGTTTCTCTGATAGCGCTGATCTCTGCTGCTCCTGGATTTCTGTTGGTTGTAGTTGCAGTCGTGATGTGCCGCATCTGCAGGAAACGTACAAAAACAGGTCAGGAAAGCAAGCAAGTAAACTTTACAAACACCAAAAATGAAATTTCAGTCATTAATTCCTCACCCTCATGTCGTTCCACACCTGTAAGACCTTCGTTCATCCTGAGAACACAAATAAAGATTTTTTAAATGAAATCTGAGAGGCTTTTTTTTTACCCCCATAGAAACCAACATAATTACCATCATTCAATGTCCAGCGAAGCAGTAAAAACATAATAAAAATAGTCGACGTGACTATAGTGGTTCAACCTTAACATGATGAAGTGACAAGAATACTTTCCGTACGCTAAAAACAAAACAAAAATAACGACAATTTCTTCTCTTCCCTGTCGTTCTCCTACGCTGTTTATGTTGTATAGACGGTGTAGTGCTTCCTTATGTCCGAACACTGACCGGCGCTGTTGACGTGAACAGCACGACACATGCGCGTGATGCTGATGCAGGAGCAATAATGAGATGACATGACGTAGAACCTGGAAGTCGTAAACAGTGTCTACAACCTTACAGCGTAGGAAAATGACAGGGAAGAAAAGAAATTGACGTTGTTTTTGTTTGGTTATTTTTGCGCACAAAAAGTATTCTCGTCGCTTTATAACATTAAAGCTGCAGTCCGGCAGTCCGTAACATGATTTGGTTAAAATATTATCCAAAATTATTGAGCAAGTACATAACCATCTCCTTACCTTAGCCCGATTCACGACGGTATGTAATAATGTGTTCTAATTCGAGTGGTACTGGTAGGTTTCCACGGGAAATTCAAGCATGGTGCCATTCGTCTTTGCGTCATTTATCAGTATCCACGGGTGCAATGACTGACAGCCACACATTCTCCTCAAAATATTTGATTTATCCACACTGAGAAACCGTGCCGATGCACAACCCACGTAAAGATGATGATTCCGCAAATGACTGCAATTGCAGGCTTCGAACAGAGATGGCGACAAAGAGGCAAAACTTACGAACTGTAGCTTTAAGGCTGAATCACTGTACTATTTTTACAATGCGTTTACTATCTTTCTGGACCTTGAATGTGTTATTTACATCACTATATAGGGGATTAAAAAAACTTAGATTTCAACAAAATATCTTAATTTGTGTTCTGAAGATGAACGAAGGTCTTACGGGTGTAGAACGACATGAGAGGAATTAATGAAAGAAATTTCATTTTGGGGTGAACTTACCCTTTACCGCCAATTTTTTTCAAAGCACAAATTTTCATATGAGATTTAAAACTGAGACATTTTAACACATGTGATCATTTATACAGTCCAGACCCTGGAGGAAAACATAACTGATTCAGCAGAGTGTGATCCAACAACACGAAAAAAAGTAAGATCATTTATGATTAAGTTGCAGTCAGCTACACTGTAAAACCTTGCTGTAAAAAGATGGCCAAATTCTGACAATAACATACCATTTTCCATTAAAACTGCAATATACTGTAGAAAACAATGCATTCTGGGTAATATTTGTCATTTTCGAGAAAGTAGCCTACAGGAATATACCGTGAATGAACGTCGCTCAAAGTTGACACTGAGAGGCTGTGCTATAAATCACACTCTATACCCTCAATCACTATTTCTTACACTAGTTCACTATTATAGTCCACTTGACAGAGTGAATTAAAAGAAGTGAGTGAATTCAGACACTGATAAACAGAATCACTGAAGGACAGAGAAACAAGACCAAGTGAAACCAAACCAGTTTGACATTATTTCTTTCATACATGTACAGAAGTTCCTATTGAGAATTAACAGATTTGGGTGTTGATGTTTTATTGAAAATAATAAAGTTTGTAGTCGCCATCATGGTGTTTGCTTTAGTTGGGCTTTTGACTGGCTGCTGTAACTTAGTATTTATAAAACACATTTCATGAAAATGAGTGTCTGATGCAGTAATAGTGTGAGGTTTAATGATTTATTGGTTTATTCCTTTTCAACAATAGATGGCGCTGTTAGGCTATAGACTTATCGTTCCAATTATTAGCTAAGAAATTATTTTACAGACACTTTAATAAGGTCTTGTTTTAAAGGTTGATCTGCAGGTTCCTGATTGAGTTTGTGTTTCCTTTCAGAGATTCTTTTCAAAGAAAGTGGCTGTGTATGAAAATGTCCCTGAAAAATGATGATCAAATACTGGAATTGATGTTGACTCACAACTTTTGCTTGTCTCCAGAATTTCTCTATTTTGCTTTTGCTCTTTGTATTACATTGTTTGATCGCATTTAATGTTTTTTTTTTATATATAAGTTGTCGTTGTTTTGTCTGAAATGTTGTTGCTCCATATTAATGTAGTTTTCAAAAGTGTAGCATCAAGAAACTAAAGGGGGAGGGACGATGTCAAAACACTGATTCATGAAGCTTTACGAATCTTTTGATTTGACTCAGTGGTTCGGTTCGCGTTTCAAACTGCCAAAGTCACGTGAGGTACTGTAATTGCGAAACATTTATGACGTAAAGAAGCCCCTTTTACTGAAATCACGTGACTTTGGTGCTCCGAACGACTGACTCCAAACAAAAGATTTGTAAAGAATCGAAGCAGTGTTTCGAAATACGGGTGTGGAACAACATGAGGTTGAGAAATTAATGACAGAATTTTCATTTTTGGTGAACTAACCCTTGAACATTACATGGAAATGTATTACATTTTTTGGAAACACATCACAATAAGGTTAATTTGTTAACATTAGTTCATTTTTAATAATTAATAATTAATTTTTAGTTTGTTTTAGTTTAGTTATTAACGTTAGTTAGTAACTGTTAGTTCAGTGCATTAACTAATGTTAACAAAACAACTCTTGATTTTAATAATGTATTAGTAAATGTAGAAATCAACATTAACTAAGATTAATAAATGCTGTAGAAGTGCAGTTCAGTATTAGTTCATGCTAACTAATGAACTTTGTTATAAATTGTTACCTATTTTTTAAATATTGAACCCACCTTTCATTGTGCTCTTTTATCTGTCGCGTTCCTTTTAAATAAAAAGTTGAATATCAAATGTGGTGCATTGTGGTTTACAGTCGTCTATCACACAGAACATTTGGCATGTGTAGCACGAGCACATCATCGCTCTCTAGTGTCGGAGACAGAACTTACATCACTCCAGTAATAATATTGTTACTTTTGCTCTATAAATTATGGAAGCCCGTTTCCACCACTGGAAAAAAAAAAAGAAGATTATTACGACTTTTTATCTCACAATTCAGACTTTTTTTCACAGAACTGCGAGATATAAAGTCAGAATTGCGAGTTATAAAGTCACAATTGCGAATTGTAAAGTCAGAATTGTGAGATATAAAGTCAGAACTGTGAGATATAAAGTCAGAATTGCGAGATATAAAGTCAGAACTGTGAGAAATAAAGTCAGAACTGTGAGATATAAAGTCAGAATTGCGAATTATAAAGTCAGAACTGTGAGATATAAAGTCAGAATTGTGAGATATAAAGTCAGAATTGCGAGATATAAAGTCAGAACTGTGAGAAATAAAGTCAGAACTGTGAGATATAAAGTCAGAATTGCGAATTATAAAGTCAGAACTGTGAGATATAAAGTCAGAACTGTGAGATATAAAGTCAGAACTGTGAGATATAAAGTCAGAACTGTGAGATATAAAGTCAGAACTGTGAGATATAAAGTCAGAACTGTGAGATATAAAGTCAGAACTGTGAGATATAAAGTCAGAATTGTGAGATATAAAGTCAGAACTGTGAGATATAAAGTCAGAATTGTGAGATATAAAGTCAGAATTGTGAGATATAAAGTCAGAACTGTGAGATATAAAGTCAGAACTGTGAGATATAAAGTCAGAACTGTGAGATATAAAGTCAGAACTGTGAGATATAAAGTCAGAATTGTGAGATATAAAGTCAGAACTGTGAGATATAAAGTCAGAACTGTGAGATATAAAGTCAGAATTGTGAGATATAAAGTCAGAATTGTGAGATATAAAGTCAGAACTGTGAGATATAAAGTCAGAACTGTGAGATATAAAGTCAGAACTGTGAGATATAAAGTCAGAACTGTGAGATATAAAGTCAGAATTGTGAGATATAAAGTCAGAACTGTGAGATATAAAGTCAGAACTGTGAGATATAAAGTCAGAACTGTGAGATATAAAGTCAGAACTGTGAGATATAAAGTCAGAATTGTGAGATATAAAGTCAGAACTGTGAGATATAAAGTCAGAATTGTGAGATATAAAGTCAGAATTGCGAATTATAAAGTCAGAACTGTGAGATATAAAGTCAGAATTGTGAGATATAAAGTCAGAATTGTGAGATATAAAGTCAGAATTGTGAGATGAAAAGTCAGAATTGTGAGATATAAAGTCAGAATTGTGAGATGAAAAGTCAGAATTGTGAGATATAAAGTCAGAATTGTGAGATATAAAGTCAGAACTGTGAGATATAAAGTCAGAACTGTGAGATATAAAGTCAGAATTGTGAGATATAAAGTCAGAATTGTGAGATATAAAGTCAGAACTGTGAGATATAAAGTCAGAACTGTGAGATATAAAGTCAGAATTGTGAGATATAAAGTCAGAATTGCGAGATATAAAGTCAGAATTGCGAGATATAAAGTCAGAATTGCGAGTTATAAAGTCAGAATTGCGAGTTATAAAGTCAGAATTGCGAGTTATAAAGTCAGAATTGCGAGATATAAAGTCAGAATTGCGAGTTATAAAGTCAGAATTGCGAGATATAAAGTCAGAATTGCGAGATATAAAGTCAGAATTGCGAGTTATAAAGTCAGAATTGCGAGTTATAAAGTCAGAATTGCGAGATATAAAGTCAGAATTGCGAGTTATAAAGTCAGAATTGCGAGTTATAAAGTCAGAATTGCGAGATATAAAGTCAGAATTGTGAGATATAAAGTCAGAACTGTGAGATATAAAGTCAGAACTGTGAGATAAAAATTTGCAATAATCTTCTTTTTATTTTACTTTTTTCAGTATCGGAAATGGGCTTCCATAATAAATAGATGCTGTAATCACAGAGGAAGAGCTAAAGAACAAACAATAAACAAAATAAGCCACCTTAATTGCTCTGTTTGAAAAATGAAGAACAAATCAATTTTAATGCAGATTACTTGGATTAATTACAACAAAAATACATTTCATACATTTAATTAGCTTTATTTAGGGTGACCTAAATCACCTGCTTAAGTCTGGATTTATAAAATGCCAAAATTGTCCAGGTTAGCTTTGGTACATGTTCCAGTATTTTCATTGCTTTGACCACCCTCTGTAGATTGTCCCACCTTCACGCACACCGTGATTGGTCAATTGTGTACAAAGCCTGCTCACTATTGGTCCAATATTGGCTATTGTCATGCTTCTGGATAGATAGTTGGTTAAATCACAACAACAAGCCAACACATATTCTTTAAACCACCTGAGGCCTGTTGCAAGAAACTAGTTGAACAAACTCAGAGTTGACAAAACCAGAAGGAGAGTATCTGGTATGGGTTGAGGCAAACAGATGAAAGAGAAGGTCACTGGAGGCTGGAGACGCTGGAGGAGAAAGGATATTGCTGGAACTTCACTTTGGAGAATCACTTTTTATCACTCAAGGTAAGTTGACAGGTAAGTAGTGTGTACTCCACTTCATAGACTACTGAGAAGTGTGTGTGATCATCTCCTGATCAGATCCTGTGTGATCTAGAGAGGAGTTTGCTAACACTTGTGCCACTTTGTTTGTAGTTTGGTTGCAAATGAAAATCAAAACTTGCATTAGTTTTTCTTTCAGTTTTCTTTCTTAACAATTTCTTTAATGCAAATATGAACCACATTGTAGCCTTGGGGCAATTCTATGCTCCTGTACATGGTTTAACTGCAGCTATACGGAAGATGGTTCCACTTAGACAATCAAATTCAACATAGACACACATATAGTGTGTATATAATAGCATAATAGTACAAATTAAAAATAATATTATTTGCTGGTTTCGGGAGGGTCTTTGCTGAGTAATTTGCCCAGAATGACTGGTTATCGTCTCACGGATCTTCTAGAAGGCATTTGGCCCTGCAGCTACAGCTGTGCTGACATGAGCATCGTGTGCGAAGCAACAGGCCAAACCGGAAATCGATTATGAGAGCATTCAATGAACTGCAAGCACTGAGAGCATGGGTCAAATCATTGCTCAATGTACAGATTTTTGTGACTACAATGAAGAATTGGACATAACATTCTTGTTTTGGGGCTAAGATATTATCAAATTATGTCATTATAATTTTGGTCTGTTAATTTTTTAGCCCCTATTGAGACACTGAAAAACTTACAAGAGCGCAGCTATTGCAAAGTCTGAAATGAGACCAAAGTAAAAGCTGCGTTTTATAAGACTGAGCCTTAAACGGTTGTAACAAAGTTCGTAGAAAGGGAAGAAGGAGGCGGGAACCGGCGAACGTTCAACATATTTAATCATCAAATAAACAAACAATGAAACGAAAGTATAAGGGCGGCAGTTCCTCACGGCGACTGCCGCCCACACAAACCAAATAAAACACAACATAAAATCCAGGCCTGGTCCTCTCTCGTCCTTCACAGTCGTCGCTCCTCCTTTATGCTTCCGGAGCTCCTCCGTGGGGATCCGAGACCGGTGCGCCGAGCACCTGACGCTCGTTAACTTTCGCGTCACCGGCCTCGCGCCGTTCCCTCACGGCTCTCGCCCGCCCTGCTCGTCACATACCCCCATCGCCCCTCGCAGGCTGGGGGGTACCCACGAGGCTGCGCCTACTCCCCCCCCGGGGCCAGTCCGTGGCCGCAGCGCATGGGGGTACGGACAGACGAGACGAGAGAAAAGGAGACGGAAGCACAAGGAGCGACAAGGACGAGAGAGTGGAGAGAGGAAAACAAAGCAAAAAAAAAAAATTCCTGGTCCGGCTCCCAGACACACTGCCGCTCGGTCCTCAGCCCGCCGAGAGGCTCTTCCTCGCGGTGCCATGCGATGGCACTGGACGCTCGGTGGACGGCCCGATCCTCCTCCGCCCCCTGGCGGCCGGCGATGACTCCTCCTCATGAGGGCAGCCGGCAGCGAGCCCGCCGTTCCCTGCTCCTCCTCGCTCCGGCGGCAGGCAGCGGCCTCGGCCCACGGCGGACGGCGGCTCCTCCCCGTTACGGCGGCAGGCAGCAGGCTTCGGCCCCCGGCGAACGGCGGCTCCTCCGCTCCCTCTTGGACGGCCGCCACCCCACCTCGTCCCAGGGGCGCGGCAGCGAGCTCTCCGTCCCACCCGTTGCTCAGACGCTCCAGCACCACCGCTTCGGGCAGCCACTCGCGGTCTTCACTCCCGCGCTGCCCGATCTCCTCAGCACCGCGATCCCCCTCAGCAGCGAGGGCTCTTCGACAGCATGTCCCTCCTTCCTCCCGGGTTTCGGCACCAGTGTAACAAAGTTCGTAGAAAGGGAAGAAGGAGGCGGGAACCGGCGAACGTTCAACATATTTAATCATCAAATAAACAAACAATGAAACGAAAGTATAAGGGCGGCAGTTCCTCACGGCGACTGCCGCCCACACAAACCAAATAAAACACAACATAAAATCCAGGCCTGGTCCTCTCTCGTCCTTCCCTGTCGTCGCTCCTCCTTTATGCTTCCGGAGCTCCTCCGTGGGGATCCGAGACCGGTGCGCCGAGCACCTGACGCTCGTTAACTTTCGCGTCACCGGCCTCGCGCCGTTCCCTCACGGCTCTCGCCCGCCCTGCTCGTCACAACGGTGCTGTTCACACCACACATTGTGACATCAGTCATGAATCTTTTTAGCTCTTCTTGAATGATTTCAAAGTGATTTGATGTAGTAATTCATCTTATTCTTTGATTAAATTTCTTTCATGAAACACAGACAAGCTGTGCATGAATGGATGAAACCCTCAGGCTCGGCTACAAGCCTCTCAGTGACATCATAATTATCATTTTGTGCATCATTTTTAACATTTAGTGCATTTTCCTAATTGCAGTCTCTAGGACTTCTGCTCTATACTGAGAGAGAATTTTACCCAGATCATTTCTTTTTGAAATTGTCCAAATTCGCTGTACTGTTTTGTCCAACTTCACTTTTCATACACAAACGATTCCAGTGAGAGAGTTTTCCTTGTTATCTTTTAGTTCATCCAATCACACGATTTATTCACAAGTTAGTGTGACCATTTGCTTATTTTTTAGTGTTGCAACGCTGTTGCAGCAAAGCAAATAAACATGTAGCTGGACATTCTTTACCTCAACACTTCTAAAAAGCAAATAAGAATTCACAGCAGCTGAAGAAAGAGAAGTACAAACTTTTTGCTTGTTGCAAATTCCAATTTTTCGCTGAAAAGGCACTTGCCGACTGGAGATGGGAGATCATGTCGGGGTCACCACTTTGCAAGGACCACCCGTCAGCCCAAAGAACAGATTCTGATGGTCTGGGTGAAGGTATAATGCCTGTACTGTATGTCTTTACAGTGCACATGTGAAGTTCACTTAATTTTTAGAATTTGTTTTCAATTTTACTTAAAATGCTGGCTTAATCTGACTTTTTTAATCTTAATCTGAATTAATGTTACTTTTAGATTGTGTTTCTAATTAGGAATTAATCAGTAGTCATGTATTAATTTAGGTGTTTGATTATTCTGGGTATCCTGTACTTTCAATTATTCGTTCATGAGGGAGAATCATATTAGCCGGTTTATATTCTCACAGCACAAATCCTTCACTTCTGATTCTCAGTCAGAGGGTGCAGAGAGTTAGTCAGAGAGTTTATTAATGCGTTCAAGTCGAACCGCTTCATGCTTATTCATAAAAAAACACAGTATTCAATCTTTATCATAATACAAGTGACTGCTGTGAAATTGAGACCATTTCTTAGAGAACTTTGAGTGACTCGAGTCTCAGGGTGGAAGAAAGGGAGTGGATTTTCCTGCTTTCCTTAGCAAGAAAATCAAGTCTAACAGGGAAAATCAAAACTTGCACCTCCCCTTGTCATTTCTCCTACAGTCTTTTTTCTTCCAAACCAATGCTTGAATCATCACGAGATTAAAGGCCATCCCCTGGCCATTATAATATAATATACATCATAATGTGATCATAATATAAATTATATAATAATAGTATAAATTAAAAATAATATTATTTGCTGGTTTCGGGAGGGTCTTTGCTGAGTAATTTGCCCAGAATGACTGGTTATCGTCTCACGGATCTTCTAGAAGGCATTTGGCCCTGCAGCTACAGCTGTGCTGACATGAACACCGTGTGCGAAGCAACAGGCCAAACCGGAAATCGATTATGAGAGAATTCAATGAACTGCAAGCACTGAGAGCATGGGTCAAATCATTGCTCAATGTACAGATTTTTGTGACTACAATGAAGAATTTGTTTCTGGAACTATCAATTGATTATTTCATTTAAAAGGTTTTAAGATTAATTTTGGTCTGTTAATTTTTTAGCCTCTTTTAGACACTGAAAAACATGAAGACTGAGCCTTAAACGGTGCTGTTCACACCACACATTGTGACATCAGTCATGAACCTTTTTAGCACTTCTTGAATGATTTCAAAGTGATTTGATGTAGTGATTCATCAATTCAATGACAAGTTGTGCATGAATGGATGAAACCCTCAGCCTTAGTCAGGCTTTGTCACGACTTTCACTTAGCTACAAGCCTTACACAAACATTAAACACGCACAAATAACTTCAGGTTCAACCAGTTGATGTCACAAAAGGGGGCAGGCCTTTTTTTTACTTTCATTTTATGGCTATAAAATCATATGCATCCTTCAACTGTTGTCAACCTTGATTCTCAACAGAAAGGTAAGACTATCTATGACTTTTTTTGTAAGGTTTTGTTACCTCATGAAAGTGCATTTAACACTGAAGGGCTGATATTTTAGGTCAAATACAAGCATGTATTCTATATTCAATCAATAGTGCAAAGAATATCATGAATTGTAATTGAAATGCACAGTAGTAGTCTAACATTGAAAATAATTTTACATCCTACTGAATGACTTAATGACGATATGACGAAATTAGTATTCTGCCATTTTCAGTGGATGCCAAAGAGGGAGAATCTTATGTATAATTCGAGCGTTTTGCAGTAAAGGAAGAATGAAATAGGCCTATATTATATTTAACATCACTACCCAGATTGCAACATTGTGTCGGCTCAGATCCGGCCCACATCTGGCACATGCAGAATGATGATCTGGGCCACATGCAGTGTGGAATGATGGTACTTGGGCGGACCGCTCCTGTTTGCCAGATCTGGGCCACAAGCAGGCCGTAACAATGCCACATGTCAGCCAAGAGCAAACAATAAACCAGAACTGGATCCACAAAATCTTTATATATTATTTATAGAGTCATCTCAGCATGTCTCTTATGAATATCATATGTCTCATGCAGTTACAGATGAAGCTTCTACTTCTGCTGCACGAGAGATCAGAACACATTTTTACAATTTTCTGGGTCTTGAAAGAGTCTGTCTGTGATATGTCCTTTTTCCTTTCCTGCAAAACGCTCGTTCTGCTCTCATTCTCAAGGCTCATTCAAATCTGCATTAACGATGCATTTCTGTCACGTATCACACGTGAGCAATTCAATAAGCTGACAGAAAGCAGGTTAATGCAATTACATGTACGTGAAAATAAGAGGCAAAAAACTACCTGTTCCAACCGGTTTATGCTTAAGTTTATGACCTTACTCCAATAAAAGAAAACGGGTTACCATGTGTACATGACCACATTCATTGTTGTCTCATAAAGCATAATCCGCTTAAGAACGTGCATGTAAACGCACTCATTGTGAGTGATCAGCTTGCTGGTGTGCAAGTAAACGTGTTCATTCTTGTATCCTGGTTTCCTTAACAATCAAGTCATTTACACCAAAGCACATCCTAGCAACCTTTAGCAGAATGGTAAGCCAAATTGACTTTTAATCATTCTCAGGATCTTGATATTAACAATTCAATTTTAAAATTATATTTCTTGCAAGATATCAAGCATTTTTACTAGTAACAATGGTAATTCTTGATATCATTTCCACTAGTGAAGACATTAATTCTTGATATTAAAAATGACATCACTCACAAAAGTCAAATTTCGACACACAAAAACTATTATTCTTGCCTTATTTTATATATTTGTAACTGTTTTCACTGTTAAATATCATAATGATCTGCCATTCAAATTTAATTACAGACAACAAAAATTTGTTTGTTATTAGTTAAAAGTCCAGGCAGACATAGCAGCCATATATTTCTAACTAGTAAAAATATTATTATAATGATGAGCGAGTCAGCGAATGAGATCCCAGTGCAGCTTTAATTCCAAAACGTAGTCGTACAGGCAATGGTCAACTCAATAGCAAACAGGATCAACAGGGGAAAGGCAAACTCGTAGTTAATATTCCAGGCTAAGGTCAAAAGGCAGGCAGATAAACAACAGGACGATGACACAAGCAGGAATCGAAAACAGGCAAAACAAGGCAAGGGTAGCGCTCAGAAATGTTACAGTTTCAACAAGACTTTGCAAATAACCAGGGAAACAGAACAGACTTAAATAGGGAGTAGATTGGCTACAGCTGGGCAGTAATTAACATAAGGGGCTTATGGGAAGTGTAGTGTGGTGTATGGAGTCCATGATAGAGTTCTGAAATGGGAGGGTGACATCTAGTGGCAGGTGAATGGAGGACAACAGAACAGGATTCATAACAATTATCTTGATATCAATGATTACTATATTACTAGTAAAAAATATGAGAATATTCAGAAGATTTATTAAATAAATGATTTACTTACAGATATCAAGAATTAGCATTTCAAAATGAAATTTTGATATACTTTTTCACTAGTTAAAATGCTAATTGTAATCTGTAAATTTATTTAAACGTGTTTAATCCTGCTCTCTTGATATCAACAAATGTGTTTCAGATATAAGTAAATGGGAGAGTAATTATAGATATTTGGTTTTCCTTGATCATTGTTTTAGCCTTGAGCCACATTAAGTAGTTTTAGAACTTCCATGTGATATCTTGTAAGACATCTGTGGCCATTTGATAGTTTTATGTGAGATAAGACTGAAATGTAATTTGTCATTAGCTGAAAATCTTCTCCTCTGTAGCTTTTATATCTCCTTCATGCTGTAAACCACGAGTAGACACAAAACAAACACTTAAATTTGGGTCAGGCTTGTGAATGAAAGGCTGCTATTTCAAGCTCCACAATGAGTGTGATCTCCAATGTGCCCTTGGGTGTTAATAATTGGAAGAATACTAAGTTCTATTGCGTTGCGATTAGTTCTACATGATATGTCATTGTGATTCTTTTCCTTTATAAACGTTATAGAACTATTTTTTTTTTCCATAGACAAAATTAGGAAAGGTCCTAGTTTGTGTGGAAGTAACGCAGAAAATCAGGTTTCATCTGTAACTGACATTCAAATGGAGTCTTACGCAGTCTCAACCGATAATGGTGCTCAGATTGAACTCCAGACTGAAGAAAGAGATAAACTCTCTAATCTTGATGTTGTTTGGAAAAATATGTATGAGGGTGAGCATATTGATCCTCAGCTTGTCTTGGAGAAGGAAGCAGAGTTCTACAAAGGAGCCCCACCACAATGGCTGAACTTCTACTGTGCTGAGAGAAATCATACGCCTTTTGTTAAGAGGGACATATACAGGACAATAACACAGCTTATACAAAAGAAAAGAAAAATAAATAGTAGCATGTCCCGCATTGATCTCTTTCATCAACCAGGCACTGGAGGAACTACACTGGCAATGCAAGTTCTCTGGGACTTGAGGAAAGTGCTCAGATGTGCTCGAGTAATGGATTCAATATCGGATTCAAAAGCAATTGCACAACAAGTAATAACTATGTTTAATGGGGGTGCTTCACAAAACACAGTCCTGCTACTTGTGGACAACAAAGAGACAGACACAAATGAGGACATGCAATTTATCTCTGACTTGCAAGACAATCTGACTAAAAAAATAAAACAGAGCAATATCAATGCAAACATTCCTGTGGTCATCATTTTGAACCTCATTCGAAGAAAGTACAAAATAGGAAAGGAGAAACTGATGTTGTATTCAAGCCTTTCGAAAGAAGAGCGGGACAATTTTAAAGCCAAACATACAGAGATTGCTGAGAGACACGACCGACTCAAGGAATTTCATGGCTTTAACATAATGCAGAGGAATTTCAACCTCGCTTACATTACAGAGGCCTGTGAATATCTCAAACCTCTAAAGAGAAAAAGGAGACCTCGCAACGCTCAAATGCTGTCTGTTTTGGCTTTGATGAACTCATATGTCCCAGGTTCATATCTTACTGAGACCTTGTGCCTGGAATTTTTGGATAAGAAAAATCACATTTCTGGCCGTCCCACTTTGGAAAAACAAATGGGGGCCTTTGCGGATCTTCTGGTCATATATTCAACACAGTCTGGAGGGGCCAAATGTAAGGACAGATGTATAAAAATGGCACATCCGATGATCGCTGACAAGTGCCTACAGTTACTAACCGATGCTGGCGTAACCTTGCATGATACAACTGACATACTCATCTCACACTTATGCCCTCAAACAATCCCACGTTACTTGGTGAAAACAATCAAACATCTCCTTACAAAGAGAGAAAAATATCTGTCAAAAGATAAGAGCGAAAAAAGTCACAAGTTCTCCAATCTCATCCAAGATATTAAGGAGAAAGGAAAACCTTCAGCTTGTGTGGAACTGTTCAAACATGCCGCTAAGAAGTTTCCACAGGATCCTTTTATTCCACAAGCTCTTTCACGCTTTTACTACATCGAGCTAGAAGATTATATAAGAGCTGAAACCTGGGCGAAAAACGCTATTACGACGGAACCAAATAACTCTTTTATCAGAGACACACTTGGACAAGTCTACAAAAACCAACTGATGAACAAAAAACTAGAAAATCTTTCTAGAAAGATTTTAGAGATTGGAAAGAAAGCGTTTAAAGCTTTTGAAGACGAGGCAGAGATCGCAGAAAAGGAACCAGAACCAAATATGCAAGATGCTGGTGTGACTTATGTCTCTGCTGTTTTTAATTACAGAGGGCTTTTTGGCTTCATACAGGTAGCAAATACGATTTTCGACAAGCTAAAAAATGTCAACCCAGAATGGTCCAAAGTGCTCAGACAGGAATCACAGTCTTCCCGTTTAATCCACTCTGAAAATTGTGGAAAATACCGATCTCTCCTCACAAGCTTAAAGCAAAAAATTGAAGATAAATGCACATTCTTTGACAGCTTTCTAATGTACTCAAAGCCAAAGTTTGATAAAAACGAACCACTGTACATTCCGAGAGACATAGCCGACTGCTACAAAAATTATATAGGAGAAGAGAAACAATTCAGCAGGTCTTTTGCAGGTCTGCTTTCCAATTTAAGCAACATCCCAAGTGTTCCTGACCTGGAGCAAATCACAGAACAATGGAGAGAGATTTATATGAATTCTGAGTCAGATAATGATGCTCAAAACTTCATTCTTGCCAACATCATCTTGAGTCAGAAGTCTCCAAACTCTGAAATACTCAGACCAAAGCTAGAGCTCCAGTACAAATTGCAGAAACACTTGGAGAAACAGAACAAAAACAGAAGCCCAGAGTTTTACCTCTTGGTCCTTTTGCTGTTTTGGCATGATAGCGGAAAGAAAACCGGTAACAATCCAGACCTTAAAGAGTGTGTCCAACACATGCGTGAGTCATATGAGAGAACCTATCAGAAACACCTTCGCTCTCGCTACCTTGTTCCTCTCTTCGTCCTTGGGAATGCTGGAGGATTTCATCCCTCTGAACAGATCAAGCGTCGCCTCACTGAAGAGCATGAGAGTGCTGACATTGAAGGCCTTCAGCGTATTGAAGGGGAGATCAGAAATCACAAGGTGTTTGCTTTTAGAGGTAAAAACCAAATTGAAGTTTCACCCCACAATCAGGCGAGTGTGTACAGTGCAGATCTGGTCTCCTTCTACGTTGGCTTTACCATCAAAGAACCTGTTGCCTACAACATCAGATATGTCAAGAAATGTAAGTTACTCTACTCATAGATCCTTTTTAATAATAGTTTGTGTGGAAGTTTGTGTTTATCTCTCTCTTCCTCGCACACACACCATTGTGTCTAAAATAAAATAGTTGATTCTCTTTTTCTTGCAGCTGCTCAGTTTGTGGACAAACACAAGGAGAAAATCATTCAGCGTGTCGAGAAGGTGGATCCTATCATAGAAGAACTTCGTCCGCTGATTGGCACTGAGCAATACTCATCTATCATAGCAGCTTCAACAAACGAAGAAAAAATGAGAAAGCTATACTCTTTTCTATCAGCAGGAAATGAAATAAAGGACAAATTTTACCAGAGTCTTTTAAAGAATGAGCAAGAGCTTGTTCAATTTTTGGAAGGATAGATCCAGTGAGTGTGTACAGCGTGCTGTAATGTTAGTGATATTTAATAAACTTCAAACAAATGTTTGACATAATTCTAAATACTTCTGTTTTTAGTCCTAAAAGACTTTAAGATCTATCAGTGTATTCAAGTATGTAAGTTATAAGCACGTAAGCATAGGTTCCAATTATGGTGAAAGGGTTGAATATTTTTATAATACTGTTTTTTAATGATTTATTGTATGTACTAAGCAGTTAATTTTGTCAAACAAATTTCAGTAAGTGTATAAATCAATGAGTTAAAAAATGTTCACATACAAGTAATTTGCTGTTGTAGCAAGACTGCATTTATTCCAATAAAAGAAATGTTAAACTCACTTGGTTATACTTTGAAATAACAAGCCATTTAAAGAAACACACCTAACATGAGAAAACATACTGAAACTCTCTCAAGGTCATTACAGTGTAATGCAAACAGGAACGCAGTTGTGATATGAACACAGTAATTGTTACGTGACGTGTTAGCACAGAACGCACGAAGATGAAAGTATAACTGAAAGTCTCTTTTAATGAGGAAACCAGGAATAAATGAAAACAGCAAACACGGGAACACAGCAAACACGTCATTACATGAACGATAACGGACCAGGAGTGAGGGAAACACAGGGAATAAATTCAAGGACTAATTACAGGAACACAGGTGAAGACGATGACTGAAAATGACAGACAGCAGACTGGAATTAACTAATGAACTGGAACTCAAAACAAAGACCACGAGACGAATGACAGGACTAAAATCAAAACAAGGAACACGAGACTGATGACAGGACTGGGGAAACAGAAACACAGAACATGATCCTCTTACAGTAATATCTGTCAAATGATAAATTGCAAAGTTTGTGTTTAAATGGTGCAACTGAGTCCAAACAGGGTCATTGTGTTTATTTTGTATTTATAAACAAATACATATACATATAATTAAAATATATAAATATTTTTTAATAATTTTTTATTATTAATTATTATTATATTAAATTTATAATATATAAATATTTGTTGATATCTGTTACATTTGTGTTTATATATATATATATATATATATATATATATATATATATATATATATAAATATTATTATTATTAAACAAATTTAGCTGTGACAGAAGAGCACCTGTACATTAACACTGAAACAATCTAATATCTGAGAATATCTGAGATACCTATTTAGCAACATTTTAACCTGGGTGTAATGATGAGGAGACAATGAATGAGATCCAGGTGCGGCTTTATTTTGCAGACATGGTCAGACAGGCTTGGGTCAAAACAACAGCAAACAATAGTGGCAGGGAACAGGCAGTCTCGTGGTAAATAGTCCAGGCAAAATGTCAGTAGGTAGGCAGGTAAACAACAAGACAGAGAACAGGCAAGGTCAGGCAACCGGATAAACAAAAACAGGGAATATACGCTTGGAATTGTCAAGTCAAGTCAAGTCATCTTTATTTATATAGCGCTTTTTACAATGCAGATTGTGGCAAAGCAGCTTTACATTACACAAATCAATTGTAACGGTAGAATCAACAATACTTCGCGGTGTGCAAGTGTGTTACTGTTCTATCTATAGTGCAGCGATGAAGCTAATGAGTGTTGATAATCACGAACAGCTGGTGGATGACAAGTGATTGGGTGCGGGATTATGGGAAGTGTAGTGCAGCATAGGGAGACTACAGTGTGAGCGGGTGACCTCTGGTGGTGAGTGGGTGTAAAAATGGACTGAATACATGACACTGGGTGTTTAGACACACTTTGACATCAACACTCATCACACAAATCTCAACAATGGTAGAAAAAACAACTACTAAAATTCATGCCGCAATGCATGCTGGGAGCCATGGATGAGTTTTGATTGGTGCACCCAGAATGCACTGCAGCATAAAGCTTTTTGCTGATTATCACCATTGCTGAGATTCATTCACTGATTCTTGATGTCGGTCTGTGTCTGCATGATGCTGTAGATCAAAAGTTATAACACTGTTGGGTTTCATTTTGTTTGGTTTTCCGCTATTATGTACTCTGCACTGGATGGGCTACTCCATACTGTTTGTATATTTGATAAAAGTGTAATTCTGTATTGTGTATATTTGTATTGTATAAATCCTGTATAGTGTGTATTTTGTATAGATTCTCCAAGCCTACTATGTGTAGCTATACTATTTTGTGCCGTGTATATTTTGCATATTGTAGCCTATATTTGTAAATTGTACACCTGCACTGTAAAATCCAATAGTGATTTTAACTCATACTTTTTAGTTAACTTTACTTAATGTCTTAACTTAATTGCAAAACTCTAGTAATCTGGACTATTCACATACTATGTCTTGTTTTACTCATAAATCCCAAGTAAAGATTAATTGATTGGTTTGAGTACCACTTTGTCAAGCAAAAAAAAAAAAAAAAGAGTTTTGAGGCGGGGCTTTTCTTAATAGACTCTTCCCCATTTCCTCTACTTCGTCAGTTATCTGTCTGTTTGAATTCACTGATTTGCCAAAGTCACCTTAAATGTTTAATTGTCAATTCAACTGAATAATTTGAGAGAACATCACATAAGCTGATTTCTTAAATTTTCCTAAAATGTTTTATTTTGGACTAACCATTATGGTGGATGGTGTTTCGTTTGCTTGGGCACTTCATTTACAATTCTATATATTTATATCTGTATTCTGATTTGTTGCAGTGATGCAACAAGAATACACAGTTCATATGTGACTGAAATTCACAATTTATATATAAGAATATTATATATTCATATATTATTAAAATATGAATTTAGCATATATGTTTATATATGAATGATGTGACATCATATTTTATACCAAGTAATGATCATTTACTAAGTTAATCGTAGCATTTATAAACACGTATGAACAGTTGGTGAAACTTTTAAGTGGGTTGATACAATTCCTCTAAATTTGTGACAATAT
Organism: Opsariichthys bidens; assembly: GCA_037194245.1. Taxonomy (NCBI): domain Eukaryota; kingdom Metazoa; phylum Chordata; class Actinopteri; order Cypriniformes; family Xenocyprididae; genus Opsariichthys; species Opsariichthys bidens. The sequence continues at coordinate 4,670,761 of CM074291.1, forward strand.
TTAGTAATTGACTACACTTGTGTCACACAGACTTCAACATTCAGCATGCTAAACACAATAATGGTAACAAATTTTATTTAAAGTAAATTATCAAGTACACTCTACAGTTCTTTTTTAGTCACTAGAACTCACGTGTAAGTCAACTATACTTATTAAGCTTTTGTAAGTACAACATAATATTCCTATTTCACTTTACTTAGTTTTTTTAAGGCAATCGGTTTCCTAATATTTTCCTAGTAATGTGAACACTAATAGAAAGTTAACTCAAACAATGATTTTAAGTCAACAGTACTTAACTATACTTGATTAACAATTTGTCTCTACAAATTGTGTTAAGTTACACCAACTAATCATTAATACTCTACTTTACTTAGAAATTTTAAGGCAATCGGTTTCCTCACTTTTTCTAAGTAAAGTCAACTTATTACATTTTACAGTGTGTGAAGTGCACTGTCTGGAGTATGTACCCAAGACTTTCACCTATTGCACACAAATGTGTCATTAAATGTCAAAAAATTGAGTTGTGGTGGTTAAAAGTCTCTTATTAGTCTGATTAACGAAGCTGTCCATAAAACAATCAAAATAAGCCCTATAATTGAACAAAATAGCATATTATAAAGACACTTGATATAATGGTGTTTGATATTTAGTTTTTAAATGTATTTATTATGTTACAGTAAAGCATTTGTAAATAGTTTGTAAAAGGTGTTTTGTGCATGTTCAGGCTGAGTTTTTGCTGCATTTACACAGGTCTGACCAGCAAGGGTTCACCAGCTTGTGGCGATTCGAGCGCTGAATCGTTTTACGAAGCAATTGGTTAAAAAGCTTTGTTTCTCCCATCACTATTATGAACTAAACAACACATCTACCTCAGGGGTGGTGAACATCTATCCTGTTAATAATCGCATCCATGAACATGATTTCCCATCCCGATTCTTTTCCACCGGCTGTTAGGTGAAGACTACACGTCCCAAGATTCCTCGCTCAAACTCGGCGTCATCAAGCTATGCCTTTGTTTTGAATAAGCGACCTCTAGTGGACGATAAACTACACAATGCAACTTTAATACAAACCATATTCTGGTTCACAAACCCCCCCCCCCCCCTCCTCCTCATATACACATACAACCAAATAGTGTTCACTACATAGTTTCAATAAACCCTGCTCACTGGGATCTAGTCAAAACACTGAATCCAGACATGGACTGGATACCAACTTACCATTATAGAAGGTCTAATTGCTTCGATCACTGTGGTTTGCCATTCTCCACCAGGGACATCCAGGCCTGAGGCCCTCCACCAGAGTTCTCCACCTCCTCCAGTCTTCTGATCCACCAGCTCCACCGTGGATCTTCATCCTTCCAGCTCCACCAAGGCCTTCCACTCATTTAGTTCTAGTCCCGTCTCCACAGGAATCATCTCAGGCGTTCAAGTTCGTGTTTACAACCTCGGGTGTGTTCAAGTTACTTCCATCAGAGCAAGATGGTGGTGTATCTTCTCTGAATTAACTACACAAAAATACAGCAAGGTTTTAAACTCTACTTCTAGAACAAAGACTATGCACGAAGTGTGTTTAAGTCCCTTTTTTGTTCAATGTCTGGTTTGGTTTTCTGATTTCCTGTACTTTAATAAATACTGCTTTGTAAATATATAAGTCCTTCATTGTCTTCTTCCAACAAAGCTCTGACAGACAGATTCTTTTTATCAGGTTTTTATTTTGTTTGTATTTTTTCTGTAGATTAAAGAGACTTAAATAGAACAGGAAGAAGCTCTTCGCCTACAAACTAAACACTCGTGCTCTAAACACAGCTTCTCACACTCACAAGATGTTTGTCCAGATGAAACCACATGCCTGAAGAAAAACCGACCGCAGAAGGTTTCAGTTTGACTCAGAAACTGAACTTTAAGAAAACTGGTACCGTAAGATGTTCGATAACACATAGTTTTAACTTTGTATATTGGTTTTGTTAACACTAAAATTGAATAAATATAAATAACAGATATTAAATCAGTATGTGTTCACTTAGTTTGTCCACAATTCACACAATATTCTTCAGATAAGTCAGGAAACTACTTTTTAAAAAGTATGTTAAATGAGAAGAATAAAGAATATTTTCATCCATTGTGAACAGTGAACGTTTTAATAAGCGTCAGATGAACTATAACATCATATCATATTCAAATATAGCGAGTGAAACTAGGAGGGTCGCACTCCGTCGTGGGAGGATTCACACCAGCGTGAGTGTTTTCAACTGAAGGTTTTATTACATCAGACACTGAACAATGAAAGAAAATGTTTCACATGTTTGTTTTGTTCTGTTTGTGCTGCTGGAGTCTGATTGGTAAGTTATAAAAAATATATTTATTCCCATTTCGGATTAATTATCTCAACTCAGACTTTTATCTTGACTTTTAATATTCTTCAGTGATTATAAACATCTACAAACGTCATGGAAATTCATTAGTCAAAATGTGCAGGTCTCATGTATTTAAAATATCCAGCACAGTTAAACTTGTGCTTTCAATCTGCAATAATTATCGTGTATCTGTTTGCAATAAATTATGCGACTTTAAACAATGGTTTTCCTCGTGAAGAAATGAAAGCAGATCAATGATGTGTTTCACCAATGCTGATTAACACTAAACCATATCAAACCAAGGTTTATCTAATACTGTTGCACCAAACTTTAAACTTTGAAACAAGTAGACTTACATTTAAACCATCATTTTGATCCTGTTTTTAGTTTACAATTAAGACAGAGCAACTTTAATCCTGTTGCTCTCAGCAACGGTAGTGGTTCGGAGTTCACAGTGGTAATTTATAAATAAATAAAAAATTTCACACATTTATTTCCTGTATCTGCAAGAGCTACTGATGTCAGAGAGAACGTTTCTGGTAGGCAGTCAGAAAGGAAATGTTATTACTGTGTTACAATTGTTCTGTTCCATCCATCAAAATTGAAGTGTAGATGAATTATAAACAAAAAGAACATTAATCTGTGTAAAATCTGTGTGTTCTCCAGGTGTGTTTGGTGATTCAGTGTCAGTGACTGAAGGAGATTCTGTCACTTTATACATTAATCTTACTGAAATAGCTAAAAAAGAAGACATACTGTGGACATTTGGACCTGACAACTCTCTGATAGCAAGAAGAAAGAAGCAGATCTTCCACACGTATAATGGTCCTGATGGGAGATTCAGAGAAAGGCTGAAGCTGGATGATCAAACTGGATCTCTGACCATCACAAACACCAGAACTGAACATGCTGGAGTTTATAAAGTACAAATAAGGACAGAGAAAGTGATATCAAAATCATTTAATGTTTCTGTCTATGGTGAGTAGAGATCATTTGTCCAAACATTCACATTTACATGTTCAAATGTTTAATCATTTTAATGTTTGAGATGACAGACACATTCAGTGACCATTAACACACTAAACACTCACTCAATACAAAAGTTATTATCCTTATGGAAAGAAAATATATTTCCATATATATGATCAATATATTAAATTATTTAAAAATATACAGAATAATATATTACAATATACTGAATAAAACACAAGGAATTGCCACTTTATTCACATTGAAAAATATGTGACAATATATTTACTAATATATCATAAAGTATTTAATTTTATATTCAGTAATACACTTCAAAATATATATAGATGTACATGTGATAAGATACAGTACTGCATGTGTCTAAATATATTGCAGATATATTTACTCATGCAGTGTCAACTCACATGTTGTAACGTGTGGTGTGTAGGCAGGCAGACGAACATGAAGATGAGTAAATTCCAATACAACGTTTAATAATCAAGTTCTAACGGGCACACACACACACACACAAATATCTGAAACGAAACCAGACAAAGACACATAGTCATACATAGTCTCCCCCTCCCCTCCCTAGGGAGGCATCCAGGAGGCATCCGAAACAGATGCCCGAGCCACCTTAGCTGACTCCTCTCGATGTGAAGGAGCAACGGATCTACTTTGAGCTCTTCCCGAGTGACCGAGCTCCTCACCCTATCTCTAAGGGAGCGTCCCGCCACCCTGCGGAGGAAGCTCATTTCAGCCGCCTGTATCCGGGATCTCATTCTTTCGGTCATGACCCAAACCTCATGACCATAGGTGAGAGTAGGAACGTAGATTGACCGGTAAATCGAGAGCTTCGTCTTGCAGCTCAGCTCCTTCTTCACCACGAAGGACCAGTACATCGACCGCATTACTGCAGAAGCTGCACCGATCCGTCTGTCAACCTAACGCTCCTTCCTTCCCTCACTCGTGAACAAGACCCCAAGATACTTGAACTCCTCCACTTGAGGCAGGAGCTCTCCACCAAACTGAAGAGGACAAGCCACCCTTTTCCGACTGAGAACCACGTTCTCAGACTTGAAGGTGCTGATCCTCATCCCAGCCGCCTCACACTCGGCTGCAAACCGTCCTAGTGCACACTGGAGTTCCTGGCCCGATGGAGCCAACAGGACAACATCATCTGCAAAAAGCAGAGACGAGATCCTCTGGTCCCCAAACCAGACTCCCACCGGCCCCTGACTGCGCCTAGAAATCCTGTCCATAAAGATTATGAACAGGACCGGTGATAAAGGGCAGCCCTGCCGGAGTCCAACATGCACCGGGAACAGGTCTTACCTATTGCCAGTAATGCGAACCAAGCTCCTGCTCCATTCATACAGGGACCGGACAGCACTTAGCAAAGGGCCCCGGACTCCATACTCCCAGACCACCCCCCACAGGGCGCCACGAGGGACACGGTCACATGCCTTCTCCAGATCCACAAAACAGAAGGGATTAAGTGTTCACGGAAGAGATGAGTTTTCAGCTGTCTCTTGAATATTACCAGGGATTCTGCGTTCCTGATGAAAGTAGGGAGATCATTCCACCAGAAGGGAACAGTGAAGGAAAATGTTCTGGAGAGTGATTTTGTGCCTCTCTGTGACGGTACCACAAGCCTTCGTTCCTTTAGTGATCGCATTTAGTGAGGCTATTACTGTGCTTAAGAAAACACAGCCATTACTTATTAAATAATGTAATTTTAGTCTTAAAGGTCTTAAAGGCCAATCATAATCCTAACCTCAGGCTCTACTCTTCAGCACAACGATCAAAAACTCACACATACCTGAAACTTTTTAAATTCAATGCAGCGTTAAACAACAGATCTCCCCCATATTAATATTGTGCAAAACACGTGAAATAACACTTAATTTTAACATTTCAAACTAGTAATCTGTTGTAACTCATTCCGTGAATGTGTATATATATATGTGTGTGTGAACATATATTCACATTTATATGGGAACATGTATATGCAATATATGTACACAATAAAGGATAACACTTCATGAATATTACATGTAGTGCCATGCTTGTCTTCATATTTTATGTGTATCTATATATAGCCGTACATGGTCAATGCATATATTGAAAATTATAAGAACTAGTTTCCCATATATGGAAATCTATTATGTATCATATTGCATTATATTTTGCAGTATATTCCCATTTATTTTTGTTCCATTAAGGCTTAATTTTTTCACTACCATTCACAACACCAAAAATAGACTGATTGTTGTTCATATTTATTTCTGTTTATTCTCTGATGTTTTCAGCTTGTCTGCCTGTTCCTGTCATCAGCAGTAACTCTTCACAATGTTCTTCATCATCATCAAATTGTTCACTGGTGTGTTCAGCTGTGAATGTGAGTCATGTGACTCTCTCCTGGTACAAAGGAAACAGTTTATTGTCCAGCATCAGTGTGTCTGATCTCAGCATCAGTCTCTCTCTACCTCTGGAGGTGGAATATCAGGATAAAAACACCTACAGCTGTGTGCTGAACAATCCCATCAGCAACCAGACTCAACATCTGGACATCAGCCACCTCTGTCACACATGTGCAGGTACAGCAGAGATGATATGTGATTATTTACTGAGCTAATCTTCATCTTCTGTTGTAGATCTGACAGACTCACTCACACAAATGACTGTCTCTCTTTTCCTCCCCTTCAGTTCATCCAGTCTCTCTGATAGCGCTGATCTCTGCTGGATCTCTGTTGAGTTTAGTAGCAGTCGGGATCTTCTGCATCTGCAGGACGTGTAAAATTGAAAAACAAGGCAAGTATTGCTTTAAGTAATATAGCAAATAATACCGATAGCCCTGTTTTATAATTTAATTAAAATCATTCTCATAATTTTGTAGTTAATATCCTTTATATGAAACCAAAATATTATGTGTAGTTATTGGGATTGGCAATTTCTGTAGATTTCACTCATATCATAATAATATATAATAATACATGATAATATCTCTCTCTCTCTCCACACACACACAAGATTCTGTGTTTCTCAAACTGCATCTACCCTGGAAATGAACATTCATATAAAGTTGCAGCTGGTGCTCAAATTAAAAAATTTTATGAATGATATCTTTTCTTGTGCTTGTTGAGATTTGGTGCTGATTAAACACAAAGACTTTACTTTTGTTAAACATGATTTATGTGTCTCTCTAAATTTAATGATAATTTTGTACATTTGGAAAAAGGTATAGGCCTAATGGAAAATTAAATTAGTTAATGCCATTTTTAACAACGGCAGTGTTCACTCTGAAAGCCCTAATAATAACACATATATTGTGAGGAACTAGATCTTGTTAAGATTGAATTTTGTTGTTTTAATGCATCTATTATTGGTCAAGCAGTTGAGACTGGTGAAGACGAGATCACTTACTCCGAAATGACATTCTACAAAAGAGACGCAGAAATCGGTAAGACAGTTTACTGTTAAATTGTTAAGAATCTCAATAATTTCAGCAGAGCGTCTGATGTAGATCAGTGTGAGCGCTTTTGATTTTGTCTGAGTAATGTAGAAGCCCATTTCCACCACATAAAAAAAAAATCATGCTCTGGTATTTTTAATCATTTTTATGACAAAAAGTAAAAATTATGATACTCTAAATCAAAATTTAGAGATTAAAAAATTGTAAATTATGATTTAAAAGGCAAAAATATGACTCAAATCAGAATTTTGACTCAAACTGAAATTATTACTTTAAAAAATAAAAATAAAAAAAGTAAAAATTACCTTAAGTCAAAATTAACTTAAAAAGTGAAAAGTATCACATACAAAATTGAAATGAGATTAAAAAAAATTCAATTGTGACTTTAAATGTTGAAATTATGCATACTAATTTTGAATTTTTATGTCAAAATTATGATTTACCAGAGCATACATACACTCACCTAAAGGATTATTAGGAACACCTGTTCAATTTCTTATTAATGCAATTATCTAATCAACCAATCACATGGCAGTTGCTTCAATGCATTTAGGGGTGTGGTCCTGGTCAAGACAATCTCCTGAACTCCAAACTGAATGTCAGAACGGGAAAGAAAGCTGATTTAAGCAATTTTGAGCGTGGCATGGTTGTTGGTGCCAGACGGGCCGGTCTGAGTATTTCACAATCTGCTCAGTTACTGGGCTACAATTTGCACGAGCTCACCAAAATTGGACAGTTGAAGACTGGAAAAATGTTGCCTGGTCTGATGAGTCTCGATTTCTGTTGAGACATTCAGATGGTAGAGTCAGAATTTGGCGTAAACAGAATGAGAACATGGATCCATCATGCCTTGTTACCACTGTGCAGGCTGGTGGTGGCGGTGTAATGGTGTGGGGATGTTTTCTTGGCACACTTTAGGCCCCTTAGTGCCAATTGGGCATGGTTCAAATGCCACGGCCTACCTGAGCATTGTTTCTGACCATGTCCATCCCTTCATGACCACCATGTGCCCATCCTCTGATGGCTACTTCCAGCAGGAAGTCATGTCACAAAGCTCAAATCATTTCAAATTAGTTTCTTGAACATGACAATGAGTTCACTGTACTAAAATGGCCCCACAGTCACCAGATCTCAACCCAATAGAGCGTCTTTGGGATGTGGTGGAACGGGAGCTTCGTGCCCTGGATGTGCATCCCACAAATCTCCATCAACTGCAAGATGCTATCCTATCAATATGGGCCAACATTTCTAAAGAATGCTTTCAGCACCTTGTTGAAAAAATGCCACGTAGAATTAAGGCAGTTCTGAAGGCGAAAGGGGGTCAAACACAGTATTAGTATGGTGTTCCTAATAATCCTTTAGGTGAGTGTGTATCTCACACACAACAGCACCATCAGATGTTTATAAAAGCTTTGTTACTCATATTTTTATTAATATATCTTGCGTTTTTTTTTTACAGAATGTTGACGAGGAGGACCATGTGGAATATGCACCAATCACAATGAGAAGATGATCAAACGTCAATCTTTTTCTAAGTACAAGACCTTTATTGTCTGATCACTTTCATTGGGAACCTCCTGCGACGAGCTCAGAGTCTACGGATGTGTTTTGGGATTGTGAGAATCACCACATCAGGAAAACACAGCGGGCACAGAGTAGGATTATCCTGGGGTGTAAAGTGTGATAATTAGCAATGGATTAATTAAATGGTCTCCAATTTGCGAATTATGTAAATTGGAACATTTTCATGTTTTACAAGTCAATAGTGCAAAATGTACATGAAAACAACTCATTAAAAGGAGACAACATGAACCCTGCTATGGTCTCCTTTACTCACAACTGTGCTGAGATGTGGTTTGGTCTGTTGGGTAGACGAACAGCCTGTGCATGAGCACGCGTCTCCTATGGAGGTTTGTGTTTGATGTCAGTGTGTGTCAGAGGTGTCAACAGTGTGAATAACATGTTGTCAAAAGGTTTTTTCCATTCCTGCTCACATGAAACATGCTCTACATCTGCTCTACAGAAAAGCCTCTTTACTACAAAATACTAAACTCATTAGTGATGATGTTTGACAAAAAGGTCTCAAATCAAACAGTGATACTACTGTAAAAAAATGAAAATATCATATACTTTGTGTGCATATCTTATACACTCATGCCGTGATCCTGCAGTTAAAGGATTAGTTCACTTCAGAATTCAGATTTCCTGATCATTTACTCCCCCCCCCCCCATGTCATCCAGGATGTTTATGTCTTTCTTTCTTCAGTCGAAAAGAAATTAAGGTTTTTTTAGGAAAACACTGCAGCAGTTTTCTCCATATAGTGGACTTCAGTGGGGTTCAACGGCTTGAAGGTGCAAATGTCAGTTTCAATGAAGCTTCAAAGGATCTACATGATCCCAGACGAGGAATAAGAGTCTGAACTAGTGAAATGATCGGCCATTTTATAAAAAGAAGCACGCTCATGTTGCACTAGCTGAAAGGTCACGCGTGGTGTAGGCGGAAGTACTGCTGTAGGGTGAAAAACTTCATCTCATTTTCTCCTCCAACTTCAAAATCGTAGTTTTACCTTTTTTATAAAGGGCGTTTGACTTAGTCATTGATGTTCGGTTCTTCGACCTACGTCACGCGTGACCTTTCCAACGTGATTACATAATGGTGACTTCAAACTTTTCAATAAAACATCATCTAAAGCTCTGTTAATTCCCAATAAGAACTTTAGCATGAAATAAATAAAGTCTGGATTGTTATAAATGGTGATCTTCAGAGATCTGTTTATTTAAAGGGCTCCTGTATTTATTTCAGAGGAAGTAACCGTGTAGTTGAGGATGCAGTGACATATACAGGTAGTAACATTAATTCTTACACGTGCTATTTCTGGTTCACTGCAAGATATTTGTATTTTATAGTGAATGTGTTTTGTGAGTAGCTAATAACTCATGAAATACCTGTAAAACAGTGTTTATCTGTAAACATTTATTGCACTTTATCAGTTTTACCGGGTTTTTTTTTGCATTTGGCGCCATTGCTGAAAGTCATTTGACCTTTTTTTTAAATTATTTTTTACAGTGAAGTTTTTTGCACTGTTCAAATTACAATATTTTACTTTAATTTTACGGATTTAGTTTGGCAGCCGTTCGATTAATTTTTTTACAGTGCAGGTGAAAACACGTGTGGGCTCCCTTATTTCATGACAGTTAAACAAGATACAAATGCCTTGAAACGCAATGTGAGAACTCGTAACCCAAGGTCATGTGATCACTAATGGAAAATGACCATTGCATGCACCCTTCGATAAAAGCCTTGTGGATTTGCCCTTCATGAAGGGATTCAGTTGTTCACTTTCATTTGGAACGCCTCAACAAATGGTATCCCCTTCCTGAAGAGCCCTTCAAGGAACCAAAAACACTATTTGGAGTTCGTCCAGTGACTCCCGTTAGTGTAGGATTGTGACGAAAGTTGATCAAGAGTGAGGTAGAAGTCACATGAATTTTGATATGACTGTTCAGACTGAGGTTGGATTTCAAAACATCAAACCTGTGTCCGATTTAGGAACACAAATGGAAGTGTGGCCCAAATCAGAATAGAAAAGATCTGATTTTATGTATCTTGCACTGTTCACATGTTTAGATTAGTCTCGCATAGCTATCGAACTGTTTTTGTTCTGCATGATGTTTAGGGGAATCTAAAATATCTAAAGTTCATGACTCTACAATAACTCTCTACAATAACTGTAATGATGAGTCAAAGGGATGGGATCCAGTTGCAAGCTTTATTCAGAAACGTAGTCAAACAGGCAAAGGTCAATGACACAGCAAACAGTAATGACAGGGAACAGGCAAGCTCGTAGTAATAGTCCAGGCTAAAGATCAAAAGGCAGGCAGGAAAACAACAAAAACGATGATACAGGTAGGATCAGGAAACAGGTGAACAAGACGGGAATGAATGCTTGGAAAAGTAACACTGGGATTAACAAGACCTAGCAACTACAGTGCCCTCCACAATTATTGGCACCCCTGTTTAAGATGTAGTCGTGGACTTCTAAAAATTCTCCTTTTTTTTTAAACAACATAGAACCCAAATGCAAAAAAAGACAAAAATCCAACCTTTCTTTTAAGTTCATTACTTTGATGGTAAAAAAAAATTCACACATTTAGAAAAAAAAAAAACTTGAAATCATGTGTCCCACAATCATGTGCGGGTTTGAGAGTGAGTGTGTGGTGCATATGTTCCTTGCTGAAGTGCCCTCTAGGGGAACTAACAGGTATTTCAGCTGGCGATGGTTACAATAACAGACCGGAATGCAACCATAGATTATTCATTCAAGAACATTGAGCAAGTAATAATGTATCAGTCTCCAGTAATGACTTTCTAAAACACCTACTGCAAGAAGTCAGTTGGAAGATAATAATCTTCTTTCCACACCCCCAGTACCAAACATATCTCTTTTTGTTTTGACTCAAGCGTGACTCATGGGCAATCTTTTGATGAATCACTTCATATACTTTTTATAATTTATTTGATGTGGATGAACATTGATTGACAGAGTTGTAAACACAAAGTCTTTCTTCTTCTATGGGGGGTTTTGCATCACGGCGGCTTTGATTCCAGTTGGATTGGTAAAAAACGTGACACACATGTGAAATCTAAACAACTAAACTTACACATAAAAAGTCTTTCGCATTAGAATTTCTACTTTCTACCATAATTTATCATGTCATTCTATCACCGCATCTACATAGATAACCGTTTGAAGGTTTCCGCCTACTTAAGGCAGCTGTAGCTCCGCCCACTTGGAGCACAAGCCCCTCCCCCTGAGAGGTTTCCGGGCAGAAGCGATGGCTTGTCTTTGTCAATGATGGTTCCTCGTCTTTGTTCAGTGCTTCTGTAGATTGAAGAGTGTGAGCTGTGCATAGAAGCAGGAAGAGGCCCTTCACATACAAACTAAACATGCTATAAATACTCAGTCTCTCACAAACAAGACTGTCCACAAACAGATCAAAAAACATTTCTGAAAAAAAAAAAGAGAAAAAAAGGCCGCAGAGGTTTCAGGTATGACTCATATCTGAACTTCAGTAAACTGGTACTGTGAGATGGCAGTTGGTTTTTAACTTTGTGCTTTAGTTTTTCCACACAATTGAATAAACTGAATATATACAAGAATTTTTAAAATACTATGGGGTTACGCTCAATTTCAAACGCTACTTTTACATTTTCAACCGCTATATCTTTCAAAATAAATCAATTAATGGAATGTCTTCCACCATTGTCAGTTCATGTGGTCAATCTATATGTGTGTGTGTGTGTGTTTAAAACATGTTCATCATGTGTGTGTGTAAAGTAGGAGGGTCAAAAGATGCACACACCAAAGAAGCAGGTTGAAGGTTTCAGCAAGACAGTCAGACGGGCCAGATGTTTTGATGAAGAACTGAACAACATTTTTCAGATGTTTTTTTTATTCTGTTTGTGCTGCTGGAGTCTGATGGGTACGTTTATATATGGTTTTATTTCTTTGTTTCCGGGTAATGCTGCTAGTACAGTTCAGATTACATTATTTTCTACTTTTATATGTACCAGATCGATATAATGAGATTTATTTACTGTGAATCCATGTCTTTGTGTTAAATTGGAATTTTAAATGGGGATTTTCAGGCCTTCTGTTGCGAATATAATTTTCTCTTGCTCACAAATCCAAAGCCTCAATCGAACCACTTTCAAATATCAAGTGTGTTTTTTTGTGATTTTCAGTATTGTAATTTCAAAGATTACAAATTCACATTCTTCCCAGCAATTTCTCAAATAAGAATCTATTGAATATATCCAGCAGAATTATACTTGTACTGTCAAACTGTATCTAGCATCATGTATTTATTTGCTTTTGTGGATGTTCTTCCGTTCATATTTATCACTGATTTCAGGCTTTGTAAACCAACAGTAGTTTTAATCCGTCTCTCTTCATGTTCTTCAGGTGTGTTCGGGGCCGAAACAAATGAGATACAGTCAGTGATGGAGGGAGATTCTGTCTATCTAAACTCTAATCTTACTGAAATACCAAACGATGACATAATGTGGACATTTGGAGCTGAAAAGTCTATCATAGCTAAAATCAAAAGAAAGAAACAAATCTTCTCCACATATAATGTTACTGATGAGAAATTCAGAGACAGACTGAAGCTGGACGATCAAACTGGATCTCTGACCATCATGAACATCAGAACTGAACATGCTGGAGTTTATGAACTACAAATACTTGCAGCTAAACAGTCATCAAAAACATTCAATGTTTCTGTCTATGGTGAGTAGAGATCATCAATCTGCCCTCTACATTCCTTTCTTATTCAACTATTTTTATTGTAAAGTTTAATCATTTACAGTACTGTGCAAATGTCTTGGGAACATTAGTATTTTCACCCCAAAAATGGATTTAAGGCAGTTATTTATATATTTAGCTGTACTGTCTCACTAGGAAATATCGGCGATGTGGGGGGGGGTGCTAACATGCCTAAGATTTTTGCACAGTACTGTATATTTTGAGATCACCGACACTTTCACTAGCCGTCAACACGCTAAACACTCTCAACATACTGATCTGAAAATGATTGTTGATTAATTGTTGATTTTTCTCCGTTTGCTGGTGTTTTTCAGCTCGTCTTCCTGTTCCTGTCATCAGCAGTAACTCTTCACAATGTTCTTCATCATCATCATCATGTTCTCTGGTGTGTTCAGCTGTGAATGTGAGTCATGTGACTCTCTCCTGGTACAAAGGAAACAGTTTATTGTCCAGCATCAGTGTGTCTGATCTCAGCATCAGTCTCTCTCTACCTCTGGAGGTGGAATATCAGGATAAAAACACCTACAGCTGTGTGCTGAACAATCCCATCAGCAACCAGACTCAACATCTGGACATCAGCCGCCTCTGTCACACATGTGCAGGTACAGCAGAGATGATATAGGTGATTATGCACTCATTCCCTTAATGCCCGTCTCTTCATCATCACAACGCTCTTCTTCAGTCTCAGACTCTCAGATTGTGCTGATCTCTCTCACTGCCGCTGGATCTCTGCTGATCGCCGCTGCAGTCGGGATCTTCTTCATCTGCAAAAAACAAAGACAAAACCATCAAGGAGGCAAGTGTGACCTAATGCTTTTATTATAATAAATATTTTAATAAATTGATAGCTGTAATTATCATTTAATCAAATTCAGTCTCATAATTTTAGTAATTAATGCCCTTTAGTTTCTTTTTAATGGAAGAAACTGAGATAATGTGCAGTGATTCTGGGTTTCAGTATGTTTGCATATAAACATTCTTCACTCGATCTGCATCAAAACACTGTAAATGCTTTTCTACATTAGTTCAATAATAACACAACTTTCTCCAGTTTATGAACATAATCGTGTGTAAAAATGATCAGCTTTCTTCTGGTGAATATTTCATTTGTTGAGTTTCATTGAATTATGTGATAAGAATATTGTTCTACATATAATTACTGCATACTCTGCTATAATGTTTACTTTTATTAATTATGTTTATAATTATTATTATTATTTAAACAGATCAGGCTTGTGATGAAGAAATAACTTATGCTGTGACGATGATCGACAGGGGAAATGCACACAAAAGGGTGAGATAGTTTAATATTCTAGTTTCTGTATTATTTTAGCAGTGAGGGAGATCTTTAAATAACTGTAAAATGTCGAATGCTTTAGTAAAGTCATTGAAATTGACCTACAATTTTGTGATATTTCGACTCTTTGCTCAATATTTGTTCTTAAGACAAACATTTGTGTCATTTGTGAATGACATTGCATCACTGTTTGGGGGGAGGGGGGGGCATGATTTCACATTGAGTGTCAATCAAAGTTCAGAATGGCATATTTTATATATAATAATTTCATCAGCATTTTGTCTTGTGTGACGTTTTTTACAGAAAGTTAAAGAGGAGGAACATGTGGTGTATGCATCTGTCGCCACGAGAGGATCACTAAATCTGCTGCCGGAAGCCAGTGATTATAACTTATAAAGTTTTAAATATGAATGTTTTTCTTACAAAAACCCATCACTTCGCTTCAGACGGCCTTTATTAACCCCCTGCAGTCGTGTGGAGTACTTTTATGATGAATGGATGCACTATTCAATGCCATTACAAAGAGCCAGGATGTTTTTAATATAACTGTGATTGTGTTCAACTGAAAGAAGAAAGTCATATAGGATGGTAAAGTTAGTAAAGTTATTTTTAATATAGTCTCATCATTTTTTGTCCATCCGAAGTCTATTTTCGAGCTTTAAAAAGATTTGGCGTGCAAGAAGCACAAACCTCAATGGCTCTTGTGCATCAAGCATGCAGATTTGAGCTTTTAACTCAACAAACTGAAGGCATTTCTGTACAGCTAGAACCATAAATGCTAAATATTTATCAAAGCACATTTTCTACAGAAATGGTTTGATGAGTTGGGTGGACAGACAGCGTCTGCATGAACACGGGCATGTGTTTGAGGTGTGAATAGTGTGCACCATGCGGTTGAAGTGTATTTTTTCCATTTCTGCACGCCATTTGACTTCCGCTCTGCACAATGTACCTCTGATTCTGACAGATAAAAGATTGTCAAATTGGACAGTTAAATTATTTTGAGATCTTACAGTGTGAATGTGAAATAAGAGAATATCTTACACTTTCATGTGAAATATTAAGGTTGGTGTTCAAGGGCATGCGTATCTCTATACGTACAATATACTCATGAATACTCTCTAGCAAGAGAGTACTTTCATCTCTAGCAAGAGAAACAGAAGTTATTTCTAGAAGGCTTCAACTATTCTCAATACGTATTGTCCCCACATCCTGTACCTGTTTTATAAAGATCACTTTCATATCCACCAAAAAGTGTTGTTTGGTTTTTGTATATGTGTAGCCTGATACAGGGCTGTAAATATCATTTGACTGATGGCTCAATATTACGACTTCCTTCAGCAAACTAGGGAAATACAGAATAGGGATGGCTGACGCGAAACTAACGTTTCGACACAGTGTCGAGATCCCGAAGCGTAGATGTTTCGAATCACTGCTCCGAACTGTGATTCAAAATGCCCATGTCACGTGACTTTGGCTAAACGAAGCTTCTGCGCGTTCCGACAGGAGGCGTGCTTTCCGAGTCTGCGTTTGATTGACAGGAGCGGGAACAAATCACACAATCGCTCATCTGTCTCAACTCCCACCAAAGTTTAAAAGAGGAGTTAATGCACCTTCACCTCGTGGGTTTTTGTGAGAGGAGAAAGCAATTAATATTTTTGAATAAAAATCTGTAAAAAACAAACAAAAATGAGACCATTGTGGATTGAATTGTTTTATTAATTTCCATTTTTCTTGACCAAAATAACCTAGTTATTATTATTATGTATTATATTTATATAGTGAGGTGGTTAAAACTCACCACATTAACAAAAACACAGCATTTTTATTTTTTTAAATGTTTTGTTGTCAAATTTGTTTCAGATAACATGTGCAATTGACCACTAGGTGTCACTGTGGAGACGGTTGTCGGTATAGTTTCGAAGCCTTGACACAATACGGCACATTTGCTTCAACTGTTTCAGTGTTTCATGAAGCCTCGCTCTGCCCACCACTACAATAAATCCACCAGTCCTTCACCTTTACAATGACTTGCATAGCATGGTACAAACAACCAAGAGTAGCGGTCAAAAAACTGTGTGCACACCTGTTACCTGAAGGAAGGTTCCCACCTATAAATTGTGAACAATCACCCAAGAGTGACCTCTACTGGACATACACATAAATAACATTTATAAGTAAAGACCAAAAAGGCTCTTACACCCACATAACAGCAGGGGTTCATTTCATTCCTCACATTAAACCCAGCTTATTTACAATTACTTATTTTTTTTATTAGTTGTGTTTGTGAAGCAAAGCATCACCATTATTATCATCTCACATGATTCTTCGTCCATACATAATTTGGCATGTAACTTGTGTTGTACCATTTGTAGACGCATGAGTGAGGTGCCCAATTTTGTGGGTTACTGTTGGCAAAGACAAGCCATGTGCTCTCACGCCACACTCTCACTTTTCTTTTAGACTAGAGTAATGATACATTACAGAATATGGCAAGGAATACATTAAAGAAAAATATAACACACGCCACCAAAAGGGAGAATAAGAACAACAGCCAGAGGGCGCTCTCACGCCACACATCATGCTCTCACGCAGTGAAAAATAAATCCAAAGTTACTTTTGATATGAAACAAAGTTGGTGAACTTGAACAGTTCAATAATAAAACGGAGCAAACCATTACAGAATAAACACGGGGGTGTTTTAAGCGAATGTACATATAAATCTAAACATATCAAAATAATATCTACTCAAACACTTCTAACTTTAATATTAAATTATATTTATTGGAATTACTGGTCTTACATGTTGTAATGTCCAGTGCTGGTTTTGTGTTCATTGTCATGTTTCAGGTTTGTTCATCCATGTGCTCCCTCATGTGATTCCCCTGTATGTCATGTGATCCTGCCATGTGCTCCTATGTCATGTGACTCCCGTTTCATGTTTTGTTTCTATTGGTTCACGGAGTCATTGTTCACAGGTATTCATTGTTTGCAAATTAGTCAGAGAAGTCAGGTGTGGAAGGGAAGCACATTTTTTGTCCGTGTCATTTGACATGTGTTGGAAGTTTATCTTTTGGATCTCGCACGTCAGAAACAATCCTACAATACCTAATGCTGTTTTTATGTGCTCTCGGAATTATTAAACGAGTTTCCTAGCTTAAAAAAATTCCATTTGAACTCCCTCCCATTTCGAAACTTGAATGCGATGAGCTCGTAATCACGAGTTCAGAAGTGGGAATTATCTAATTCCCGAAAGCACGTGAAGGCAGCATATGTGACGAGATGGTCATTTGTAATTTCATATTGTGTTAAATTAAGATGTTTCTCTTAATGAGTCTTCAATCACAGTTTAATCTTCTATACTACAGTAATATAAAAAGTTTGCTTGTCATATTGTTTGAAGCGTTGAGATTTAAATGGCACATAAAAGTAACATATTCTGAGGTGCAAATACATTCTCAGGATCAGCCGAACGCACGAGCGCTTCTGTTTGGACTCGAGGTGATGCTAGTATGAGTAGCTGCAGCTTGAGGTAATGGGCGTGTCTAACGATAGGGGCGTGTCGAACGATTTCTCATTGGTGAAAGGACCATTGGTGTTGTCCAATTAGCGGTAACCACACATTTACATAAATTCCTGGCGGCGATAAGACGTGGAATGTGAGTCGTCATTCGATCTATGTGAATAATACTTTATTTATCATAGATATGTATATTACGATAGCTAAAATGCGATCGTCATTTATTTCCTTTGCATTGTGAGTGTGAGATTACAACATAAACATGAAATATGAGGACATTTCATGCGTCCTCATATTTCAAATTGCTATAAAAACATACTAAACAATGTTTTATTAAAAATGTAAAAATGCAGAATGTTTTGTGTGATTGGTAGTTTTAGGAGTAGAGTTAGGGGGAGAGAATGTACAGTTTGTACAGTATAAAAACCATTACACCTAAGGAATGTCCTCACTTTGATAGCAAAACAAACCTGTGTGTGTGTAAGTGAGCCAAATGAGAAACTGCTTGACACGCTCATTGCACAAAACTACCGCTACAGGTAGGCCTATGACTCGAAAGATAAACTAAAAACCGGTACTGTGAGATGCCAAATGGTTTTAACTTTGAGGGTTTCAGCAGTCTTGTCAGATGCATCGTTTCGATGAAGAACTGAGCAATATTTTTAAGATGTTTTTATTATACTGTTTGTGCTGCTGGAGTCTGAATGGTAAGTAATAAAAAAATGGTTTAATTTCTTTGAGTTTCAGGGTAATAAAGCTGTGATGCCCAGTAATTTCTCAAAAAAGAACCTATTGAATATATCCAGCAGAATTATACTTGTACTGTCAAACTGTAATTATCATCATGTATTTATTTGCTCTTGTGGATGTTCTTCAGTTCATATTTATCACTGATTTCAGGCTTTGTAAACCAACAGTAGTTTTAATCCGTCTCTCTTCATGTTCTTCAGGTGTGTTCGGGGCCGAAACAAATGAGATTCAGTCAGTGTCAGTGATGGAGGGAGATTCTGTCTCTCTAAACTCTGATCTTACTGAAATACCAAACGATGACATAATGTGGACATTTGGAGCTGAAAAGTCAATCATAACTAAAATCAAAAGAAAGAAACAAATCTTCTCCATATATGATGATGTTCTTGATGGGAGATTCAGAGACAGACTGAAGCTGGACGATCAAACTGGATCTCTGACCATCACGAACATCAGAACTGAACATGCTGGAGTTTATGAACTACAAATACTTGCAGCTAAACAGTCATCAAAAAATTTCTATGTTTCTGTCTATGGTGAGTAGAGATCATCAATCTGCCCTCTGCATTCCTTTCTTATTCAACTATTTATATATTGAAATGTTTAATCATTTATATTTTGAGATCACCGACACTTTCACTAGCCGTCAACACATTAAACACTCTCAACATACTGATCGGAAAATGATTGTTGATTTTTCTCTGTTCGCTGGTGTTTTTCAGCTCGTCTTCCTGTTCCTGTCATCAGCAGAGACTGTTCTTCATCATCATCTTCATCATCAAATTGTTCTCTGGTGTGTTCAGCTGTGAATGTGAGTCATGTGACTCTCTCCTGGTACAAAGGAAACAGTTTATTGTCCAGCATCAGTGTGTCTGATCTCAGCATCAGTCTCTCTCTACCTCTGGAGGTGGAATATCAGGATAAAAACACCTACAGCTGTGTGATGAACAATCCCATCAGCAACCAGACTCAACATCTGGACATCAGACACCTCTGTCACACATGTGCAGGTACAGCAGAGATGATATAGGTGATTATGCACTCATTCCCTTAATGCCCGTCTCTTCATCATCACAACGCTCTTCTTCAGTCTCAGACTCTCAGATTGTGCTGATCTCTCTCACTGCCGCTGGATCTCTGCTGATCGCCGCTGCAGTCGGGATCTTCTTCATCTGCAAAAAACAAAGACAAAACCATCAAAGAGGCAAGTGTGACCTAATGCTTTTATTATAATAAATATTTTAATAAATTGATAGCCGTAAATATCATTTAATCAAATTCAGTCTCATAATTTCAGTAATTAATGCCCTTTAGTTTCTTTTTAATGGAAGAAACTGAAATAATGTGCAGTGACTCTGGGTTTCGGTATGTTTGCATATAAACATTCTTCACTCGATCTGCATCAAAACACTCTAAATGCTTTTCTACATTAGTTCAATAATAACACAACTTTCTCCAGTTTATGAACATAATCGTGTGTAAAAAATCATCAGCTTTCTGCTGGTGAATGTTTCATTTGTTGAGTTTCATTGAATTATGTGATAAGAATATTGTTCTAAATATAATTACTGCATACTCTGCTATAATGCTTATAATAATAATATAATTATTATTATTATTATTTAAACAGATCAGGCTCGTGATGAAGAAACTTCTACTGAGACGATGATCGACAGAGGAAATGCACACAAAGGGGTGAGATAGTTTAATCTTCTAGTCTCTGTATTATTTTAGCAGCGAGGGAGATCTTGATGTGCGCTTGTGTTTTTGTCTGTATATGATCTATCACACATTATTACTCACAACAGCATCATATCAGATATTATAAAAGCCATAACATCATCATTCAATGTGAAAACTTCACTAACAATATCTTTAAATAACTGTAAAATCTCTTTAGTCAGCAAACATGATATCCATTCAAAAACTAATTTAACAAAAGAAAACATTTCCACACAATTAATTCAACAAAACTAGAACAAGACCAAGTTTCTGTCGTCAGTTGCTTATACAAACACACCACCATTTCACTCGTACTGTACATTGTCGGCAAAATTGACATCTGTGTATACGTCAGGAAGGTGTAATGGAGTTTTGTTTGTTTAGTTTACAGTTTGCTACTGCTGTTTTTGTTTTCAAGTCTTTATAGTTTGTTTTCTTAAAGTTTGCCATTATTTTTCAAAATGAACAAAATGCCAAAACACAATAATTCATGTAACATGTACCGTTATTTTTCCATAAGTGTTCCCTATATTTTGTTTCAGTTAAACTTACCGGATCACACCATGTACAACCGAACCCATAACCCAGGTCAAACCCAGGCCACATCACTTCCTGTGGAAGCTTCCATTTTTTGGTGATATCAGAGGAGGATAATTTAGAAACCGTTGTTTTTTAATTTGTTGTTAAGCTCTTTTTCTGTTGTTGGTTGTGGTATTAGCTTTTTGGAGGTTTAAGTCTTTTTGTGTTTGGTGTTTGTTATTTAATTTCTTTGTTACAGATGTTTAGTTTCGGTTATGGTGATGTTAGGCCTTGAACGTCTTGCTAAATGCGTTCAGTCTTACTCAGTGTTGCAAACTTGGATCATATGGTATAGCCACATTTAGCACATTGTTGCTGTTTATGTTCCTGTTGTACAGTTTTTATTTATTCTTTTTTTTTTGTTGTTCTCCTGAACTGTAAATATTTTTGGCACTTTCAATAAATCACCCTTTTGGATTTACATCAACTTTTTGCACAACACGCCATTTCCTTTTTCCACTCCAACTGGAAACTCTTCAGTAAAATGACTACTACGAAAAAAAAAACACTCAAAACATAACACAAATCTCCATCATAACTGAAAATTAAACACTAACATGTCTATCCCTTTGTTATCAAAAACACATCAAATAATGCTCAGTTTCAACATTCGCAATCTCATGCAAACCATGCTGGGAACTACAGATCCACTGCTCCATTACACTGACAAAAATGATTCAGGTAGTCCCAACACAAAATTATCAACTTAAATATGTAAGTGAATTTATTTGACATTGTGTCACTAAACGAAACCATCTAACAGGAAACGAAAGTTCAAGCACTGTCAAACCTGTTTTAGTACACCATGGTAGCATTTACTCATCTTTTTTCACAGACATCTGGCTCAGATTGTTGTTAAGAGGAAAATCAGATCAAGTTATGTAAAATGGAACTGGCGTCGCGTTAGTTAAGCTTTTTCCGTAAGTTGAATATGGAAGGCGTAGGATTTAGCGTAAGCTTTTTGAACTGCGAGAGGCTTCGCGCTTTCTTCCTAAGTTGAATACGGAAGACGAAAACTAGATGTTTTACTTCATTCCTTGTTAAATATGGGTATTTTTTTTTACACAAACGCTTCGCTCCGCTTCAGAAGGACTTTATTAACTCCCGGAGTCATGTGGAGAACATTTAACTTTCTGGGAACATAACATTTACTCTGTTATTCTTTCTGCTCATCAGCCATTTACTTATTGGTTGCTTATTGGTAATGAATAATTATCATCATAATAAATTCATCATCACAAAACAAATGACTAAAATCACAAAAAATATTTTTCGGGAGAAACTGATGCATTCACGTGCCGCAAATCCGACCGACAGTACAAGATAAGACCATTTATTTTAAAGTTTTTTAAATGACAAAACACACTCATTTGAGAATATCAGATAGTTGATGACATGGTAAGCAAGTTTGTGAATATTTTAAATAAAAATGAAAAACAAAATAATATCGATGCTGCGGTGTTACGTGACAAACATGAAGCGCCGCCATGGAAACAAGGGCAAACGTTCTAAAATAACGGTCGCCTTTAAAAAACTCCCGCGTGAAAAGGTTAATATAATAATAATTTTATTAATATTTTATATTGTGGGTTTTTTTTTTTTTACAGAAAGTTAAAGAGGGGGATCATGTGGTTTAAGCACCCGTCGCCATGAGAAAATCCCAAATCAGCATTGTTTGACCCATTGGAAAAATGTTATGTTTGACTATAAAAAGAATAGTTCCCCCCAAAAAATCTCTCAAGCCATTCTAGGTGTATATGCCTTTATTCTTTCAGTCCAACATAATCGAGTAGTTTTAAATATGGATATTTTTCTTAAATTCCATCACTTCACTTCAGAAGGCATTTAATGACCCGCTGGAGCCGTATGGATTACTTTTATGAGGGATGGATGTGCTTTTTGGAGCTTTAAAAGCTCGACTCACTCCTATTATAAAGCTTGGAAGAACCAGGATATTATTTAAAATTAATCCGATTGTGTTCGGCTGTAAGAAGAAAGTTATATACACCAAGGATGGCTTGAGGGTGAGAAATTATGGGATAATTTTCATTTTTGGTTGAACTAGTTCACCTGAAAATAAAAGTCATCTACTTTGAAGCGGAACTAAACTGCAGTGGAAATGCAAACCGAGCCGAATCCACTACAGAAAAAAAAGTATGCTGAAATCAACCCTTTAAAGAATGTTGGGGATAAACAGTTTAGGACCCTTGACCAGATGTGTCAAATGAAAGACAAGGAGTCAGAAGTGCAATCAAGTGAAGAAATTTTACTGAAGAATAGTTTGCAGTTTCATCAGCAGAAGCAGCTTCAAGTCTCACAAGGAGACCACTCTGCGTACATTCACAATTTCACAACATTATACTCTAACAGAGTCCACTAACTACAACATTACTAAGATTCTGATTGGTTAAGAAAACTAGACAAAACTGGTAATGTTCCACACATTACGCATATCTCCATCATCATGATGCTGACGATCGGACTTGAACTTTGGGACAGGATGTCCCGCTCAGTCAGGACAAGAGTGCCAGTTGTTCACCAGTACCCATAATGCACCAGTACAGAACACTGAGCGCACATACAAAGACACACATTCACATTCACTGCTTCTTCAAGGCTGAAGTTGCTCTGAACAGGAAACTTTCCCAAAACACACTGATAAGTTGTACATTTCTCTCATTTGAAAATGATTTTTTTTTTTTTTACAAATATATGGTAACACCTTATTTTACAGTGTAATTGTTACACATGTTACTTTAGTAATGTATTAATGTATTTACTATAGTAATAATTAGAAATAATGCATTAATTAATGTTAACAGGATTTTAATATAAATATTTAGTATAAGTGCCGTTTATTATAATAATGTAATGTTTTTTTTTGTTGTTATTGTTGTTCCAGACTAGTGTAAAGAAAACATCCAAAAGACACTTTTTACATGATTTTCTTACATCAAGATTATTTTTCTTACATGGTTTGTCTTTAAGCATATTAAAAAACTTTATAATAATCCAAATATAAAATAATAAAAAAATAAAATAATCCAATATAACCTTTAAGATGATACCAACAGTAATACTAATACTAATAATCGTGATCAGTGGTAAAATTAATAAACTAATAACAATAATAAAGGAATGTGTCCCTGTACATAAAACAGATCTTCATCTTCCTCCTCAGAAATGTTGTAAATGACAGAAATCTGCAGCGAAATACGCTGATCAACACATAAACGTCACAAATGTTTTGTTCACAAACATGTTTGAATAGTGTTTCAACCGTTTGTGTGGAAATCATGCTGTGACATTTTCACATGAAGTATTTCCATTACTTTAACACTATAATAACTTTACCAAAGTTCATAGTTTTTTTTTTTTTTCTTGTTTCTTCTTGATGAAGATGGTCGACCAAAGGCACCTTCCTGGTAATAATAATAATGGTAGTTAAAAAGCCTAGGCACATTTGCATTTGCAGTGCGTTCCAGCCGTCTTGAAAAAGCATATTTGTGTACCTGCTCTTTACTGTGGAGAGCGGTGGGGTATTCCAGCAAACATGTTATGCGACATTGACAGATTTACAACTTTTGGTTTCTATAACAGAGGAAACTTTCATCATATGCAAGTGGCCAACTTGTTCTCTGAAATTACTCTAATATATTTGCTATATATTTATTTTCAACTCGCACGTTGTGGATCAGCATTCCATATAAATGCATACATGACGCATCTCACCTTACTGCAACTGTTGAGGTACAATGGCTAAAATAACTTTTAGAGCCATCTTATGTTTCTAGGCACAGAACGATTGAACTATAAAACAATCTTTCTTTTATATATTTAGCATCAAACAAACAATACTTTTGCACTATTCTATGCCATTTTGTAGTATAAGGGGCCATTTACACAAAACTGATGTTGATAATACCTATATAACACTCTGTAATTTATTTACCAAAATTCTCTTCAAATCTACAGTAATTCTTCAGTGTTGAACAAACATCGCTCAGTGTTCATATGAGAACCACCGGCAGGGTGTTAAAAGTAACACTGAAGCAGTGTTGAAGTTAAATAGATGCTTAAGTGATGAATTGAGTGTTTAGGTGGTTTCTGCCACCTAGTGGAAATACAAAAATAAAACACTTTGCAAACCCTTCTCTGGTCATGCCTGATTCAACTCAAACTGGAAGCCTCGGTCTGACTAGAGGACGTCCCATCGGTAGAGTTCAACGGTATGTCAGACTCATACATCTCATCACTTGAGCATCACTCTGATCTGAGAAACGACAACTCCTGATCCTGTAAAAATACACAGATTCAGACGGTAAAACAGAAGAACAGGACTGATGATTCACACACACACAAAACTAGAGACCAGGAATTGTTTATTTCTCTCAGTGTTTGCAGAATATATAGTAGTTTTCTTTTCCTAAATATTAAACACGTGTGAGAATGTCTGTTGTAGTTCCACTGTTGGACACTGGGTGGAGTGTGGGCGATTAGTAAGTAGGTTCCCAGAGAGTAAGAGAAGTCAAGTGTGAAATGGAGGGAAGCACATTTTTTGTCCGTTTCAGGACATGTGCAGGATGAAGCACGCTTGTGGAATTTACTATGTGTTTGTGCACCAGAACTGTGAGTTTAAAATGATATCATCGAGCTTTGAGTAGTACCGGACAAAAGTGTCTTTTGGATCCTGCACGTCAGAAACAATCCTGTAACACCTCTCAGTGACAAGCTCATCTTCAGTCTGATAAACTCAATCACAATGTCATCTTCTGTACTATAGTAATATTTTTATATGGCATGTTACTAAACACAAGTTAAACTCAGTTCTGAATCAGATTTTTTTAAAACCTTTGTGTTTTAATCCGTCTCTTTAGTCCACTTGAATTCTATTTACTTTATGTCATATTGTCCGTAATTTGTTTTAATGTGTTGAGTTACGGAAAACATGCATTATACAGTTTGACGGAGACACGATTCTAGTATAAGTGAGGTATTCTGTGTTACGCAAGAGTTTGTAGTGTTTCCAGACTTTCCACTTGTGGAAGCAGATTTATTTCTCACGTTCGTTCTACACCCGTGAGACCTTTGTTCATCTTTAAACACAAATTAAGATATTTTTGATGAAATCCAAGAGGTATCTGACATGTCCATCGACGTGACAGTCACGCATGCGTCATGCTGATCACATGATCAGCTTTGGCCAACACTGAGCCGCATTCGGACGCAAATACGGAAGCCTTCACTGTGTTTACGGCGTAAGGATAGTGACAGGGAAGAGATTGTTGAATAAAGTTGTCGTTTTTGTGAACAAAAAGTAACTTTCTGGACCTTGAAAGTGGCGATTAATATTGCCGTCTATAGAGTCAGAGAGTTCAGATTTCATCTAAAATATCTTCATTTGTGTTCTGAAGATGAACGAAGGTCTTACGGGTGTAGAACGACATGAGGGAGAGGAATTAATGACTTACATTTTTGGGTGAACTAACCCTTTAATCTGAAGTTAAAGTAAGTTATTGATGAAGTTCATATCATGATTCATGTTTAGTGCAGAATGTTTCTGTATGCTTTGCAACTATTTCTTGCATTAAGCCAGTATTGCCGCTGTTTCACGATCTACACTCACCCAAAGGATTATTAGGAACACCTGTTCAATTTCTCATTAATGCAATTATCTAATCAACCAATCACATGGCAGTTGCTTCAATGCATTTAGGGGTGTGGTCCTGGTCAAGACAATCTCCTGAACTCCAAACTGAATGTCAGAATGGGAAAGAAAAGTGATTTAAGCAATTTTGAGCGCGGCGTGGTTGTTGGTGCCAGACGGGCCGGTCTGAGTGTTTCACAATCTGCTCAGTTATTGGGATTTTCACGCACAACCATTTCTAGGGTTTACAAAGAATGGTGTGAAAAGGGAAAAACATCCAGTATGCGGCAGTCCTGTGGGCGAAAATGCCTTGTTGATGCTAGAGGTCAGAGGAGAACGGGCCGACTGATTCAAGCTGATAGAAGAGCAACTTTGACTGAAATAACCACTCGTTACAACCGAGGTCTGCAGCAAAGCATTTGTCAAGCCACAACACGCACAACCTTGAGGCGGATGGGCTACAACAGCAGAAGACCCCACCAGGTACCACTCATCTCCACTACAAATAGGAAAAAGAGGCTACAATTTGCACAAGCTCACCAAAATTGGACAGTTGAAGACTGGAAAAATGTTGCCTGGTCTGATGAGTCTCAATTTCTGTTGAGACATTCAGATGGTGGAGTCAGAATTTGGCGTAAACAGAATGAGAACATGGATCCATCATGCCTTGTTACCACTGTGCAGGCTGGTGGTGGTGGTGTAATGGTGTGGGTGTGTTTTCTTGGCACACTTTAGGCCCCTTAGTGCCAATTGGGCATCATTTAAATGCTACGGCCTACCTGAGCATTGTTTCTGACCATGTCCATCCCTTTATGACCATCATGTA
Source organism: Opsariichthys bidens (assembly GCA_037194245.1). Classification (NCBI taxonomy): domain Eukaryota; kingdom Metazoa; phylum Chordata; class Actinopteri; order Cypriniformes; family Xenocyprididae; genus Opsariichthys; species Opsariichthys bidens. Next base: position 4,698,231 of record CM074291.1, read on the forward strand.
CCCATCCTCTGATGGCTACTTCCAGCAGGATAATGCACCATGTCACAAAGCTCGAATCATTTCAAATTGGTTTCTTGAACATGACAATGAGTTCACTGTACTAAAATGGCCCCACAGTCTCCAGATCTCAACCCAATAGAGCATCTTTGGGATGTGGTGGAACGGGAGCTTCGTGCCCTGGATGTGCATCCCACAAATCTCCATCAACTGCAGGATGCTATCCTATCAATATGAGCCAACATTTCTGAAGAATGCTTTCAGCATCTTGTTGAATCAATGCCAAGTAGAATTAAGGCAGTTCTGAAGGCGAAAGGGGGTCAAACACAGTATTAGTATGGTGATCCTAATAATCCTTTAGATGAGTGTAAATAATTATTAGTGCGTCACATGTTACCACACGCTCAGACAGCTGCATGATTCCACCGAGTGTGTGTTAGACATAAGGAGTGTCTTTAGTGGCTGTTCAACACATTCAAACATATGAGGATTTCCACTACAAAGGCAATCCGGTTAAATGTGTTTTTGACTACCTCTGGAAGTGGTTGAAAGTGGACATACTCAAAACACCCCATTTAGACGCGGCTTACACCTGTATTTAGTGCACAACCAAGTCAACACAACCTTGTTTCTGCAGCAACTTTCAGCATGTTTCCTATAACAGCATCTGATGTTTACATTTTACATGGCATGAGGTAGTGACATAAAACACGCACAATCTGATAAGAGCGGTCAGTCTGAAAGGGATTTCCAGAAATAGGATTTCAAACCACAATGAATGTAGCTCAAATCTGATTTGAAAATATTGCATTTCATGTGATTTTTTTTGCCATTCAAACTTGCAAAATCTGATCGGATTTCAGCTGCATATGCACAAAATTGGATTTGATCTGACAGACTGAGGGAGGCTTTAGTATCTTACCTGATCCCTGTGCTGCGTGCTGCCGTCTGTTTCAACATAATAAACTCAGGTCACTCTGGTTAATCACAATAAAAATACATATTTTGGCATCTTTCAAATATTCTTTACACAATCTCCATCTTGGAGATTTTAAATCATCTGTATATAATACTCACCATTTTATCCTGCCTAGCGCTTGCGATAGTAAATAACAGCAGCAGCAGCAACGAGCAGCAGAACCACAACAACAGCAGCACATATTCCTGCAACAGCAGCTGAAGACAGACCTGACTCTGGAACAGCTGAAGACATAGATAACTAGTAATAGCCACTGATAACCAAGTTTACCAATATCTTTGTCTGATATTTGCACTTTTGTACTTTGGTCATTAATTGTATGACATTGATTAATAAATGGCAGAATCTTTAACAAAAAAAAACAGTAACTAAAACAGCATCACAGCACTGTGCGCTCAAAAGGAAACATCAATGCTCACAGAAAAACAAATTTTGTGCATTTTTCATGTTAATAAATTTGTTGTAAACTTAACAGCATGTGTTTGTTGTGTTGTGCAACTTGATGTGCATGTGAAGATGTTCTCAATTATAGTTTAATGCTGAAAAAGAAATGCTATTTTCTAATAGTCCACAATAAAAACATTTACAGGACAGATTAAAAATATATACGTGCTTCCCAAACTGTGGACTGTAGCTAGTCAAATCAATATATTAAAATAATTAAAATATTCCAATTGTTCTAAAATTAGATTTTTTTGTAAGTATGTAAGGTTAGTGTTATGGATTTAAATATATTTGTAAAGAATATTTACATCATAGTTCTCATAATTCACATGAAATTCTTACAAACTTGTTAATAAATGTATTTGTAAGTATATATTTTTTAACGTCAGGGTCGTGGAGCTTTTGCAATGTTTTCTTAAGTTTGGGAAGCTCTATATATATTTTTAAATTGCTCAAGGGAACTAAATTACACTCACTAACAGCAACTGTGAAGCCCTTCACACTGATGGGTCTGTTGAACCGACGAAGACTGCTGCTGTTGATCTTCAGTTTATATTCTCCAGAATCTGAGTCTCTGATGTTTGAGATGGTCAGAGATCCAGTCTCATAATTCACCTCCAGTCTGTCTCTGAATCTCTCTTTACACCGATCCTCTTCACAGATCTTTCTCTGATCTCCAGTGATTTCAGCGATGAGAGTGTCATTAAAATACCACATCATCACATCTTTTGGGTTGTTTAGAACACCAGGATCTAAAGTAACAGATTCTCCCTCCTTCACCGACTTTTTATCTGGTTCAATCGCTGGAACACCAGAAACACAAACCAACAGCTGAATGAAGGATATTTTTGAGAACAAAACAACAAAAACATGAAAGCACTGTGGATATGAGAACAATTTTTCATGCTCTTTGAAAAGCACCATTTATTTTTAGCACACATTTTAGTTTTGATTTTACATTAAATCCTTTAACAGTAAATGTGTTTTCAAAGAGAATAAGAATTTACTGCATTAAACAGATTAAGGCCCTGTTTACTCCATGCATTTTGGTTGATTGGATCATAAGTGGACAACGCTAAATACAGGTGAAAACGGGGTTGGTACGTCCCTATGTGACGTCGAGTTGTGGTTTGGGTGTTTTTTGTATTTTCTCTCCCATCTCTCATCTCTCATCTCTCTCGCTCTTTAATTTGTGTAGGTGATGTGCTGAGTGGTTGCCTCAGCTGTCAATCATTCAGGATGAGAGTGCTGATGTGAAGGGCTTGTTCTCCAATCGCGTCGCTATGGGACGTCCGGTGTATAAGGGAAACGCCAGTGCAGTAAAGGCAGCTGACCTTTAAATGAATTGAGCTGTTTTTTTGCTTTCTTTGTATCAATGTTTTTCCCTTTTGTTCTTTTTCTCTTTTGGACATGGTGCACACTTAGTTCGATTTTTGTTTAAACACACTAGGTTTTTAGTGACGTGTCGTTTATGACGATTCGTTCATTTTCATTCATTTGTTTTGGAGTCATTCGTTGCCAATGGCGACAACTGTCACAACAGGCCTGAATGTTCCCCTTCTCCCTAGATGTTTAATAGCCAAATAAGGGTCGTAACAGGTGTCTTTGAAACCAGATTGCTTTCATTTGTTAATGCTCATGTGGGTGAGGTGTAAACGAATGTGTTGCAGGTTTAAACAGATCCTAAGAGCCAAGAGCACCTCTGAACACTGCAGGAAAATCATTCATTCATTCAGTGACTCACCAGAAACGGTAACATTGAAGGTCTTTTCGCTGATTCTGCTGCTGATGAGTTTGAGCTCATAGAGTCCAGAGTCTGTGGTTCTGGTGTCTTGGACGGTCAGAGATCCAGTCTGATGATCCAGCTCCAGTCTGTCTCTGAATCTCTCATCACCATCTACACACTGAACATCTGTACAGATCTCACTGAGATCTCCACTGATTTCAGCTATTCGACGGTCATTAAAATACCATTTAATATCTTCATGTTGGTGTGTGAGAGCATCAGTGTGAAGTGTGACTGGATCTCCCTCCATCACTGACACGTCTACATATCCAACATCAAAAATACCTGAAAAAGAAATGAAGAGTTAATTATGAGCCAAACTAAACTAAACAACAGGAAAGTGCAGTGAATTTTCTTTTTCTCCTACGGATCATAAAGATTGTGAGTAGAGAAATATGTCTGGATTCATAATGTAAAATATTCATTTCTGATATCTGAAAATGAATTCCTGATATCAATATAATTTCTGATATCTAAAACGGCTTCCTTACTAGTGACAACCACATTCATGATATCAGAAATGAACATTTTTACTAGTAGCAGTTCAATTGTTGATATCAAGAATAGACATTTGCACTAGTAACAATGTAATTCTTGATATCAGACATTTGCATTGTTACTAGTAAGAATTGCATTCCTGATATCAAGAATTAACATTTTAACTAGTTCATATCCTGTGCATGAATAAAAGTCAAAACGGCTTGCCTTTATGGCAAGCCATTTTGACTTTTATTCAGATATCAAGAATTATCAAGTTCAAGTTCAAAGTGTTTAGTGTCATATGCACAGACAGAAAGCATGTTTCCCTGTACAAGGAAATTCTGACTTTGCCGTCCACAGTAAATGTCACAGTAAATAATAAATAATACAAAAAAAATAATACAAAAATACAACAAGAAATGCAAAAAAATACAAAATGCAAAAATACAAAATAAGAGCAATGACGGCCATAAAGTGGTATTGTGCGGTTCTGGGCAGGGCATTAGAAAGTGAGGTAGTGCAGTGCAAGAGCAAGAATGAAAATAAATGTAAACAGTAAACAGTTACGGCCATGATTGTAACTCCTATCAGCTGTTTAGGAGTCTGATTGCAGAGGGGAAGAAAGAGTTCTTTAGCCTTGAAGTCCTGCATTTCACACTTCTGTACCTCCGTCCTGAGGGTAGAAGTGTGAATAGCCCATGCTGGGGGTGGGAGGGGTCCTTGAGGATGAAAGCAGCTCTCCTGTGGACTCTGCGGTGGTATATGCTCTGCAGTGAGGGCAGTGGAGTCCTGGTGATCTTCTGTGCAGTCTTCACCACTCTCTGCAGGCGTTTGTGGTCCATGACAGTAGCGCTGCTGTACCACACAGTGATGCAGTTGGTCAGGACATTCTCGATGGTGCAGCTGTAGAAGTTGCTGAGGATCTTAGCCTCCTCAGAAAATACAGCCGTTGTTGTGCCTTCTTGACCAGCTGCGTGATGTGAGGTGTCCAAGTGAGGTCCTCACTGATGTGGACACCCAGGTATTTAAATTTGCTCACCCTCTCCACTTCAAGCTCCTGGATGAACAGTGGCTGATGCGTTCTCCTCTCCTTTCTCATGTCCACAATCATCTCCTTTGTCTTGTCCGTGTTGAGGGTCAGGTTGTTGTCTTCACACCATGACACCAGACTGGCCACCTCCCTCCTGTAGGCTGCCTCGTCACCGCCAGCGATGCGTCCTATCACTGCAGTGTCGTCCACGAACTTCAGGATGATGTTGTCCTTGTGGGAGGCGACACAGTCGTAGGTGAACAGGGTGTAGAGGATGGGGCTGAGTACACAGCCCTGTGGAGTGCCAATGTTTGTAATGATGCTGGCTGAAGTCCTATTACCAATCCTGACAGACTGAGGCCTGCCAGTCAGGAAATCTAGGAGCCAGTCACAGAGGGTGGGGTGCAGACCGAGTGTGGACAGTTTGTGGGGGATGACCGTGTTGAAGGCGGAGCTGTAGTCTATGAAGAGTATCCTCAGATATGAGTCGTTATTTTCCAGATGAGAGGGAATAGTGGACGGCAGCAGCGATGGCATCCGAGGTGGACCTGTTGGGCCGGTAGGCATACTGCAGGGGGTCGATGGTGTCTGGTATGTTGCTCTGAATGTGGGCCAGCACCACTCTCTCGAAACACTTCATGATGATTGAGGTGAGTGCCACTGACCTGTAGTCATTCAGGCAGGTAGGTGGGCTCTTCTTAGGCAGGGGGACAATGGTCATGGTCTTAAAGCACGGTGGTACGGTGCTCTGGCTGAGGGAGAGGTTGAAGATGGAGGTGAGAACATCAGCCAGCTTGTTGGCACATGCTCTGAGGGCCCGCCCAGGAATGTTGTCTGGTCCTGCTGCTTTGCGGGGGTTGATCCTCCTCAGGGCTTTGTGTCCCTGGGTTGTTGAGACGGTTGGTGGAGGGGAGGGGGGTTGGGTGGTCCAGGTGTGTGTGAGCTCCCTCTCTGCCATGTGGTTGGTGGCCTCAAAGCGGGTGTAGAATGTGTTGAGGTCGTCTGGCAGGATGTCTGTTATAGTTTTGGGGTTGGGTGGTCCAGGTGTGTGTGAGCTCCCTCTCTGCCTTGTGGTTGGGGGCCTCAAAGCGGGTGTAGAATGTGTGTAGACGGTCGTCTGGCAGGCTGTCTGTTATGTCTATAGTTTTTACTAGTGGAAATGTAATTCTTGATATCAAAAATTGTCATTGTTACTGGTAGAAATCTAATTCCCGATATCAAGAATGAACATTTTAAGTAGTGAAAATGCAGTTGTTGATATCACAAGTTCATATCCTGAGAATGAATAAAAGTTAAACGGCTTGCCATATTCATGTTGTTTTCAACAAGTTACATCACGCCCGTTTAGTGATTGAAATACAGCAGCAAGAGTATTCACTTAATACAACATATTACAGTTTTTCTCAATTGCTTTGGCACATTTTTCGAACAGTCTTAACATTCTCTAAACTGTGAGTGCAAACATCACAACTGTTTGCTGGAACTTCAGAACTTTATTGCATATCTGCAAAATGTAGTTACTCACCCAAAACAATTCATTCATGCTTCAAAACCTAGTTATTGTGTCAGTAATTTGGCCAAAGTTTGTCATCGTGTGAGCCATACTGGTCGAAATATTTAGTTATTTTTTCACCATGACAGTCCAGACAGTCAACCATGGAAATTAAGATATGTCCTATTGACTCTTCTCAACAAATATCAGATTCAATAGTACATAGAAAAAAAGCATATGAACATTTGTATTTATACAGTACATTTATTTTTGTATGAATGTATTACAAGTTAAGTTCAATCTTGCTTGTCCAATTACTGTACATTACCACAAATACACAAAAATACCAAATAACTACAAAATAACATCCATGAAAAAAATTATTCTCTGTGTACATCCTGTCGCAGCATCACATCTGATGTTTTCCATTGCATTGCACCAGGGAAAAAATCTCCTTGAATGCCATGTTATGTCCTCACATGCAGCATTCATGCCATCCAACAGAGATATCTGATCTTGTGGTCTATGATTATATACTTTCCACCTCCATGCTGAAAAAATGTTACAGTAGTGATTGTGCTTTGGGCAATCTGCATATATATGCTCCAAAACTTGATTGGTTAAATGGTTGAATTATTGATTCAAATTGTATTGTACTCAGAGGTCATTTGCCAATTACAAAGAATGTCAATGTAAGATATTTATGGAATGTATATGCATGTATACTAAGTTTTCATAATTGAATGGATCGTTTTGAATGTGATGGCTTACACGATGAAAAATGATTGAGAACTTGTGAAGAGTTTGACAGTTTAAGTGAGAATCGACTCATCAGTTTTGGTTAACAAGCCATATGCAGTTAGTTGTTGTGCAAACTGCAGAAAATTGTACTTACTGTTTGCACACAAGTGCCAAAGCATTTGCAATTTGCTCAAATCAATAAGAAATTACAATCTGATGTGAACAAGAAGCTAATTGTTCAGAGATCTGAACTTATTTTGAGAAATGAGAGTCTCATTCGAGAATTGAGCCAAAGTGATTGAGAAAAACTGTAAAAGTTTGTAAGAGTCTGTAAAAAACATTGTGCTTTACACAGCTTATTTAAGATGAATGCATGTATTATATATATATATAAGTAATAAATAATATATATAAGAATGCGTTACATATTTTCGTGTACTAGAACACTTAGTTTGATAAAAAAAAATATATATAACTTTTATGATTATTATGAAACAAAATCAATAACTTCACTGTTAATAGTAAAACATCTAATAACTTGTAATGCCATCAAATTCAGTAAGCAATTATCATGCTGGTCCATGCTGGTTGTATGTAAACTGCATAACATCAAACTAACATGCCAAACTAAGTGTTGTAGTGTAACCAGCAGGAGAGCAGTGATTTTTAACTGACTACAGTGTGTAACATTGAAGTTATTGACTATTTTTGTAGAAATGCTTTTCTGATTTTGCACTTTTCAGACGGTCCCTTCGAACTTGTCTCTCCGCCGCCTGCTAATAGAGACCAATTTATATATTATAAAGCTTGTTTGAGGAAAATTCAAACTCTAAATGTGTCGCGCATTATTATGTGTGTATTAATGGTCGAGCTGACTTAATAAACACGACTGCCAACCAGAGGGACATTAAACAGGAAGGTTTTGTCCGAGCTCACAACAGGTTTTGCAAGGGATCAATAACATCTTTGCGTGCGAACGCAAACATCTTTGCGAGGGAACGCAAAGTTTATCGTGGGAACGCAAACATCTTCGCGAGGGAACGCAAAGTTTTGCGTGGGAACGCAAAAGATTTCTTAAAAAAAAAAAATTCCTCCCATCCCATTTTTTTTCCACCACCACGTCCCTTTAGGGGCTCCGTACCCTCTCGCTCTCTCACTATATATATAAATATATAAACAGCGCGCAAAACACTCACTGCCAACAGAAAACAATTTTACAAAAGGCATCTCACTGCAAAAACGCGTACTGTCTGATCGAGGACTGATTTATATTACATACTTATATTATATTGCCCTTTTATATCTTAAAGCAGAGAGACTGTACACATGTCTTACCGTGGTCGATTGAACACAATAACACCAAGAACAAAGTCAGTAAAACAGCCATATTCCAAAATCCTCATGTTTTCTTCTTTTCCCTTATCGAGCCCTTAAAGTTGATGAATTTAGCAAATATTAGTTGTTTAATCTCAAGAAATCGGACACTTTCGAATGGAGTAAGACAAGAACAAGAAGTTCCGCCATCCCCACCACACCACACACACACACACACACACACACACACACAGAGAGAGAAAGAGAGAGAGAGAGAGAGAGAGAGAGAACACACGACATCCAGCACCACGTCCAAATCCACCCAGTATTTTCCCCCTTACTATTGACTATCAACTGTCTGGTTACCAAGATTGTTCAAAATATCTTTTGTGTTCAACAACAGAAAGAAAGTCGACCAGGACAGGCTTAGAACAACTGGAGGGCGAGTACATTTTTGGGTGAACTATCCCTTTAATACAGACTGGGAATGTGAAATTTAAACCCAAGTATACTATTACAGAGAAACAACTGAACAAAATAATGAATTAAACAGCATCACATGACCTGTTTAAAAGAGTCCATGACATTGTCATAAAACAGGAGGTGAGACTCAGATGAAGTTAACAGCTCTTTATTCACAGATAGATTAGATCGTGCAGGATCATCAAGCAGGCGAGTGATGAACATGAGCAGTTCAGAGAGCAGAAACACTGAACTGAGGAGTCTTTGATTCTTGCTGGATGGATAGATGAGCACACAGATGATGAACAGTCTGAACAGATGGAGGAAGACGAAGAAGTGAAGCAATCACAGGTAAGTACATTCTCTTGCATAGACTGACGAGACCGGACAACAGGTGAGTGTGTGCTGTGTGATTTTGATGGTGTGACAAATATCAGTCTTTTCCAGTAGTTTTATCAGTGGTGCAGAGTTGATTCATGTGGCTTGACTTATTTGCATATTTTTGCACATGATTTGTGTGCTTGCATATTGCAGTGACACTGTATGAGAGTAGTAAAATACACTTCTTGGCCATAAAGAATCAGGTACTAAACTGCTACAAAAAATCCTTTAGCATCAAAACATTAAGCATTCACTATTCTATTGCTGATAATGTGCTTCTTTAAAATCTTGGCTACATGCTTTAATCTATTTAAATAGCTAAAAAAGGTGATGTGGGACTGGCAGCCTCAGACGGATGAGGGAACGATTCATCGGCAACAGTCAACAGGGGAATCTCAGCCTTATTAGAGGGCAAGTATTCAACATCATGCTCCTGTAAGAAAACACAGAATCACAGAAGATAAATGAAATAATCTTTTTGTCTTTTACCAAAAAAATTTAAATGTAAATGTTTAAATATTGGACATTTAGATGAATAATATTCAGTCTTAAAAACTGTATTGCATCGTCATGGCACTGAAATCCACATTCACACGTGATGCAGATTCAACAACCAATTTATAAATGTAAAGCATTCAAACATATTTTGCAAATATATAGGGCCAGATTTACTAAACGGCAAATGCAGGTGAAAATGCGGATCTGTTTCGCCTGGTATTAAGCTGTGTTTTGGTCGATCGGATCACAAGTGGGCGAGGGAGACGCATACCTGTTTACATCTGTCTCTTTTGTCCACTTTCAACCACTTCTGTCCTGATTTCTCCGAGGAAAGGGTATATAGGCCGAACGCAGTGAGTGTGTGTTAGAACTCAGGAATGGTGAGAGAACATTGTGCTTGGCACATTTTTCGTCTTCAAACCAAACTTGGGTCTTCAGCGAACAAAGTTTAATCCTGTCTGGCTAGTGCGCTTCCCATAATATTCACACATTAAGTCCGGAGGCCGTCTTTGGTGGCTGTTCGACCGCATGAGCATTTCCACTACAAAAACAATCCGGTCGAATGTGTTTTTGACTACCTCTGAAAGTGGTCAAGAAACGTTTTAGACCCCTTTTACACCTGCATTTAGCGTCGTCCACTTGTTGATCATTTGACACTGTCGATCACTCGTATCGAATCTGTGTTTGGCATCACTGAGACCGCATTACACTGGTTTAAGTCTAACCTCTCAGACAGAAGGCAGTTTATTTCCATGGTTGGGCACAAAATTGGCTCAGTCAGATTTGGGGTGCCTCAGGGATCGATTTTGAGTCCATTATTTTTTAGTATGCATATTTTTCCTCTTGGTCATTTCCTTAGATCTCTTGGTGTTAAGTATCACTTTTATGCAGATGACACCCAGATATACAGTTTCATTTAAAACCAGGTGATTACACAGCTGTTGCTTTCCTCAAACACTGCATTTCTGAGATAAAGACATGGATGTCTCAAAATTTTCTTTGCCTTAACAGTGATAAGACGGAGGTTATGCTCATCGGTTCAACCCACCAATCATGTACAGCTTGATCTCTAACATTTAATGTAGATGGCTCTGTTTTGGAGTTTCAAACAAAATTAAAGAACTTGCAACTTGAACTTTAAATCTTTGAGTGTTTTCAAATCCTCTATACTTTTTTTTTAGATTTGCTTATATGTGATTTCTTTTCTTTGACGCTTTTATTTCTCTTGTTATCGTTGTACTTATTTTGTACTAATTTCTAAGTAAAGCGCTTTGAGAAGTAACATTTAAAGACGCTATATAAAATAACTGTCATGTATTCGGTCAATCTTGTTTCAACCACTCACCACTAGAGGTCACCCGGTCACACCATTCTTCTCTCTCACCACACTACACTTCCCAGAATCCCTCACACAGTCACTGATTATCCGCCAGCTGTTCCTCGTGAGCACCACTCATTAGCTTCATCACTTCACTACATATAGTTCACTCACTCACCTCCCCGGCGCGAAGTATTGTTTGATGTATTCACAATTTCCGAGCGTTATATCTCTGTCTGGTTTTCCTGTGTCTGATCCTGCCTGTTCCCTATTTCCCTGTCGACGTTTATCTGCCTGCCTCTGACCTCTTGCCTGGAAACCACCACGAGCTTGTTGTTCGCCGTTGATGATCTCTGCCTGTCTGACCACGTTACCAAATAAAGCTGCACTTGGATCTCACTCGTTGACTCCTCATCATTACAATAACATGCATTATTATTACTATCCAATTGAACAAAACACATTTTGATACCAAATTAGCGTAGAGTCGCAAACAAGCAGAGCCGATGATAATCAGACGTGGGCAATTTACTATCAGCAGCAAATGAAAAATAACGTGGCTTGAGAAAAAATATGTTCGGATAACATCTTAAAAATAAATGAACTCAAAGGGAAAAAATTGTCTCCCAGTTTCAGCATGTCACACTTATTTGGGCTTTAAATAATGCCGCAAATGCCAGTAAATTGACTATGGGAAACTTTAGTAAATCACCTTGAATGCTTTATTTAAATACTCACTCTTATTCATTGCTTTTTCATTCATTTGTCTTTAGTAAATCCTGACAGTAGTTTGTGGGTTTGTGCTGGTGCCAACATTTAGTAAATCTGGCCCATATTGTTTTATTTTATACATGTGAATTAGTTTATATCCTGATTATATGTATGTATGTGATACTTGCATTCTGTCCGTTTTTTTTGGCTTTATTACGGTGGCAGTTAATCACGCCGGCGGTGTGATTTAAAGCTGCAGAAACCAGCAGAAGAACTCCAACACCAGCACATATCACTGCGACAGACTGACCTGATTCTGCAACAGAAAACACAGACGCACATAATCACTAGACATCAAGTGATTATCGACTTTACTCATATTTTAAACTGATATTTACCCCTTTCTTCTTTGATCATCGGTTGTATTATATTAATTGAACTGGTGTTTTTTTTAAGAACAGCAATTAAAAAAGCATGAGGTGAGTAGAGTTTAGCAGAAAACTGAATATTGTCAAAATGTTATGGAGTCAAAGCTCTTTTCTTTCTTTCTTAAAACAATTTCAAACAATTGAAAAGAATAAAATGGTATACTCAACCAATGACGGCAACACTGAAGCTCTTAAAGCTGCTGATGCTGATGCGGCGACGACTGATGCTGTTTATCTCCAGTTTGTAAAGTCCAGAGTCTGTGGTTCTGGTGTGTTTGATGGTCAGAGATCCAGTCTGATGATCCAGCTTCAGTCTGTCTCTGAATCGTCCATCAGCGTGTTCACACTGTTCATCAGCGCAGATCTTAATCTGATCTCCAGTGATTTCAGCGATGACAGTATAATTATAATACCACGTCATCAAATCATTCGGGTGTTTTGTTACTCCAGGATCTAAAGTAACAGATTCTCCTTCATTCACTGACTTTCTCTTCACTTCATCTCGTTCAGCAGCAGAAACACCTGAAACACAAACCAACAGATGCTGGAGGATGCTGGAAGTGTACAAGAAATAACCGGATATGTAAACATGAATTTCATGAAAATCAGGATAAACAAAATGAACGACAGAATAAATCTCAGTATTCATATAACCACAAATATTTTATGATAATAAATAATTGATGGATTACTAGTTGATTATTGACTTTAAAAATGCACAATTATAAGGTAACACAGTGTCATTGTTACACATGTTACATGTAATTAATGCATAATTAATTATGCATAATTACATGCAATTAACCCCTAACCCTATAGTAAGTTCATGTAGTTACTTATCATTACTCAGTCATTAAATGTATAATTACACTGTAACAAAGACACCTTTAAATAAAGTGTATCCCGATTATAATATTCATAGCAAATTGCATAATTACATGGGATTTTTAAAACAACTTTTTTGTCAAACAATTATTATAAAAAATCATGAGATCTTCCTCAACTTTCAATTTAAACACATTTTACATACTTATTTATCCTATCAATCTTATATTCAAATCCTCTACACTTAAAATCCAAAGTATGCATTTAAACAGGGTATGATATGAAGAGAAACTCTCTCTCCCCAGAGTATAACTGTCGTTTGTATGAACCAAAACTGTTAAAACTAACAGATCACTAACTGAGACAATGTCATTATAATCATTCTGTGCAGTGATGAAGCTATGGGTGGGATTGGACGCAAATAGCAAGATTTGTGCATTAGTAATGGAGGCCTTGTTAGAGTGTCCGATGCCGGAAGACCCGGGTTCAAGACCTGCTCGGAGTGGGAATAGGACCTGGATGGAGGGGTTACACGTTTGTGGACTTGAATTTGAAAATAGCAAAGCATGGCCTAAATTGTTGCAAATCCTCCTTTACATTCAGCGGTTAAGAGTCGAATTGTAGACCGGTTCAGAGAAAACCAAATTGCTGATGCACACAGGTCTTCCAAACTGAGCCCTTGTCAGAAGCACCACCTCTGTGTGTAAGTTCGGCCCAGTTCAGGAGAGAACATCGGCTGCCTTATTTACTACTCTGGGTTTGTAGAGAGGCGGGTCTTGAGTAGACCCAAAACAGAAGTCTCTTGGTTTCCTGGAGGCAGCGCAATGACCTTGTGCCTCCTTGATGCCTCACAATTGTCAATCCATACAAGGTCAACCCTGATAAAAAAAAAACACCGGCCTGTAGCTTTCTAGTAATCCTGAAGACATTGATTATCTTGTTCAAGTGTGTTTGTTTAGGGTCTGCAGAACAGTGGCCCTTCAGGACCGAATTTGTCCATCCCTATAAACAGCAAATGCTGACCAAGTATTGAAGGTTCAACAGCGAGTTCATTAACTGCTGATACAACAGGAACCAATCAACTGTGCCCTATAGAGAATCATGTGATTACATTCAGCCTGTGCCATCTAGAGTTTCATGACTTTATATTTCTGTCATAATGAAGATATCATTGATGATAAAAATAAACATAGCCTGCTTTCAAAAATGACTCACCACGAACAGAAACACTGAAGGTCTCGTCACTGTCGCTGCTGCTGTTGATGATCTTCAGTCCATAGAGTCCAGAGTCTGTGGTTCTGATGTTTGAGATGGTCAGAGATCCAGTCTGATGATCCAGCTTCAGTCTGTCTCTGAATCTCTCAGTACCTTCATTACACTGAACATCTGTGCAGGTTTTACTGAGATCTCCCCTGATCTGTGCGATGCGAGTGTCGTTAAAATACCATTTAATTCTCTCTTGTTGGTTTGTTTTCACACTGATGTGAAGAGTGACTGAATCTCCCTCCATCACCGACACTGTGTCTGTATCAACACCAGACACATCTGAAGAAAAAAACAACAATCATAAATCACAGAATAAAGAATTACGCTGATCATCCAGTTCAGAAATCAAACCGTGTCATTATCAAAACTGAAGCTATAGATGATATTTACCAATAATGATAAAAACAGTCATCAAATATAGGCTAAAAACACTTTTATATCTTTAATTTATAATAAGTGATGTTATTTATTTTAATGACGTCAGTTTTACCTCTCGTTTCTGTCGCCACAATTTTAGCAAAACAATTAATCTTTACAATAAGGTTCATAACATGAACTAATAATGAACTGCACTTCAACAGCATTTATTAATCTTTGTTCATGTTAATTTCAACATTTACATTATTAAAATCAAGAGTTGTATTTGTTAACATGAGTTAATGCACTGTGAACATGAACAAACTATGAACGGCTGGATTTTTATTAACTAATGTTAATAAAGATGAACAAATACAGTAATAAATGCATTGTTCATGTTAGTGAATACATTAATGTTAATAAAAGAACATAAAGTGTTAGCTTTCATAAACGTGCCTTAGAAAAAAATTAATAATGTGCATCTTTAGACAAAACAATGGCACTTACATATTCATAAACATACATTAAAATAAGCCAGTCTAAATTGCTTATGCTTATGTCATAAAAAGCTAAATAATAAATAATTAATATGAATTACTGCTCCAGATTCCTGATTGGAAGAGAAATGGGTTAAGCATTTTAACAAATATTCTTCATCTTACCATGCACGAGTAAAACACACGATATGTGCAAAATAAAGAGCTTCATCCCTCTGAAAATGAATGGAAGATAAATTCGTTCAAAAAATGTTCTGTCCTGTTCTTGCGCAGACGCTTTTTGCTGCACAGGCTGAAAGGGACAATGGTCGGGATTCCACTCTGAAGGTATGAAAATCGATCCGGCTCTCCTATCGATTGGTGATATTTGTCGTTTGTTTTGAAATATGTGGGGGAGAAATAGAGGGTGCTTCCCGAACGGAAGGCCGCATCCTAGTGGATCTGTGTCCTCTCTGGTCTTGTCCTTCGGATGTTTGTGTCCTCTTCAGCTGTGAACGCTAGAGTGAAGCTGTGGCGCTGTGGTCCTCTGCTGTGACGTGTGCTCTGCGCTTCTGCTGTTGGACTGCGCGCGCCTCCGCTGAGTGCGCGCGCTCGCGTTATTCGTTCTTTTTATTGAACATATATAAAAGCAGTGCAGTTACACCTCAAAACATAATTTAGCAACAAAAATAGATTATATAGAATTAATAGAATAACCAGTAAAAAAAGAAAAAAAATTGAGACAGGGGTGACATTTAATTTAAAATAAGTTAAGCCCATTTTTTGCACATTATAAAAAAAACTTCACTATTATGCTTTGTGTACAATGTAAGAATTATTAAATCTTTCATATTGCTTGAAGAATAGACCCAAATAACATTTCAAGTCTTTGCAAAAAAAAAAAAAAAAAAAAAAAAAAATTATAATAATAATAAAAAAGAGGTTTAAAAGACAAAAATTGCACTTATGTATAACTTGGCTAGAAAAATTAATAGATTTATTAGAAAACACTTTACTCATTCTCATTCACTGGCAGTGACACTAACGAGTTGGGCCTGACCCTTCGCAAAGACCCGCCCCCTTTAGTTACTGTTGCTATGTGCGACAACCCATGTGCTCTCACGCCACACATCATGATCTCACGCAGTGAAAAATACATCAGAGGACACTGGCGACGTATGAAACAGTTTCATATGTAAAATATTGTAATTTTTTAAAGAAGTTTAATCAATAAATAGCGTCTAGTGTGTGTTTAATGTGTCGTGACAGATCGCTGTAGCTCCTCGATCATCTCTTCACACTAGTTCATTTATAGCATCAAATAAACATGAATGAACATCAGAAGGAATGTTGTTTCAGACGTGAGTACACACAATTTTTCAAGTTCAAGTACACCAACGTTAAATCTACTAAATCCTCTGACTGCTTTGTCAGACAAAATGGTAGATTCGGGGTTATGATTGGTCAGATCGCCTGTCAATCAAACTGCCGGCGAACGTTCAATTAAAGGGGAATCACTTCCACAAAATATTTTTGTTCTGAAATTATATTCTGAAAAGAACACACTCAACACAGTAAGTTTTCTTCCTCCATTAGCTCCACTATCACTTGTTCATTATTATCCACTTTCCATTAAATAGTAATATTCTGTAGAAAACAATGACCTATAATAATATTTATTGCATCGTGGTCCATGAATTAACATCGCTCAAGGGCGACACTCAGAGGCTGTGTTCCAAATCACACCCTATACCTTCATTCACTATTCCCTACATTAGTGCACTAATATACTCCACTTAGTTCAGTAAGGCCTATTTCTGATATAAGACACTCAAAAATCATAGAAACTCAGATCTGTTTTTATTAACATTTATCAGATGAACATGCAAAGTTCCTTTCACAAATTTAAGGCACTTTTTTCAAATGAGCTTACAAAAATTGACTAAATTAAACCTCCATGTCTAGTTAATACTGATGGTATTATGGTCAGATCTGTGGCTTTTCTGAGGAGTTTAGTGTATGAAAGTATTGCTCTAGCAGATATATATTAATTTCCATAAAACATTTAAATATTTACAATGAGCAAAAGACAAGTTCAAAAATCATTTTTCACCTCATGAAATATCACAAATATTTGTGAACAATTTACAGATAAAAAAAAGACACATTTCAGCAATGACAATATATATTAAAAATCAATGAAGTCTATAAAAATGTTTTTTTCATCAAGTAAGCTTTTTTCCCTGTATAAATTGTGCTGTAACGTTCCTCTAAACAAACATGATAAACAGCATTTCTCAAGTTTAACACCAAAGTAACAACCGGAAGGTGATGAATACTCTCAGCAAAGTGATTTAACAACAAATAAAGCAATGAATTACAGCTAGTACACAAACGAGTGATTCAATCCTGGAGAACAAGATTCCAGCGGTGAATTTGATCACAATTCCCTTCTTGGTAAGGCAGTTATAAGAGGATCAACACAGACTAAATATCTCATGTGTCAAAACATGATGTTATAGTGATGTGTCTTCTTTAGATGGATCAGAGGATGTCCCATTAGCAGTGTCCACCAAGGGAATCTCGTTCTGATTAGGAGGCGTCCCATTGTCAGCGTTATTCATTAGAGGGTCAGCGGACGAGTCTTCTGCATGATTCTCCTGTAAGAAAGCACAAAAAAAAAATGAAGAGGATTGATGTTTCCGCTACACAAACACAAAAATACAAGCGACTAGAGAATCTTATTGTAAATGCTGCATTCTAATAAGACACTTTCTCTCTAAATAAAGTTATTAAGTTTATATTTTTACTTGTGGTTTTTATTGTTTTGGCTCTGCCTTCCTCCGTAGTGATAAAAATACATATTTACAGTGTTTATGTTACACCTAAAGTGGGGGTCATTCATACCCAATGTTAAATATAAAATATAAATACAAATATTTATATAACTGTTCTTTACTGTAAAGTAAAAACTCTGAAATAGTCAGTTATTATTATTGTTAAAGTTATTCTTATTTATGAAACCACTTAACACACACACACACACTGTTCTCACAGATGTGAATCTGTAGTAAATTCAGTTTTTTTAGCACACAGACAGATTTACTGCACACAGAATCTCACCTGATTTTGCTCGTCCTTCTGCTCAGTGTCTGTTTAAACAAGAACAAACTCAGTTAAACACACATTACTTTGGTTAGTAAGAATTAAAATACATTTTCACATCTTTTAATAAGTCTTTTCCCATTTCACACTTTAAATCTCATATTTTCAATCTTGTTAAGTCATGTGTATGAATGTAATACCCTTTGGTCCAGCTTTCGGTCCTGCTTTCTGCTTACGACAGTAAATAACAGCACCAATCACAGCTGCAGACACCAGCAGAACAGCAGCAACTATTCCTGCTACAGCACCTGAACACAGACCTGGATCTGGAACAGCTAAAGACAGACAGTCATTATTACTAGAGAGTGAATGATGATCCATCTAATATTTACCAGTTTCTCTGACTCATATTCACAGCTTTCTGTTTTGACTGTCAGCTGTATTGATTTCACTGATAAATGGCTCCATCTGGTGGGATTTTGAAGAACTGCAGCTAAAACAACACAGCAGCACTGCTAGCTCAACAGCAAACAGTAGCACGTGTTTTTATGCATTCTTCCTGTTGATATAACTATGAATCAAAAATTGTGGACAGACCGCAAAAAATCAATGTGGACAGTCATTAGGCCTATATAGACCTAGATGTCTGTTTTTAGTATTAGTGCAATGTCTTTTATTTTCAATATTGTCCCCTGGGTTTCACAGACAAGCCTTAGTTCACCCAAAATTGAAATTGTGTCAATTTACTCAAGTAGTTACAAAGCTGTATAAATGTCTTTGTTGCTTACAAACATTCTTCCAAATATCTTCCATCTATCTAATAAATAGCTCTATCTGGTGGGATTTTGAAGAATGGCAGCTAAAACAGGTCTAAATTGTTTGCCCTCGATTAGTCTTGTATTTAGCCCGGTGTTTGCTATGGTCTTTTGTCAATTATTCTTTGTATTGTAAAGGAAATTTTAAATTAATCATAACTAACATTTCTTTCTCTTGCAGGATTAACATTTATATGCTTTTGTAAATCTAAATGTCCCAAACACTTGGGCTGAATGTGTGTCTAAATGTAACAAAAAAAGAAACAAAACTAAATAGCTGTCTGAATAACCCTAGCCTGATCCAGCAATAAACTGAATCATCAAGAAATCCAAATTTGCTTTTACCTAGTAACAGAGAATTACGCTTATGAAGAACCAATCACACTAGGGAAAAATTACGTAATGGATAATTTTTGATGAAATCCAGAGGTTTCTGAACCACACAGCGATGATTCACTGCACATTTTGAGGTCCGGAGGGGTAAAGACGTTGTTAAAGTAGTCCGTGTGACTACAGTGGCTCAACTTTAATGTTATGAAGCAACGAGAATACTTTCTGTGAAAAACAGTGTTTTCAAAAAAAACCCGATTGAACAGTTTGAACTGTTGTCATACGCAGTTGAACAGTGTCGGCCAATACTGAGCCAGCGTCAACATGGAAGTGCCGATCTGCGTTCACTGCGTCAGCTGTGGGTTACATGTGACATTAGTGATTTCAACGGTTGTTTATTTTTTTATTATGTTCATAAATAAAATAAATTTATTGTATTTTATTAATACATTTTGTGTATGTGAGCCAATTTCATAATTTTGCTGGTATTGTATAGTATTATTGTCAAACTCACAGTTTGTCTAAATTGAGTGTCATGTGACTCTTCATCATTTACTGATATGTGTGTTGGCGCCAACGGGCTGGCGATATGTGAATTTAGACACGTTACCAGGCAAACACAGCAAAAGTCTTAATATTTTGTACATCTTTTATTTGGTTTAGTGGTGTTGTTTTGTTTGTGTCTAGTTTTCACGGTGATCCATAATAAATAAAAACGCATGGACATTACTTTGTTTAACAACCAGCGAGTAGTTTCAACAATTAAAAAAAGTCATTATCTTTGTTTTGTTTTTTTTTCCGCACAAAAAGTATTCTCGTCGCTTCATAAAATTAAGGTTGAACCACTGCAGTCACATGGACTATTTTAACCATGTTTTTACTTCCTTTCTGGACCTCAAAAGATACAATGTCGTTGCTACCTATGTGTGGTTCAGAAACCTTTGGTGTAACGCAGTTCTTAAGTACGAGAAGAACATTCAACGTAATTTTAATCAAATAAATAAACAAACAATAAAACGAAAGTAAAATGCCGTGAGGAACTGCCGCCCCCATAATAAAAACACAACATGAAGTCCAGGCCTGGTCCTCTCTCGTCCTTCACTGTCGTCGCTCCTCTTTTATGCTTCCGGAGCTCCTCCGTGAGAAACACGAGACCGGTGTAGCGCACAGGTGACGCTCATTATCTCTCGCGTCACCGGCCTCACGCCGTTCCCTCACGGCTCTCGCCTGCTCTGCTCGCCACACTCGGATTTCATAAAAAATATCTTAATTTGTGTTCTGAAGGTGAACGAAGGTTTTACAGGTTTGGAGCAACATCAGACTGAGTGGTTAATGGCAGAAATGTCATTTTTGGGTGAACTAATCTTATTTAACATTAATTGATGTATTGTGCTTTTTTTTTAAAAAATACTTATTTTACATCATACTAATCTAAGAGAAGCTGGTCAGAGATTGTATGATGAGAAACTCTTATGAGTTTGTATTTTGGGGATTGTATGAGGGAATATATATATACTCAGCTTTTCTGCTTTTAAACATTCATTAAATGACTCACCAGTCACAGTCACATTGAATATCTTCGGACTGCCGATGTTGCTGATGATATGAAGTTTATATTCTCCAGAGTCTGTGGTTCTGGTGTTCATGATGGTCAGAGATCCAGTCTGATTGTCCAGCTTCAGCCTGTCTCTGAATCTCTCTTTACACTGAACATCTGTACAGATCTTACTCTGATCTTCTTTGATTTGAGCGATGCGAGTGCTATTAAAGTACCACATCATCTTTCCTTGGTTTGTTTTAACACCAATGTTTAGAGTGACTGATTCTCCCTCCTTCACAAGCAGTGACTCTTCAACTGAACCAAAACCAGAAGTACCTGGAGAAGAAATGAACAATTCATTATAAATCACTTTTGGTTTATGTAACGCATGCAAACAAACTTCACTGATTTACAAATTCACTCATCATCTTCTACAACTGGACATCATACAACACACATCCTGATTCATCCTTTTTCTCTGTCATATATTTGCGAATTCTTGCATCCAAGTATTTTCATAGTCTCATATTGAATATTATGAATATAGATGAACAACCTTTTACCCATTAAAAAAAAAGAAAAAAGTTCCAATATTGTGCAACACTCTTCTGCTCTAAATAGAAATTCCCATGTCAGACTTTCCAGTACACTTAAGTAACGCCAAGTTGTTCAACGGACCTCAAAACTCGACCTAAAGCTGATTTCAGTCCGTTGATAACCTGATGGATTTAACTTATAGCTATAGAGTCAATCATTTCAGAGGAGGTAAGAATAAATTCAAACATAATTTATTAACCAGGTAATTGAAAGAATGATTCAAACTCCAAATGTGACAATAGAAAATAATGATCAATAATATAAAGCCGTGGTTCTCAAATGGTTTGCCATACATTTTCCTATATGAGTTAAAGGGTTAGTTCACCCAAAAATGACATTTCAGTCATTAATTCCTCTCCCTCATGTCGTTCCACACCGGTAAGATCTTCGTTCATCTTCAGAACACAAATGAAGATATTTCTGGTGAAATCCGAGGGTTTCTGAACCACACATTGGTAGAAACACACTGTTAAAACAGTTGACGTGACTACAGTGGTTCAACCTTACAGTTATGAAACGATACTTTGGAAAACTTTCTGTGTCGTTCTCCAATGCTGTTTACGTTTAGTGTTTCCAGGTTCAGTTTTGGCATGCGTGTGATGCTGAAGCAGGAGCCAATAATGAGTAAGCAGCGTATGAGAATGACACAGAACAGAAAATATTGTTGAATAAAATCGTTGTTTTCTCGTCGCTTCATAACATTACGGTTGAACCACTGCAGTCACGTCGACTATTTTAACAATGTCTTTAGTACCTTTCTGGACCTTGAAAGTGTCGGTTAAATTGCTGCCAATGGAGGATCTTAATTTGTGTTCCAAAAATGAAAGAACATCTTACGAGTGTGGAATGACATGAGGGTGAGGAATTTTTGGGCAAACTAACCCTTTAATAACTGTTAAAAAATTACTGTAAATTTTACAGTATAATACTGGCAGTAGGGTTGCCAGCCAGTTACTGTAAAATTTACAGTAGTGTTACTGTAATTTAATTTACAGAATTTCCCTGTATTCTCTGATTACAGTAAATAACTGTATTTTTTTTAATTACGAAGTGTCAGTTTACAGCAATATTCTGTAAATTTGAGTCAAACCAACACGTGACCCCAGAATGCATTGCAGTTTACAGCAATATACTGTATTATTACAAAAACAGCCAGCGGCTGTAAAATAATGCTGTAATTTTTACAGTACTTCATTACAGCACTGTTAAAAAATTACTGTAAATTTTACAGTATAATACTGGCAGCAGGGTTGCCAGCCAGTTACTGTAAAATTTACAGTAGTGTTACTGTAATTTAATTGACAGAATTTCCCTGTATTCTCTGATTACAGTAAATAACTGTATTTTTTTTAATTACGAAGGGTCAGTTTACAGCAATATTCTGTAAATTTGAGTCAAACCAACATGTGGCCCCAGAATGCATTGCAGTTTACAGCAATATACTGTATTATTACAAAAACAGCCAGCGGCTGTAAAATAATGCTGTAATTTTTACAGCAATTCATTACAGTGTGTAATTATCCCATAGTTTATGCACATTTTGGTATGTTTTTGTATGTTTCTAGTTAGGCTTGCAGTGTTTCTATTATGTATGTGGGACTATTATTTTGAAAACGCGAGCTTAGCAAGCTTGCTAAATTATTAGCTTAGATAACATCACAACTTGACGACAGAGGCAGAGCACAGAACAAATGTTGGATGTTGTAAAGAGTCTGAAGAATCGATAATGGAGGACAGGGCAGGATTTACGGGGGTATCCCTGTTGAAAAAAACAGCATAAGATGGTTAGGTATGTTTTGATGCATGGAAGCTGGTTTATGCTGGTCCTTAGCTGGTTAAAGCTGGTCCTTAGCTTGTTTGAGCTGGTTTATGCTGGTCCTTAGCTGGTTTGAGCTGGTCCTTAGCTGGTTAAAGCTGGTCCTTAGCTGGTTTGAGCTGGTTTGAGCTGGTTAGAGCTGGTTTATGCTGGTCCTTAGCTGGTTTGAGCTGGTTTATGTTGGTCCTTAGCTGGTAATGAGCTGGTTTGAGCTGGTTAAAGCTGGCTTATGCTGGTCCTTAGCTGGTAATGAGCTGGTTAAAGCTGGCCCTTAGCTGGTTTGAGCTGGTTTATGTTGGTCCTTAGCTGGTTAAAGCTGGTCCTTAGCTGGTTTGAGCTGGTCCTTAGCTGGTTAAAGCTGGTCCTTAGCTGGTTTGAGCTGGTTAGAGCTGGTTTATGCTGGTCCTTAGCTGGTTTATGCTGGTCCTTAGCTGGTTTGAGCTGGTTAAAGCTGGTTTATGCTGGTCCTTAGCTGGTAATGAGCTGGTTAAAGCTGCCCCTTAGCTGGTTTGAGCTGGTTTATGCTGGTCCTTAGCTGGTTTATGCTGGTCCTTAGCTGGTAATGAGCTGGTTTGAGCTGGTCAAGACCAAGATAGCGGGGATATGGTGGTAAGTAAAGAACATCCAATTTAAGAAAAAAGGACCAAAGTAAATCAGGAAACTCCAAGAGAACAAACTGTACAAAATACCGAGGAGAATGGCTTCAAAGTTATGCTGACATTTGAAAAGAGTTCAGGAAAGCATATGCATCCAAGGCGATCGATAAAAACATCGGATCAGTTGTTTTGGCTAAAAGTTTAGGACAAGGGAGAGTTCTAATTATAGTGAAAGATGTTGGGTAAAAGAAAAACTACTCAAGATGAAAGAAATGAATGGGGAAAAGAGATTGGAGTAGCTAAGGTTGAAAGGGGGTAATATATGGAATCTCAACACATAAAACCACTGATGAAATTCATGAAAATATAAAAGGAGGTGAAGTTGTTAATGCAAGAACTAAGACTGTATAAGAACAAGGAAGGACAACGACAGGAAATTACGATTATCTTGCTTTAAAGGGAAAATGCCTGAGAAGGAACAAATGGGATATATATTAGTTATCCAGTAAGATGTCCCAATGCCATTAAGATGCTTTAAATGTCAACGAATTGGACACGTGTCTGAAGTGTGTATGGGGAAAATAAAAATGTGTAAAATGTGGAGGAGA
Source organism: Opsariichthys bidens (assembly GCA_037194245.1). Classification (NCBI taxonomy): domain Eukaryota; kingdom Metazoa; phylum Chordata; class Actinopteri; order Cypriniformes; family Xenocyprididae; genus Opsariichthys; species Opsariichthys bidens. The sequence goes on from CM074291.1 coordinate 4,722,623, forward strand.
ACACAAATTTGACAAAGGGGTAAACGGACTAAAATGCTGTAAATGTGGTGGTCCTCAATGTGCCGCATATGAAGAATGTGAGGAACAAATTAAAGGAAGAGTGATCCAAAAATATAAGACGGAACATAAAATCACTAGATCAGAATGGGGAAGTAAGAGAAAAATGTATGGATGATAGAAGATTAGTAAAGAGATTTACCACTAATATCAAATGGAATAGCTGATATATGTGAAAATACATGTAAATAGTAATAATAAAAAAGCAAAGAACTCAATTACGAATTTAATAATAGAAGCTGCAACAATACACATCACAAAGAACTCATAATGTACTTAAAGTGCTCTATTTTTGCATACTAATTTTGTACTTAATGTCCTAAAAATTCATATTCAGTATTCTTAAGATAAACTTAAGAACATCTATGTGCACTCTGCTATTTTGAGACACCATGAATATGAACTAAAACATACTTTATATTAAAAAAAAGTATTAAGTTAGTACACCGTGTAGATGGGTTCAAGTGGAAGAGACCCCAAAACAGGGCTTACAGGAGTAGGAATATATATTTCAGTTTTTAAAATATCTATAACTAAAATATTAACATCTAAATTGTCAATATATGCTGTTGAAATGGATGCTAATATGATTAATAGAGGAAGTAAAACCACATAGGGTAGTAATATGCGGACCCTGCTTTTGCTTTAACGTCATTATCTACGCACGATTCTTCATTACTGGAATACATGAGACCGGTCTATGTGAGAATTGTCGGGACAAAGAAACAGTGGAGCATGTATTATCAAAGGTATGATGAAGAAAAGGAATTAATATCATATTTAAACACAGATGGGTCCAGAGGAGATTATAGAATAATTATATAAGTATGAATATTTGTATAGATATGTGTATATGTGTGAAAGAATAAAAAAGAGCAAAAACAAGGAAGAAGTTAATTATAACCATGATTGCATTACAGTAAAAATAGGTGGCGATGTGCACAGGATGCAACTCAACAAAAACGGAAGAAGAAGAAGAACTTCTGAGGAAACATGTCCTGCAGTGGAGGTCTGTCTGTGTGAATGTTAGTTTTGAGTAGTATTTGTGTGACATTCGCTGTGTCCGCTAATGCAACAGAGAGCTATATACAAGTTTAATTCACATTTTTGTATCGTGTTTTATTCGGCTCTTGTTTGGAGTCAAACGTACACTTGTATGAGTGTGTTATGTTCAATAAAACTTCTCAAAAATCATGTGTTGGCAATCATTCGGACGGGGTCCGCTACAAACTGAGCATAGACCCCTTTTTATACATTATATATATATATATATATATATATATATATATATATATATATATATATATATATATAAAATATACATATTTTTATACATTATATATGCTACTTAAAACAGCCGACTGAAACATTTCATCGTTCGCTTTTATCGTTCACCAAAAGAGACACAACAAATAAATATCTTGCAACGGTCACTCTCCAGAACATTCTCCTTCACTGTTCCCTGCTGGTGGAATGATCTCCCTACCTTGATCAGGAACGCAGAATCCCTGGAAATATTCAAGAGACAGCTGAAAACTCATCTCTTCCGTGAACACTTGATCCCTTCATTAAAAAAATCTATCCTTTCGTTTTCCCCTTCCTACTCTCGCTTATGTTACCGAGGAATGTATGAAACTTGTATTGGGAGCACTTCTGTGTCTATTTGCCAATTCATGAAGAATCGCTTGATTGTATTCCTCATTTGTAAGTCGCTTTGGAAAAAAGCGTCTGCTAAATGACTAAATCTAAATGTAACGGTCAAGCAAAAAAAAAAAAAAACACTGAGAGCAAAATACAATGTAAAGTCAGAGTTAAAACTAAAGAGACTGTAAAAGAAAAAATCTTACCATTGAACAAAAAAATCACTGAGAGAAAAAACAGGGAGACCTTCATTTTCACCGCAATTAAAATCCTAATAACAGCAATGCAGCTTGTATGAAAGCGCTCCGTTCCTTTCTAGTATTGGTGAAGAAAATGAACTCGCCGCTGATCGAACCCCCAACCGGCCGCCCTAACAGCGCCATAGCGCTTCTTGGGTGCTGGCTGCTTATTTCAAAGAAATGCTCTCTGCAGAGTTCTCTGGTCCTCAAGGGTTGAGCTAAACTTGCTTAATGGGTGGAGAGATGGGGTTAGGATGTGGTTGGAGGCTCCACCTATCATGCCCATAGAAGGTCAATGGAGGAGGAGCTAGTGCTCCAGAGAGGAGGAGCTGGAGGTTATGGCTCTGCGGTGAGTAGCCTCTCGCTTATTTGGGTATCCTCGTTTCCTTTCCTCGTGTCTCAGCTCCACCCCCAAGTTGCATCCTTTCCACGCATTCAAGAAAAGAGAACGAGCACGGAAGAATGTTTTTGTATACTGGAATGTTCTTGATCACTCAAGCGTCACTTCATCAGCTGCCCTCGTTACATTCAAGGATTCGTTCACTTTCAAATGAAAATTAGCCTAAGCTTTACTCTCACTCAAGCTATTCTAGGAGTATATGACTTTCTTCTTTCTGATGAACACAATTGAAGATATTTTAATAAATGTCCTGACGCATCCGAGCTTTATAACGGCAGTGAGCAGGAGTCAGGAGTATGAGCTGAAGAAAGTGCTTCCATAAAATGTGATGCGTTTGTGTAAAAAAACCCTAACATATATATATATATATATTTAAAAAGTTATTAAGTAAAATATCTAGCTTCTCCCAGACCGCCTTCCCTACTCTTGCAGTTCAAAAAGATTACACTATGTCCTACACTTCCCTATTCAACTTATGGAAAAAGTGCAACTGAAAGTGCCAGTTTCCACTTTCTTTGTAACTCGATGACGGAAGGCAGTCTGGCGTATGTGAGATATTTTACTTCCTAACTTGTTATATGTGGATTTTTTTTTAAACACAATCACTTACAAGGTATCTCATCCAAGATAAAATGAACACTGCCCAGTGTGCACACTACAGACTGTTAAATGTAACACTGAATCAGTGTTGGAGGTAATGAGATTAATTGAATGTTTGAGCATTATCAAAGATAGCTGCTGTTGACAAGCAGAGTCACTGAAGAGAAGAGGAACACGAACCACAACTGACTTCAGCCGCAGCCTTAGAGGAAATCACAGATGACAAAAGACATCGAATCTCACAAGATCTCAGCAGAGGATTGAACACCTCCACAAACAGCATCAGCTTCACTTATTTATACTAACCAGACTTTATGTCTGTTATACATCTACAGAAGTTCAAATTGAGAGTTATTTTCTTGCTGAGGTTTTTTTTTTTGGTTTTGGTTTTTCTGTCACCATCATGGTGATCAGTGTTTTCTTTAGATGAGTAGTTTGACTTGACTTTTTAATGTTAGACTCTCTCTGGCTTTTAGAAAAATTCCAACACAGTTTTAATCCAGATCGTGAACTTTGAACTGCTTCAAGATTTACTCACTTCATCAAGAATCAGCCTATGACTCTCAAAAATGATGACCGGCTTAATGCCGCAATGCATTCTTTTAGATAACAAACCGTTACAGCAGCCAGAGATTGTTTTAAAAAATCAAGGGTGAAAAGCCCACCTAAAGCAAACTCTGACCTCCATGATGGTGACGGTAAATCATCAACGTCTAAACCTGTTAATTCTCAATAAGAGCTTCTGTAGACGTGTGACAGAAATAAAGTCAGTAATAAGTGAAGCTGGTAATGCTGTTTGTGGAGTTGATTCACCAGATCCCCAGAGATTTAAAGTCTTTTACCTTCAGCTTGTTTCCACCAAGGCTGTGGCTGAAAGTTGTAGTTTTGATTTCCTCTAAGGCTGCGGCTGAAGTCAATTGTAGTTCTTGTTGTTTCACTTTGTTGACTCTGCTTGTCAACAGCAGTTATCTTTGATAATGCTCAGTCATCACTTAACCACTTAATTATCTCATTAACAGCCTGTAGTGTGCACACTGAAGAGTGTTTCTTTCATTTGGGTTAATCGATGTTGGGCCTACATGGCAGTGCTGGCAGCCTCGCACTTGCAGGTCGATGATAGTTAAGGGGTTAAATCGGCATAGTTTGAAATCCCCATCCGTAAATATGCAACAAACACATTCAGGGTTTCGATGGGTCTTAAAAAGTCTCATTTCCCCCTTCCAAGGGCTTAAAAAGGTCTTAAATCTGAGCAGAAAGTCATAGTCATCACATTAAAAAAGAAAATTCTGTCCTCATTTACTCGCCCTTGTGTCAATCAAAACCTGTAAGACTTTTATTAATCTACGGAACACAAATGAAGATGTTTTTAATGAAATTTGAGAGATTTCTTTCCATTGAGAGATCCAGAACTGACACTTTGATGCTTCACAAAGTTCATAAAGAGATCGTAAAACTAATATGAATTGAGTGGTTTAATTCAAATTTTCTGAAGAGTCTTCTGAACAGATACTTATATCTAAACATCCTCATGAAACAAAAAATAGCTTTTGAAGCAAAATGAATTGCGTTTACACTTAAAAAATGAATAAATTATCTTTAAATGGGGTTTGAAAAATAATGTTAAGTGAATTGTTCTGAACCCACTGGTGTTCTTGTTTTAAGCATAACCTCACTTCCTTTAGCTCCATTATTAAGAAAACAAGATTTCATGTCTTAATTTTGCTTGTTGAGGATGTTTAAATATTTGTATTAGAAAATAATATGTCATAAACTCACTGCATTCTATGGAAGCCCATTTCCGCCACTGAAAAAAAATAAAAAGAAGATTATTGCAAGATATAAAGTCACAATTGCGAGTTATAAAGTCAGAATTATGACTTTTTTTCTCGCAGTTGCTAGTTTATATCTCACAATTCCGACTTTTTTCTCTTGAATTTTGTCTTGCAATTCTGACTTTCATTCTCGCAATTCTGACATTATAACTCGCAATTCTGTGAAAAAAGTCCGAATTGTGAGATAAAAAGTCGCAATAATTTTATTTTTATTTTTCAGTGGCGGAAAACAGGCTTCCATAGCATTCTGATCAATTTCACCGGAAACAAGACTGCTTGTAACATACTTTTGTTTTTTTAAAGTTTCTGCTAATATGACAGTTTAACAGCAAACCAAAGAGCGCTCGCGCTACACTGACAGGACAGCTGATTCGGTGGTTGCCTAGTGTATCCCCCCTGGTCCTACTCGAACCCGGGTCTCTGGCGTGGGAGTTGGCTGCTCTAACAAGGAGTCTAAAGGATGTGACCTCAAGCATCAGTCGCTAGAGTGTCTTACTCACACATTGATTACCAGCTGACCTCCAACATAAATAACCGGAGAGGAACAAAAAAGGCAGTGCGGTCCACCTTGCGTTTTTAGACCAGAAAAACGCGTTCTGTCTGATCAGGGCATTAGTCAGAAATACTGCCTGTCAAACATAACATATAACAAAAGTTATATTCGCTATAGCAATTATCGTGTAACTGAGAACTTGAGGCCTACTCACCTTTTAACCTGTTGTGCATTGAGAGCGAGTTTAAGCAGAGAAGAAGAGGAGAATCCAAGAGCAGATAGTTCATCAATAGTTCTTGATGGCTAAGAATCCAGCTGTTTTACATGCATCACATTTGATGGATAGATCCAGTGCTTTATCAAATTAGAAAGCAGTTTTGCGTTCAGGGCTGGAAGAAGCTCTGCACTTACAAATGCCCACTTTCCTGCACAAGATGTTTGTCCATCCCACAGACCAAAGATTGTTTTTGAAGAAATCCAACCACAGCAGGTTTCGGTTTGACTCAGTAGCTGCTAGAATAACACCTCAGTGAGAAGAGGAAATTCAATTGAATTATATAATCAGTAAGATCTACTTCACCATATAAGTCAAGGAGATTCACACAATATTCCACTCTTTAGTTAATGCAGTCAGACACCTATCTTAAAAGAGCAAGATTGTGCGTGTCTGTGTGTGTGAGAGAACTAGGAGGATCAAACTGTTGTGGGAGGATTCACAGCTGGTTGAGAGTCTTCAGCAGAATCTTGTTAGATCAGACACTGATCGGGTGAAGACAATGTTTCACACGTTTGTTTTGTTCTGTTTGTGCTGGAGGAGTCTAACTGGTAAGTTTAAAAGCTTTTTTATGGCTTAATATCTCGTAATCAATTATATGAAATAATAATGTATCAAAAGATTAAACTCTGGGTGACATCAGTAAACTAGACCGCTAAAGGCTGAATATGTAAATGCTGAATAAAGTCAAGTTTACTTATATCAAATCAAATAGATAACATCAGCTGATGACATTTTCTCTTGTTAATCTTGCCATAACAACCGGAGAAAACAACTAATCTTAAAAAATAAAGGGTCAAGAGTTTAACTAAAGCAATCACTGATCTCTGTCATGGCAACAATAAAACAATGAAACAACATCTAAACCTCTTGTAAGGGTGGATCGCCTACAGGTGTTCAAGCTGCAGGGTTGCCGAATGACTAAAGAAATATTATCAGCAAGATGGTAGAAAACTGAACATTTCTTGTCTATTACCACCCACTGCTATACCGACGACGGAAATAACCGCAGTTATAATAGCTAAATATGTGGGAGAGTGTTGCTATAGTGTGACAATATTATATTCCAATAGGTAACATATCAAAGTTAATACCAAATCAGAACTAGTTAGCACATTATTTGTAGTGAAAGAGTTTAATGACAATATATCTGTTTATGGTTACACTTAAAATGGTTACAAAATAGATGAGATGATAAAACCATTAATCGTACCCAGCATGTATGTAAAAAGTTACCTTAGAGAGGGACAGAGAGATATAGATAGAGAGAGAGAGAGAGCGAGAGAGGCAGAGAATCAAAGAGGAGGGCAAGAAAGCAGAGAGTAAAAAGAGACAGAGCAATCGTTGCAATCTTCGTTTATCCTTTTCCTTGACCGAGTGACTGAAACCCAAATGTGAGACATTCAGACTGATCAATCGGAAGTAAAACTTCCCCGACTGTACTAAAGGTACTAAAGGTAAGATGGACAGGCATCTTGGCCTACAGACCTTGATCATCAGCACCTTTGTGTCTTCCAAATGGCTCTTGTAGTATGAGAGAAGAGAATGAAACAGCAAAGCCAATGTCTTTGTTCATTTTTAAAATATCTTGGATATTTTCAGCCTTACACTCTGTTAATTCTCAATGAGACGTCTGACAGAAATAAAGTCTGGTCAGTAATAGTAAGTGAAGCTGGTAATGCTGTTTGTGGAGTTGATGAATCAGATCTTCAGAGATTTAATGTGCTGCCATGCATTTCACTTTCTTTTACGATTTTTTTTTTTTACAGTGTAGTGTTTATTCCCACCAGAATTCAACATCTGTCCGATGTTGGAGCTTGATGTCAAACAAACGTTGGGTCAATCATTTTCAACTAAAATTTAACGTCTGGCTGACGTTGGATTAGTTGGAGTCTAACATCTTCCAGACGTCACACTGACGTCCTGTGCCAGCTGGGAAGGTTTAGATTAGACTCTTTACACTTGCTATCGCAGATCAAATCGAATTTCATTCCTGGAAAAGTCATAGAAATGTATTAAAATCTCAAAAGTCATGGAGAATAATGGAAATGTCTAATACAGTGGTTCTTAACCTTGTTGGAGGTACTGAACCCCACCAGTTTCATATGCGCATTCACCGAACCCTTCTTAATAGGAAAAAGCGGGGTGTGTCATCACGAATCATATGAGTCGGGTGTGTGTCTTGACCTCCGCCGAACCCCTGAGACTGACTCACTGAACCCCTGGGGTTTGATCGAACCCATGTTAAGAACCACTGGTCTAATATGAAGAAATGATTCTGTGTAATCATGAATGACAACAAATGTAATACAAATTAATTTGTCAAAAAACAAGAGATATCATCCTTCGCAAACCATTAGGAGCCTTAATCTTCATAAAACCTGTTTCCGTCTGTTCTCCAGGTGTGTTTGGTGACGATGAAGTCAAGTCAGTGTCAGTGATGGAGGGAGATTCGGTCCGTCTGAACTCTGATGTCACTGTAATACGTGAAGACGACGATATACTGTGGAAATTTGGAGCTGAAAACTCTATCATAGCTAGAAACAACAGAAATGAACCAATTAGTGGTTCTGATGGGAGATTCAGAGACAGACTGAAGCTGGACGATCACACTGGATCTCTGACCATCATGAACACCAGAACCACAGACTCTGGAGAATATAAACTAAATATATTTGCAGCTGAACTTTCATCAAAAACATTCAATGTTTCTGTTTATGGTGAGTATTTGTGTTCACATATTCTTGTTTTATTAAAGGAATATTGTGAGTTCAGCAAAAGTTAAAGGGTTAGTTCACCCAAAAACTTGAATCCACATGAATCGTGTGGTTTAGTCCAAATTTTCTGAAGACACATGATGGCTTTATATAATTGATATTTCATTTAGGCTTTTATTCACGTATAAACCTTGATCAGAACACATAAACAGAAGCTCAATCGAACCTTAGATCAGACAACACTTACATTAGTTTTTATAAAACACGATTATTGGAGCTGTTTAAATAATTTCTTTTAGTCTTTATGGTGTTGAGATGTCAATGCGACAAAGTTAAATAAAACTTTACACAGAAAAGTTTAGTGAATTATTTTGTTTGTTAACACTCAAAGACCCGGTTTCACAGACAGGGCTTGGATTAGGCCTTAGTTCAATTAGGACATTTCAGTAGCTTTTATAAATGTAAACTAGACAAAACATTTTGGATTTTTGTATTTCTGCTGGAAATCAATTGTGGTTCTGTTTATTCTCTCATATTTCCCAGCTCAACTGTCCACTCCAAACATCAGCAGTAACTCTTCACAGTGTTCATCATCATCTTCATCATCAAATTGTTCACTGGTGTGTTCAGCTGTGAATGTGAGTCATGTGACTCTCTCCTGGTACAAAGGAAACAGTTTATTGTCCAGCATCAGTGTGTCTGATCTCAGCATCAGTCTCTCTCTACCTCTGGAGGTGGAATATGAGGATAAAAACACCTACAGCTGTGTGCTGAACAATCCCATCAGCAACCAGACTCAACATCTGGACATCAGACACCTCTGTCACACATGTGCAGGTACGACAGAGATGATATATGTGATTATTTATTTCCAAAAGCATCGTGAGCCCAAGTTGATCATGGAGACCATTGTTACAGGTGTTCTCCATGATCAACTTAGCTAACGAAGCTTTTGAGGAACTGCTGTCTTTTGTTGTAGACTGACACATTCTTTACACTATTACTTTCTCTCTTTAGCCGTTACAGCACTGGCTCCACAGACTCTTTCACAGACTCCTTCAGTTCCTCCAGTCTCTCTGATAGAGCTGATCTCTTCTGCTGCTGCTGCTGGATCTCTGTTGATCGTTGCTGTCGGGATCTTCTGCATCTACAGGAAATGTAGAAAAACAGGTCAGTAATATATATGCAAAATAAAGTATGCAAGCTCTGTTGTCTTTAACTCTTCTGTATTATTTTGTTAATGCAGTTCAGACAATGGAGGAAGACAAAACTGATTCAGCATTTTGTAAACCAACAACACAAAAAAAGGTAAGAAGTTGTTGCAGTCAGTGCGATTGAAGCATCAGACGGTCAGTGAACAGATATGAGAATAACGGCCTTCTGTTGTTATTATTGTTGACTTCACTGTAAAAATAAAAAGGAAAAAAACAGTCAAATGACTGGCAGCTACCAAACAAAAACTGTAAAATTAAAGTAAAATATCCTTATTTTCAATAATCTAAACCTGTTAATTCTCAATAAGAATTTTATATGAAATAAAGTCTGGATTGTAGTAAGTGAAGATGCTGAGATCTTGAGATCTGTTAGTGTTTAATGTTCGGAACTTTTTTAACAGTATTTTTTTTACAGTGAAAGTGTTTGATAGTAATAATTTAGGAAATAGCTATAAAATAACAATTTTTTGTGAAACGGTTAATGAAAATTTCTAAGTATTTGCAGTTTAAAAAAAAAAATAGAATATTTTGCTTCAGTTTTATGTTTGAAGCTGCCAGTTTTTACGTTTACTTATTTATTTATTTTTTGCAGTGTGAGCAACTGGTGCCAACTGTCCTTTTGCGCCCTCTTTTGGTGATTTTGCGAACTATTATCACCATTATTTTTGTAATTTTACATACATTTATAAGTCATTTAAGAAAACAGAAAAAAATACTATACAAATACTGCAGCTTTTTTTCTGTATAAAAATGGGAATTACTGTAATGTGTCATGAATGGCATGACATGAGTTCAGTAAGAAGCTGAAGCCATTTTTTATTTACATTAAGTATGTGTTTACAACATGTGTTTAAAAAAAGTTAATTAGTACAGAAAATTTATACTTTTTACGCAATCCTCTGTCATTTTTCATCTGACTTACATGATACGTATTCAAGTAATTTCCTCTGATGCTGTTCTTGTGCTTCTGTGTTGATGATGCAGTTCTACAATGTGAAATAATTCAGATACATATTCAGTTAAATAAATTATAAAAGAAATTGGTCTGCAGTTAATTTCTGTTATTAGATGTGTTTGTTTATTCCTGATCGAGTTTGTGTTTCCTTTCAGAAATCAAAGACAGAGTCTGTGTATGAAAATGTCCCCAAAAGAAGATGATCAAACACTGAATCCACTGGAACTGATGTTGGAGTTCAGTGACTCGCTCCTTTTCACCACATTTATTCTCTGACAGGATTTGCCTTTTGTTTTCACTCTTTGTATCGTATCTTTTGGTGTTATTGTGATGTATGAAGTTTTCGTTGGTTCCCCAATATCATAACATCCAGAAACTCAACTAAAATGTTCTACTTTTAGTTTATCATATGTAAATTGTCCTAATGTTCATAATTAAACATTACTCACACTCTTCTCTGAGCATCTCTGTCTGTCATTTACTGCTCTTGTTTGATTCTTTATAGGAAATTTAACTGGATACTGTATTACTTGAATCCTATATACTTTATTATATAGATGAATTTTATAAAAGGAATTACATTAATAAGGTAAATTATTCAAATATAGCCTACTATAGGCATTAACTCAGTTTAATGTGTTTTACTAACAGAAAAGTGTTAATAATCTGTGACATTGTTGTTAACTCATTAAACTTTAAGAGATGATAACGGTCGCCAGAGGCGCTCAACGTCCCCGTCATCTGTGATTGTGAGCGATTCTAACTAAAAAAAACTTTATTAAAAATATTAAATGCATGAATTCACCAGAGGTGTAAAGTCCATGGGTCAGAAAGTAAATGTCCTGCCATGTTTTTATTCCACACATGCTCCTGTCTGAAAACTGTGCAAGCAAATCCAGGTGATTGGAACTAAATACTGTGTTTTACCGGTAATGTAAATCTAATGCAGAGATTTGTACCATGTTCAGTGATTCAGATCACATTATGATTATGTTTTAACATGAGCATCTTTTCTCTTTGCTTGTCTGGCTATTAGAACTCAGTCACAGTGGACAAACAAACTATAATATTATAAAGGTCAAGAGGTCAGCTAAAGCAAACACTGACCTCCATGATGGAGATTAAAAACTGTGATTTTCTCCTCTGGTGATTCTGCTTGTTATCATCAGGTGTTCATCACTAATGCTCAATCATCACTTCATTATCTCATTAACTTTAACGCTGGAGTTTTTACTGTGTGGGTGGATTAAAAATATGGCAGGACTTTTACTTTCTGGTCCCTGGACTTTACACCTCTGGAATTCATGTACACTTGTTAATGTGTGTTTATTTTTGTTTGTAATTTTTTTTATAGTATTTAACACATATTGAGCATAACAAAGCATTATACAGTCGATGAAACTACAAAGCTGGCACTGAGGTATTACAAAATAAAGACATTATTTTATAACTTTATAACATGTAGAATAAAAGTAGTTTTATCACGTGTCGAGCCGTTTCTGCGACATCTCCATCTCTCGCACGTGAGCATCCAAATTCATTTCGTTCACTCCATGCAGATATAGTGCACTCAAATGCCGCACACTATCTAGGGATTAGTGAACGAGTGAGCGGTTTCAGACACAGCTAGGCTGCGTTCCAGTTCATTTTTTTGCTAACTTCACTCAGTCTCGATGTTGACCGAGGGAGCGAGTCTACCTTATATGTGCACTTCAGGCGGCTCCATATCCCACAATGCAACACGACTGTGACATCACCACATATAGTGTTTACTTTACCGCACCACAAACAACTGTATGATATATCATTTTTCTTTAATATTTAAAAAAAACACATATACATATAGAATGCTGCATTAAACAATTTCATGAGGGAAATAATTAAATAATAAATTGATTCCACAGCAGATTCCAGGAGATAAAGGGCTTCTAACATCCCAGTTCAGCACATTGCAAACGTTCCGCCAGTAGAGGGCGCTCATGCATCGAAAGCAATGACGTCCATCCGAGTGGGAAGTGAGTGAGGGAAGTTAGTGAGGGAAGTTAGTGAGGGAAGTTAGTGAGGGAAGTTAGTGAGGGAAGTTAGTGAGGGAAGTTAGTGAGGGAAGTTAGTGAGGGAAGGGCATAAAGAATGAACTGGACGCAGCCCTAATGTTCCCTTAACGGAAGTTCTAAAGAACGAAGTCACGTGAGCCAACTTATGACACGCGATAGTATGTTTTTCAAAATGCCAACTATTATTTATATTTCAGAATTAACATCCATCACAAGACAGGTAAAACATAAACTACATAAAATGTATAATTCATTTACGGTGGAAATGTTGCATGTATACGAAACAAGCAAACTATTTATCATAATATACTTCAAATAACTTTAAGAAATGTTGAAATATATCAGCTCTGCTGTTGTTCATACCAGTAGTGATGTTAATGTCAGAGTAGTAATGTGGTACAATGTGGAGGTCGTGTCGTCGGAAATAGAGTCAGTGTGTCAGATGCCTTACTGTCCTTACCAGTGCTGTTTTTGTGTACACTATACAGATTCACGACCGGGGGAGATGATTGAGCCTAAGATCTTCAGGAGCACTGGATAATTTCAGTGTTTGATCAGGGTTAGATCTGAACTCTGCAGGTGAGTGATGGGAAAAGCGAAGCTTGTCAAAGCTTCGAATCAATTGAACCGATTGCCTCGCAAAATGATTCACTGAAGCGTTGGAAACATCACTCGCTGGTGACCCCTGCTGGTCAAAACAGTGTAAATGCAACAAAAACTCAAGCCTAACAAACATAAGCATTTACATGAACATGATTTCCAGCTTTTACAAACCCATCGCAAATGTTTTATTGAATGTATAATTTATCAGATGCAATTATCTAATCATCTAATAAGTTTCTGTATAATATGTATTTTATCAATTTTCAGGGCTTGTTTTGTTTGTTCTATGGGTGGATCAGCTAAACAGAGACTTTTAACTACTATTACTCTTTAATACCATTTAATACTATTAATTTTAATTTTACAAATACCTCACTAAAACGTCTCCAAATGTATAAAACTCGTCAGAGATCAGGTCATTGACACTTCAATGATTCTCCGCTGGGGGGCGATCTCAGTGAGTCCGCATGATTCATTGGGTTCACAGAGATCGCCCCCTATTGGTGAACCATAAACGTTTCGAAACAGTTATGACGTAACGAAGTCCCGTTTACTGAAATCACGTGACTTTGGCCGTTTGAATACGGCAAGCAGGCACATGAAGCAGTGTGTCGAAAGTGCCAATCACTACTGCAGGTAGATCTCCAGGAACATGTCTGGGCACCCCTGCTGTAGAAGATATTATAGTTAGAATATAACAACATCAGTATGTCAATGGAACAGAAGAGTTTGTAAACACGTCTCATATGGATACTGCATTCAAAATTTAATCTAATAAAGCAGTGGAAAACGAATACAACCTTTTAGAATGAGAAAATATATTTTTTAATAACTTTATATACAATTTTTCATATTTTACAACAAAAATAACATTTACAAACAACACTTTTAAAATATGTGCTGCCATTGTTTTTTTGTATCTGTTTGTTGCACAGTTTCTCGTTATTATTTCCGTAGATTAGAGACTCGTACTAAGTCGTTTATAGCAGCAGGACGGGAAGAAGCTCCTCACCTTCACCTATAAACACACATGCTCAGAATAGCCGTTCTCTCACACGAACATGTTTGTCCACCCAAAAGATCAAACCACATTTCTGAAGAACACAACCGCAGCTGCTTTCAGTTTGACTCAGAAGATGAGCCTCAGTTAATCTTGTACTGAGATCTGACAGTTTTAACTTTGTACATTTTCCATACACTAAAAATGAGAGCTGAATAAATATACACAACCATTTTAAAATGTCTAGTTACACTCCATTCATGTTCCATTTTCATCATATATTTTCATCCAATATTGACATTTATTATTCTACTTTTAAATATTAAACATAGTCAAGCAACTACATTTTAAAGACAATTAAAATCATGAAAAATAAATGTTTTCCACTACTAAAAACCCAGTTTTTTTGTTTTTGTTTTTTTATATATAGTATTATTAAAGTCATAATTAGACCGTAATCATCTATCATGTTCAGAGCGGGCGAGCGTGTGCACTAGGAGGGTCAGACTCTGTTGGGGGAGGATTCACAGTCACATGCTGGATCAACAGTTCTGTTACGTTTGTTTTAATCAGTTCGAGTTTTTATAGTCTTATTTCACCGAACTGAAAATGTTTCACATGCTTGTTTTGTTCTGTTTGGGCTGCTGCCGTCTGATGGGTAAGTTATTAATATGTTAGTGTGGTGTCAATTATTTTCATTTCTGAGGAAATGTCTACTGCTATAAATGAGTAAATGAGTCAAATTAGATTATTTTCATATGCTGTAAATCTGTTGTTGTTTTAAATATCTCAATTCCAATTATTAGAAAATGCAAAGCGTTCACAGCAATTTGTAAAAACTGAACTGAAAACTAATCAACGACAAATGTCATGGAAATTCATTAAATGTATTGAACATGTCCAGCATTATTAAACGTGTTCTCTCCAGCTGTATTCATCATGTAACACACATTTATTTTGCTCTACAAAAGATCATTGTATAAAAAACTGTGAATTTATATATTCACATGTCTGACTGTTGATATGCGTCACCTTTAATTTTGTTTAACATCTGTGCTGCTGTTCATTAATTCACATTTAAAGATTAAAAACTGATTTCAGGCTTTGTATGATATTAATCAGTGACAAAACATCTTCATGTTCTCCAGGTGTGTTTGGAGATTCAGTGTCAGTGACTGAAGGAGATTCTGTCACTTTATACTCTGATCTTACTGAAATACATGAAGAAGACGACATACTGTGGAGATATGGAGCTGAAAACTCTCTGATAGCAAAAATCAGTAGAGGTGCTGGAATCTTCTCCACATATGATGATGTTCTTGATGGGAGATTCAGAGACAGACTGAAGCTGGACGATCAAACTGGATCTCTGACCATCACAAACATCACAGCTGAACATACTGGAGTTTATGAAGTAAAGATAACTGGAGCCAAACGATCATCAAAATCATTCAGTGTTTTTGTCTATGGTGAGTAAAAAGCTCATTTGTCCTGCCCTTCATATTTTGTCAACTGTTTACATATTGACAAGTTAAATTATTTCATAGTTTGAGATGTCAGACACATTCACTGCTATTTAACACACTAAACACTAAAACTAAGATTGTTGGTTAGATTTATCCACAGTTCTCTTATTCTCTGATGTTTTCAGCTCGTCTGTCTGTTCCTGTCATCAGCAGTAACTCTTCACAATGTTCTTCATCATCATCATCATCATCATGTTCTCTGGTGTGTTCAGCTGTGAATGTGCGTCATGTGACTCTCTCCTGGTACAAAGGAAACAGTTTATTGTCCAGCATCAGTGTGTCTGATCTCAGCATCAGTCTCTCTCTACCTCTGGAGGTGGAATATCAGGATAAAAACACCTACAGCTGTGTGCTGAACAATCCCATCAGCAACCAGACTCAACATCTGGACATCAGACACCTCTGTCACACATGTGCAGGTACAGCAGAGATGATATTAATGATAATTTAGCTTATCTATCAGGTTCACTCTCAGTAATGGCTCATTTTGTTCTTTTCAGATCAAGGCCTGTCGTTGTTGTACACTGTGTTGATCTCTGCTGGATCTCTGATGATTGTAGCTGCTGTTGGGATGTGCTGCGTCTGCAAGAGATGTAGAAACATTGACAGAGGAGGCAAGTATTACAAAGAAGAAGTTATTGTCATAGAATTATTCTGTTAAACATTTAATTAAATGTGTGCATTAAAGTTTAACTTTGTCACTTCTAATAATTTTATTAGACCTGTAATTAATGTATCTTTGATTGTTGAAACAGATCAAACTCGTGCAGAAGAGATCACTTACGCTGAACCAGTGTTCTACAAAAGAAACGCACAGAAATCGGTAAGACGCTTAATTAAGACACACATCACAAATTACTTTTAATAAGTAATTAGTCATTTCAACTGGACCACAACTGAGAAACACTGAAAGAGTGCAGGATCACTAAACTTTAAATTAGTTTATTCAATTGACCCTTCACTGCCAGTTTGATTGACAGGCGATCTGACCAATCATAACCCTGAATCCGCCATTTTGTCCATCAAAGCAGTCAGGGGAGTTAGTAGATTAACGTTGGTGAACTTGAACTTGATAAATTGTGTGTCCTCACGTCTTTCCGCGCTTGAAACAACATTTCTTCTGAAGTTCATTCATGTTTATTTGATGGTATAAATGAACTAGTATGAAGAGATGATCGAGGAGCTACAGCGATCTGTCACGACACATTAAACACACACTAGACGCTATTTATTGATTAAATTTCTTTAAAAAATTACAATATTTGAAATTTGAAATTGTTTCATATCAAAAGTAACTTCCTCTGTCGTGTCTGTCGATGTGTTGTCAGTGCCCTCTTTGCTCTGTGATGTATTTTTCACTCCGTGAGAACATGATGTGTGGCATGAGAGAACATGGGTTGTCGGACATAGCAACAGTAACTAAAGGGGGCGGGGCTTTGTGAAGGGTATATTAATGTAATTACATTGAGGACAAGAAACATTTCAACAATTAGTGATTTGTTCAACAAGACAATCACAGGCGATTAGAATAAATAATATTTTGTTAAATTTAAATTAAAGTTCAGATAATTGATATTAGCTAGCGATAGGGCATGTTATAATGCTAAATATAATTCCATTTATTTTTATTTTTATTATTATAATGTAGTCATATAGCTGTCCACAATCTTTTGTTTGTTTTAAAAAGAAAAACTGAAAAAAGCAGGTAGATTTAGATTAAAATGCATGTTGTTCACCAAACCTTAAACTTTTTAAGCATTATGATGAAACTCTTGGATCCTAAATTCAGGTCCACTTGACCTGTCCTCTGTCAAAGCACGCAGCGCTCCTGAAGAGGCGCATAATCTCTGTGTGTACACTGCTGTTGTTATCAGAGGAATGTGCGCAAAAGAGCACTGACAAAACCAGTTGAGAACCACTGATGTTGTTTCCTGAAGCTGCTTTGTTAGCTTGGCCGTTGGAGGGAGTATGTGTACATAGTGCTGATTAATGTTATTAGTAAAAATCTCAATTAATCTTCAGATTGAATCTGTCACATTTTTTTATTATTTTCATATCTTTTATGCTTTTTGTTATAGAAAGTGAAAGAGGAGGATCACGTGGATTATGCACCCCTCACCATGAGAAGATGATCAAACTTCAATCTTTATATAAGTACAACTGTTTTATACTTTCGCTCTTAAAATTATGGTGTTTCTCAGAGAAACATTGTGTTCACTTAGAAAACTATCATTTGTTTTTAAAACTATATTTTTCCTTCCATCGTATATTTTTTGCTTCACCTCGTCTCTTTATGGGCTCCGTATTAACTTGAATCTTATGAAAAAAGTGCGAAAAAAAAACTCATCTAAAAGCTTTATTCATTTATTTACATCTACAGATATT
This sequence comes from Opsariichthys bidens, assembly GCA_037194245.1. Classification (NCBI taxonomy): domain Eukaryota; kingdom Metazoa; phylum Chordata; class Actinopteri; order Cypriniformes; family Xenocyprididae; genus Opsariichthys; species Opsariichthys bidens. The sequence goes on from CM074291.1 coordinate 4,740,613, forward strand.
GTTTGCTCTGTTGGACATTGTGCATGAGAATGTATCTACTGCCTTTAGGTTTGTGTTTGATGTCAGTTTTTGAGCGTGTTTAAGGTGTCAGTAGTGTGTCGGTGTGAAGAATGTGGTTGAAGGTCTTTTTCCATTGCTGCTCACATGAAACCATTTGACTTTTGCTCTACAGAACAAAAAACACGTTACTAGAAAATACTGAGCATGTATCACAAAAAAGGTCTTAAATTAAACCGTGATATTACTGTGGAATATGAAAATATGATATACTTGGTGTGCATATGCAACATGACCTTATACACTCACGCAGTGATTGTACAGATAAGCTCTGCTGGTTTCAATAGTTATTTCAAGCTCAAGAGAGACAGAAGTTTGTTCTTAAATGAACTATTCTTGGAACTCACACTTTTTTAGAAATGAAAATCATATCCTGTTTTTTCTGTCAATGTTCAATTCAATTCACGTTAATTTGTATAGCACTTTTAACAATATATATTTCAAAACAGCTTTACAGAAAATGCATGTCTACATTACAATTTAGAGTAATCTGATCTCAGAGTCCAAATGATGTCATTTCAGAAATGTACATATACAAATCACGCAGTTTGTAGTAATTAAAGGAATTATTTTCAGAAAAAAATCAATTTTGTAATGTTTATGGTAGAATGCAGATGTTTGATGGATGTTGTAATTTCTTTCATTTTCATTGGTTTTGTAGAGAAGATACAGTGCTGCTGTCCAAAAAGAAAAATTGTCAAAATTTTGTTTAATTCATATCAGTTTGATTAAAAAAAAAAAAAAAATATATATATATATATATATATATATATATATATATATATATTTCCAGTATTTGCATTGTTACTGTATTTATTTTCAAATGGGAACTCACACTGAATCCTAGGATGCTTTGGGGAATGCCTCCAGCGTGACCGGTGTCTGAAGCATGTGTCTAAACACGACAATAGGCTTGTTCGAGATGCATCACGCTGTGCAGACCGATCAGAGCATGACATCAAGCGATTCAAAAGAATATGCAATAGTCTGCTCTCCAATCCCTCTCACGGTACTTTGATGTCATACGCTGATAGATCTGGGCAGCGCTGATCCATCTCGAACAAACCTATTAACACTGGATGACAATAGCCTATGACGTCACTGCGACCAGAGTATAAAAGGGCGCCTGTCGTAGACGTCAGCAGTAGTAATTTGAGATGCGCCTCATCTGTAGCGTAGGTGGCTGTAGTGAGGGGAGGAATGAAAAAAGGGTAGTCAAGACAGACTGTCGTTCTGTCTTCTCGTGAATCCGACACCTACGAGATCAAAGGCGGGTTTTGCAGGATGCACACATTCACACTTGTAATTGAGTTCTGCTGATTTTATATGAAAACAAATATGATGACCAAGACACCCAAAGTACTTGTGAGGCTATTGACTTAATTACATCCTCAATTTTTAGTTTAATATCATCATATTTTAGATTTTTTTTTTAAATGACAATAGTCACACATCCCTTATAAAGATCACACTGTCCAAGAGTTTGAAAATACTGACAGATAATTTATACCCATTACACATTTAAAAAGAGATCAACACATCGGCTGTTTGAACCATTGAGTATTAATCTGTGTTGCTGTGTTTCCCACCGTTATTTTGATCAGCGCAGTCGGTGGAGAGTAACTGTGCCTTATTACAGAATCCAACACAACCACCTAATAGAAGTAAAATAATGGCAATCCATATTCACTTTTCAGATTTCACTTCCAAAATATTCTGTTTAAAAATATAACCTATCATTTTCAGTCCATTTTATTTTGCTTCCACAATTTCAGTTGTTCAAATTCAACAGATAATTCAACATTTAAAGGGTTAGTTCACCAAAAAATGAAAGTTCTGTCATTAGTTCCTCTCCCTCATGTCGTTCTACACCCGTAATCCCTTCGTTCATCTTCAGAACACAAATGAAGATATTTTTGATTAAATCCGATGGCTCAGACTTTTTGTGAGCCAAAAAAACTAAATAACGACTTCATTCAACAATATCTAGTGATGGACGATTTCAAAACACTGCTTCATGAAGCTTCGAAGCTTTACGACTCTTTTGTTTCAAATCAGTGGTTTGGATGTAATATCAAACTGCCAAAGTCACGCCCCCCAGTGGTGAACTATTGAAATTTCAAAACACTTATGACGTAACAAAGCACCGTTTAATGAAATCATGTGACTTTGACAGTTTGATACAGGCCCCGAACCACTGATTCAAAACAAAAGATTCTTAACGCAATGTTTTTAAGTCGCCCATCACTAGATGAAAAATTATTCTTGTCGCTTCATAACATTCAGGTTGAACCACTGTACTCACATGAACTGTTTTAAATATGTTTTAGTATCTTTCTGGGCATCTGAAAGTGTTCATTATCTTGCTGTCAATAGAGACTCATTGAACCATCGGATCAAAAATATCTTAATTTGTGTTCTGAAGATGAACAAATGTCTAACGGGTGTAGAACGACATGAGGGTGGGTAACTAATGACAGAATTTTCAGTTTGGGGTGAACTAACCCTTCAATCTACATTTAAAACAATTAATGTCCCAACCGCAGGGTAATCCTGGAGGATGATGTTTTGAGGGGAACCCACTGCGATATAAAGAAAACTAAACAACCCAGAGAAATATATGTCTACCTTAGATTTAACGTTTGTACATCAGCATCGGAGAGTAATGTTATAATCTCATTCATTGTAGATTAGAGAAAGCTGCTTACTTGTAGGCTACACAGGGAAAGTTGTGAAGACATTGAAGTAAATGAAATTGAAACATTGAAATTGTATTATCTTGTATGGATTTACACTGGCCCTGATAATCATCACATACATTTTTGCTCCTTTTCTGTAAATCCGTTTTAATGAATGAATGACTCTCTACCCCAGGGGTCACCAGCACGGTGCCCGTGGGCACCAGGTCGCCCCCAAGGACCACATGAGTCGCCCGCAGGCCTGTTCTAAAAATAGCACTTGTGAGCTGCGTCTGAAATGAAATTTTATTCTGTTGCTATTCTTTTTTTATATATATTTAAAAATGACAATATCTTAAAAATATGTTCATTATGCATGAGTTTAGATAAGTTTAGGTGAACTCTGACCTAATCTAGTTCAAAAGTATTTTGCGCGAGACAAAACTGGTAGCTGAATGCAGTTTCTTGCCCCAAAAAACATGGCAGAAAAAAGGAAGAAAACTTATCACTTTCACAGCGATTTATTTAAAAATATGTACGTTGATTTTTCAAACATTACATAATTGATAACTTTTTGAAACAACATAGTTCACGATAGTTCATTAAAGGGGTTTGTCAGTGGCTGGTGAAAATGGGACATTTTTCCTATGAAATGTAGTGATTGTAAGTCATCATCTAAAAATGTAACAATTACTGAGATTAAAGTGCTGAATATTGATATTTGTTTCCCTCCTTATTGTCATTGTTGCTAATTATTGTGAGAAATCATTTACTTGATTAGTGTCTTCACATAGATGAGTATTATTAATATTATATAACTAAAGGCAAACTGAGCGAATTTGTTATTTCAGAAGAGCATATCAAACTGGTAGCCCTTCGTATGACTCGGTACCTATGAAGTAGCTCTCAGTTTCAAAAAGGTTGGTGACCCCTGCTCTACCCATTGCTCTGGCATTCGTCAACAGCCGCTTGCACCACCTGCTGGTGAGGTAGAGTAACAGCAGATGCAGATTATACTCGGTACTCCGTGAATTTTCTGACGAATTTGAACCACTGAATTTGTGGAAGCAGATTTGTAAAACAAAATAAAATGGATCGAAAATTGCCTTACAGGTTGCATTTTTAAACAAAATAAATATTTTGTAAGTGAAATCTGAAAAGTGAATGTGAATTATTGGATTTTTAAAAATGAAAATGTGTGTGAAAGGTTTGGAATTTCAATATTCACACTTAAATACACAACCATGTTGAATTGCAGCCCATAAAAAATGCAAGCCCTAAAAATACAAGCGGTTTAGCAATGCATAAGTAGTGCAGTTCAACAAGCTTTGTTTCAAATATACGGAATGAATGCCATAACAGCTGACATAGAGTCAATGACTTCACGGACTCCGGTGTCACAATTCCCCTTCCTTGTGGGCCCTAGAGTTCACGCTCCAGCGGACATCTTGTTTTTATTTCCTATATAGGCAGAAACATAGACATAATAAAATACATAGACGCCCCATTGGGCGCCTTGGAACGTTGCAGCGATACGTCAACGTGTCCGCCATATTGCTGAGGGCAAGACTGCACTGTAAACACATACAAGTAAACTGGCGAGCTGCGGTTTCTCTGGATAAAAACGAAAATTATTTACATTTATCAACCGATTTCAGTGGTTTATGATGTACAAAAATTTCCATGTCTAGTTACTTAAAAAATATATATTTATTTTAATAGTTAAAGCTCAGACTTATGCTGTATTTGGCTGCTTTATTCTTGGATAAGAATTGTGAAAACGCCCATAATGAGAGAATTTAAATTTTCACATAAAAAAAAAAAAGATTTTTTATTGTGGAAAAGGCATTTTCTGCCTTTTAACCCGTTTTAGCTTTTCTTGTGTTTAGAATTTACCACCGTTGTGAAAATGAAGCAAATCGTCAAAAACAAATCAAACACGCTGGAAAAACCTTCCCTTACAGCTACTTCCCACCGTCTCCTCAACTCTCTGTCTCTGGGAAACCTTCAATGTGTGAGAAAAGTAAGCTAGTTACAGTAATTCACAAAATGTCAGTCACTTATCCGAAACGAGTGCTTGTCTTAAAAGTCGGTTTTAAGAAAATAAAGATGTGCAACCCCTCCACCCGGGTCCCTCTCAACGCGCTCCGAGCGAGCCTGGAGCCGGAGTCTTCGGGTATGGGAGTCGGACGCTCTACCAAGGAGGCTAAAGGAGACAATTTCTACCGTTTGTCGCCAGAGCATCTCTTGAGGTCAGAGGAGTGAGGTTTACTAGCACAGCCACTGCTAGCTGGCCTCCGTTACAGATGCATATTTAAATTTCAGGAAATTTAGTTTATAAAATAAAGTAATATATGCTAAAACTATAATATAGACCATTTTAACTCATGTCCCAACTTTAACAGCTAATTAGCTATTTTCTGACTGACTCTGGTGACCAACTACTATCAACATATTTATATGACCAAATACAACCAGAAACAAATGTTCAGCCGTACCTGTGAAAGGTTATTCCCCGAGACGTGTATTCAATTGTGTGGCGATTTGTACAGCCCCAAACATCACACGAAACAGGCATTTTCCTCAATTCCAGTTATGAGCGTTATGGGAACGTTGACCTGCACAATATGGCGGCGCCGTTGACGTACGATCCAGAGACCAATGGGGCGTCTATGTGTTTATTATGTCTATGGGCAGAAACCTCAGCTACACACCCCGCGGGAAAAACTCAAGACTGTTCTTCCTAATACCTTCAAGGGAAAGCGCATCAAATGTGTTCTTATAAGCTACATTAAAATAAAACCTAATAAATGTGTAAACACTCTTTTGACATACATCTTCAACACGAATGATAATGAGTTAATGTTGTGCTTTACTTTGGTTGTTTGGAGACTCTTTTTGAGTTGACAACGGACAGCTGGAAAGCTGCCATGTTTTTAAATAATAGTCCACATAACAATTGTGTTTGAATAATGCATATGAATGACTTTGAGAAATGAGGGAACAGAGATTCACATCATGGATGTGCAGCAACTGTGTGATGATATCATGACAATAAGGAGGAAAATCTCTGAGGAATGTTTCCAGCATCGTGATGAAACTGTCACAAAAAATTAAGGCGGTTCTGAAGGTGAAAGGGAGTCAAACCTGGTGAAAAGATGTAACCAGAGAGTATTTGTACAATACAAGTTGTATGAATACTGTATTAGCGCGCCATCTAGTGTCCTAACTAGGAAATCACCATTCAAAGAATGCAGTTAGTAAAGGTGAAAGTAGTAAGTGTTTAATGAGTTATCATAAAATACAGAAACATTCTTTACTATATTCTTTTCTTTTCCAAGAAAATAAAATCCCTATATATGCACACATTATTTAAACATCTTACTAAAATAAACAACCATTCAAGTTGAACACAGTGAAATAAAACCATTCATGTCCCGTCCGTAATGCTCTGCATCGTGATTCATGATTAATCGAAGATTAATTTATTTTGTGTAGAGTTTGGCAAAAGACAGTATTTTAGCTTTGATATGACAAAAATGAACAATACATTAAGACACTTCTAAATCCTTGTCCTATTGACGCCATTTACAAATTTACAATAAGTACAAAACAAAAAGTACAAAATTAAAAATTTAAATAGGGGACTGAGATTGTTGCCAAAAGCACTTAGTAAAGTCCTGTTTAGTAACCACAATCCAAAACACAATATGAAGTAAGAGAAAGATGTCAGTGTGAAAGGCACCTACAGTATCAGTCGAGCACTCAGTTCAGCACCTGAGTGTCGTTTGAGTCACAATCTCGACTGTATTTGTTTAGATTGCTTGTGTCGTACAGTACAAGACCCTCTGTGACTGTACTAGTAGTCAAATTCACAGCTTGATGATAATAGCCATCTTGGAAGGATGACAAAATAACAAGGTTTACTGCTAAAGGGGCTGCTCACATATCGCGTCTTTTGCGCGCTCCTATTCATTATTTTCAATGTAGGCGTGTGGCAAGCATGTTTAAAATGGAAGCGACGCGGATGTGGTGCAGCGCGCTCGTTTTTTCCATGTGCGCCCGTGCCGCGGTGAGATGAAAACATCTCAACTTTTCAGAATGCCGCAAGTGCACCGCAGGTCATGTGACAAGAACCATCCAATCAACCCTTTCCCTTACGATCCTAATGGTCGCCTAATCACCTCAGACTAACACGGAGATGTTGTGCAGGAGAGGTAGTTTCACGGCAGAAGCTCTGTTTGGTGATGCTTGGGCCATTTTTTCTTAAAAGATTATCAAACTGGTCCTTGTCAACTCTGAAATAGACTTTGAATCTCTCATCGTCCAGACGGAGGGTAAGTTTGTGAAATTCTCCGTGGTGCACCCAAACACTGCAGGAGTTTTTTCTCCTCCATAAATAAATCTTGTAGTAGAGCTTCTGCAAGGGCTTTTCCGTGATATAAATCCACTTCCGCGTAGTTGTGGAGAAAGCTTTCATGGTTGCATAGCAACGACAGACGCCACAGAAGCGCGAGCTCCCGAGCGCTTGCAAAAGACAGAGGAACCGACGCGGCCCCAAATTGTCTTTTTGAAAATAAGGCTGCATGAGTGATTCGGTGAGTTTGATCCTCTTTTCTTCAGTGTCCAATTAAAAAAGTGAACCAAAATAATACTAAATGTTAAAGTGCTGTTTCACTGTGTCAAATTAGGAGATGTCCCATTAGGAATATTCCCATTCTGATTATCGGCTGAGTATTTTCCATTCTGTAAGAGAGAACAGATTCACAGAAGGTAAATGAAATGAACAGGATTGATGATTCAGTCACACAAACAAGAAAAAAAGGAATCTGTGGTTTCCTTTCCCTGAATATTTGACATAATACTATAGTACAGGGGTCACCAACACGGTGCCCGTGGGCACCAGGTCGCCCCCAAGGACCACATGAGTCGCCCGCAGGCCTGTTCTAAAAATAGCACTTGTGAGCTGTGTCTGAAATTAATTTTTATTCTGTTTCTATTCTTTTTTTAATCACACTTGTATTTATATATATTTAAAAATGACAATATCTTAAAAATATGGTCATTAATACATGAGTTTAGATAAGTTTAGGTGAACTCTGACCTAATCTAGTTCAAATGTACTTTGCGCAAGACAAAAGCAGCGCTCGTGGAGAGTAAGCTAACGTGCGCGTGCGCAACAAAGATGCTACCAGTTTCTTGCCCCAAAAACATGGCAGAAAAAAGGAAGAAAACTTTCACAACGTTGATTTTTCTAACATTACATAATTGATAACTTTTTGAAACAACATAGTTCACGATAGTTCATTAAAGGGGTTTGTCAGTGGCTGGTGAAAATGGGACATTTTTCCTATGAAATGTAGTGATTGTAAGTCATCATCGAAAAATGTAACAATTACTGAGATTAAAGTGCTGAATATTGATATCTGTTTCCCTCCTTATTGTCATTGTTGCTAATTATTGTGAGAAATCATTTACTTGATTAGTGTCTTCACATAGATGAGTATTATTAATATTATATAACTAAAGGCAAACTGAGCGAATGTGTTATTTCAGAAGCGCATATCAAACTGGTAGCCCTTCGTATGACTCAGTACCCATGAAGTAGCTCTCAGTTCCAAAAAGGTTGGTGACCCCTGCTATAGTACAATGTTTGAATGTCATCAGTTCTGGTACGGATTAAAACAATATGAAACTAATCATGAAGAATTTGCGTGTTTCATAATATGGCTGACAAACAATAAAACGGTTGCTTGTGATTTCAAACACTAAACTTTTGATTTTGAATGTCGAACACGTTCATCTTTCTTCCTCACCTAAAATACTTGAACTATATTGGCAAGACAAGACACTTGATCTAAACAAAGTTGCGATTTTTGTTTTTATATAAAATATAAATATAAATCAAGAGTTGTTTTTTCCTCTGCCTCAACTGTGAAGATCTGCTTTGATGGTGAAAAACAAGGACAATAAGGAAAACTTTATCTTACACTCTGACCCTAAAGCAGTAAAATACTTATTACAAAATAATATAAATTAACAATCACATAAATATATACTCATGTCACTGGGGGGGACAGCTGTATGGTGATGTGACCCAAAGGTGATGTTTATAATAATACATTCTAAATAGAAACCAAGTACTTAACACTGTTGGAAAACTAATTTTATTTAACAGTTTGAACATAAAATAAAAAATGTAATATTTTGTTTTATGGAATTAAATTGATTTAAAGTAGTCTCAATTAAGAAAAGACTGCCTTAAAATTGTCAATCCTCTTGTTTTATTCAAATCTCACCTGTACATGTTCTCGAGGGTTCGAGCAACTGTCCTCCCGTCTCTCTGTCAGTGACGTCACAGCCTTTCCTACAGACCAGTTAGGACATAGCAGTAATAAATTAAAAGACTAAAATTTGATAAAGTATGATAAGATATTTGGTGCAAAACAAATTTGATTTATTGTGAAAGGATAATTCTACTCCGGATGCAAGCAGCACGTAGGCAACAAAAGAAAGCAGAACCCAACGTCAGGTTGACGTCGGACAGATGTTGCATTTCGGTTGAAAATGAAAATCGGGTTGGATTTTGGTTACACAGAAACAACGTCAGCTGACCTCGGTATCGGACATCAATTTAACATTGACATTAGACGCTGAATTTACATTGAATTTTGGTCACCCGACGTCGCAACCGAAATTTAACCAAATATCAACGTTTTATGATGTTGTGTGCCTGCTTGGAATAATCTGTTATGTCTCATTTAGCAGACGATGTTATCCAAAGTGACAAGTAGGAGAGCATTTAACACACACTCGGCACAATCCGGCGCGACGTGAAGAGGTCCGTATGGGTTCTGTTGTCTTACACGTCTTACTATGTTACAGTAGGTTAAATCATAACATTGGAACTTTATCGTGTGATTCATGTCGTCGCGACATACTGTAACACATACTTACAGTGTGTGTTTGAAAAAAGGATGTAATCGTTCTCTGCTTTTTTCTGGGGTGCATTTTACCTCAGACAGCCAAACAGCAAAGTAATTGAACAAACGAAAATTCGCAAGAGCAACAAAAGATTTGAAGCTCATGACAGACACGCCCAAGAGATGATTCACGCTGTGATTGGCTGAATGTTAGTTCACTCAAGTCTAAGTAACAAATCAGAGAACACGGGCGAAAATATTGGCGCTGGGTCAAAAAAAAAAAAAAGGCGGGGATAGAATCACCTGTTTCTAAAAGTGCGAGGTATGTGTCCCCCCCGTCCTCCCCAGTTGCTACGCCACTGTGATTTCGTCTCGGACTCCTGCCGCCTGTTTGAACAATAATGACAAACTCAAATAAACACACATGACTTTGGTGAATTACAATGAAAACTCATTTTCGTATCTTGCATCATATCTTTTGTAAAATCAGCTGGTATACTCACCATTACTTGCTTCACGCTTGCGATAGTAAATCACAGCAGCAGTTACAGCAGCAGCAGCCACCAGAACAACAGCAACAACAACAAAAACAACTATTCCTCCAATAGCACCTGGAGACAGACCTGAACCTGGAACAGATAAATACAGACAGTCATATCAATTTTACTGATGTTTTTACTGATATTTACACCTTTCTGTTTTGTTCATCAGTTGTGAGGTACTGATTTAACTGATAAATGGAGGGTTTTTGAGGAACCGGAACCAAAATGACATCAAAGCACTTTGAGCTCAACAGGAAACATCAACGCTCTCAGGAAAACTGATTTTGTGCATTGTGCAGGTTAACAACGTTCATGAAAATGTTGGTAAAAACGGTCCACAATGAAAGGCACTATATAATGCACTGACAGACTAAATGACACTCACCAGTGACGGCAACACTGAAGATCCTTCTAATGCTGAAACTGCTGCTTTTGCTGGTGATCAGTAGTTTATATTCTCCAGAGTCTGTGTTTCTGGTGTTCATGATGGTCAGAGATCCAGTCTGATTCAGCTTCAGTCTGTCTCTGAATCTCTCTTCACACTGAACATCTGTACAGATCTTACTCTGATCTCCAGTGATTTCAGCGATGAGAATCTCATTATAATACCACGTCATCACATGATTTGGGTTGTTTAGAACACCAGGATCTAAAGTAACAGATTCTCCTTCGTTCACTGACTTTCTCTTCATTTCATCTCGTTCAGAAACACCTGAAACACAAACCAACAGATGGAGGATCTTTTTGCTGAAAATGACAAACTACACCTTATAAAAGCTGTGGATATGAAAATGATTATTTTATTGTACATGATCAAAAGATTTAATTTAGGCTTTTAATCAATTAAAAACATTGGTCAACATATGGTAAACACTCCAACAGGTTTGTAAAGACATGCATTGATTATAACGAGTGTTCTTTTTCTGCAGTCATATCATGGTCTGGCTGAATACACAGGTAGTTCCAGTCAGTTTAATCACCATTAATGTACTGCCTTTATTGAAACCACACACAATGGACAGTTCATGGACAGCGCATCTCTCCACTTCCTTCCAAAACATCCCAGTAACAGTCATAGTCGATTACATCATTTGGAGCCGGAGTCTGTGCAGTAGTGATTGTAGTGGAGCCACGGCAATCTTTGTCAGCATTTGAGCGTGTGGTTAAAAACTAGCCTCGAGCACCATCTGCCGTTAAAAACCAAGCTCAGAATCGATTCGAAACAGAATCGCAATGGATTCAGAAAATTTCAGAATCATTTCTTGATTCATGATTCAACGATTTATTGTCCCAGCCTTACTAACGCTTAAAACCGACAGCCCTATTTGAAATTATTGTAGCATTTAATTTAAGTAATTAAATTAAATGCTTAAATTTAATTAGGGCTGTTGATTTAAAGTGTTAATTAAATTAATTATGGCAAAAAATAACACATTCAAACTTAACGCATTTATTGCACTTGCCCCACCCCAGACATTACATACAGTCGACTGATGACGAATATGATGCAGGGCAACAGCTCACTGTGGGATGAAGCCTATAGAATGCAGTGTTTTAAAGAATGCTCCTAAAATTTGAGTTTTTGTCTCAAATCACACAAGTAATGAGTGCAGTATTACACAAATGCTGTTTTTGTCCCATAGCCTATATAACGAGTGAATCAAACTGATTTTATACAACAGTTCAGTAAATAAGAAATGAAGTGTGTTATTTTAGACAAAATACTGCCTATTTTGTTCAATTTTGCCAAGTCCAACAAGCCTGAAGAGAGCCATTTATTTCACTTCTGAATGAATCGTCCATTTGAATAAATTGAATGAATGAATGAACGACTTCACCATTAAGACATTCAACACCACCTACTGACATTTTTAGTTTCTTATTTAGAGTCTAATTTTATTTAAAAATAATTACATATTTCCATATTAATAAAAAAAATAAATAAAAAGAAGTTACAGTTCATCCAAAAATGAAACTTCAGTCATCATTTACTCAACCTCTTAATCCAAAAGTACAATAATAAATAAATAAGTAAATAATAAAATTCTATGTTAATTCAAATAAAATATTTCTTTCTGAAGTTACTTTTTCTAATACCTATTTGATGCTTTACACAACAAAAACAACATCAAATTATTTTTGAAATGTAATTTTAGCGTAACACTTTTTCCTCTGTCTGATTGAAAGCCGGCAGAATGCTACAGTGCATGCAGATTTATTAGGCACGTTGATTTTCTGATCATATTTTTTTTCCAAGTACATCTTATGTAATACTAGAAAGTGCAGTTAAGGCATGACCATTAGACAGTGAAAAGAACCAATAAGCCATAACTGATGAAAATAACCGTCATTTATACCCTTATGGTCAAATATTGAGCTGCAAAAATCAAGTTGTCAACAGCATGAAGTTGTCTGTGCTGGAAAGTGACCATGGTATAATCCATGTGATTCTTCGCCTCCACATTGTGCATTAAATTGTGTAATAAACACCTAGCCATTGATTATCTCTTACATAATCCATTTACAATTTGAAGAAACATTTCGTGCTGCTAAGACTCACTTATATTCTAAACAACAAATACACAATATAAACATATATGACCCGATTTACATGTTAAATGACTCACCATGAACAGCTAAATTGAAGATCTTTTCACTGTTGCGGCTCGTGATCTCCAGATGATATTCTCCAGAGTGTGTGGTTCTGATGTTCATGATGGTCAGAGATCCAGTCTGATGATCCAGCTTCAGTCTGTCTCTGAATCTCTCAGTACCTTCATTACACTGAACATCTGTACAGATCTTACTCAGATCTCCCCTGATTTCAGCGATGCGAATGTCGTTAAAATACCATTTAATTCTGTCTCGTTGGTTTGTTGTAATATTGGTGTTTAGAGTGACTGAATCTCTCTCCATCATAGACACAGACTCTCTGTCTGGATCAGCACCAGAAACACCTGGAGGAGAAATTAACAATTACAAATCATGTCTGGGACAGTCAGAGAAAATTATACAACAGGAAAGTGCTGTGAAAATGTTATTCTACAGATAATACAGACTGTGAGAAATACGTCTGGATTAATAATGCAACACATGCAAACAAACAGCAGAAGATCATTGATTCACACATTCAATACGAGTCTCATGAGTGATCTTGAACAAAATCATTATTTTTGTGCATTTATATGGGGATCATAACATATTTTCATAGACCTTAATGGATATCTCACCTTTAAAAACACTGGCATATAGTCCAAAGTCATTTTCAAATAATACTATTCTTATACTAATTCACAGTATTGCTTTTTTTCTTCAAATCTACAGTTTGTCTGACCAAGTACTAATAATGTCTTCAGTTTTCCATGACTTTAGCAGACACATTCATGTCCATAGTCAGGCCCATTATAGAGACATTCGAAATTATTATTAATTTTATATTTAAACTTTTTTAAATTTTAACTTTGATACAGAGTTGTAGTAGTACACGGAGACCCCGACGTTTATGTTCCCTTACAAAAATTAACCATGGTTTTACAAATAAAACCAAAGACCGTGTTTATTGTTGTTAAACCATGGCAACTACAAATTAACCATGGTTTAGTTACGTTAACCATAGTTTAACCATGGTATTTGTACCATAGCGACTGTGGTTATACAAATGGTAATCAATCCGCCAAAAAAACCTAGCTACTACACTCTTACTATAACAAAACAATGGTTATTTTCACAAATGTAGGCCTATGAACCTACTACAAACTTTCGTTTTGAAAATTGTTTTGCAGTTGGGAGGTTAAATCCTCCCTCTCTACCAGATCAAACTGCGTAAAAACATTAAACAATAAAGGACTCCTTGATCTACTACATAAATATATTCACCATTTAATAGTTGATCATACGTGAGCGAGTGAGAACTAATCTGTTAATGACGTCGCGATGCTACAGGAAATGGTTCACTCTTCTCCCTCAGAAACAAATCTAAATAGACAATAACAACATGTCTTATAAATAAATGGCTTACCAAGCAGGAGCAAAACACACAGTACGAGAGAACTGCCCAGCATTATATTCCCCACTTTTCCAGAAGTCCACATTCTGTCGAATGTTTATGTCGAGCCTATGTTTTGGAATGAAATCGAAAGTAACATAGGCTATAGGACGTGAAGAAGCCGCGTCAAAAACATTAACAGCGCTCGTGTAGTTTCGACGCCGGAGCTGCGAAACGAGTGTAAAACAAAAATAAAAACGGATTGTGTTATTTTTGCTTTGCCTCATCTAATAGATGTAAGTTGTGACATTCGCTAATCGCGTGAGCCCTTTGCAGCAGGCAAGGGAGTGTCACTACTCGATCTTCTTCTTCTTCGTTTATTGGCGGTTCGCATTCTAATAAAGAGCATTACCGCCATCTACTGGGTAATGGATCAGAGAATTTATACTATTACTCCCAGACCAATCCAGACTCGAGCTTTCAATGTTGCTGCGTGTTCAGCTCCTCCATCTACAGCCCAAGTCCATCACGGTCCAAAGAGTATAATTATGACACTTATACTATTAATTATTGTTGTCTTTCTATATTCTATTAATTAAATAAGTTCTATTTAAAAAACGTATTAATAGACTTCCTCCTTCTACTGGGTTTAATAACTTATTTAATGTTAATTGTTGTTCCCCTTTCTTCTTAAATTCTTCAATTATTTTCTTTCCTCTGAATATCTATTACACTCAATAAGTACATGTTCTACTGTTTCTCTGATTCCACACCAATCACACAGTCCAGTAGGATGTTTCCCTATTATATGCATTGTTGAATTAAGTCCTGTATGTCCCAGTCTTAGTCTAGATATAATACAATCTTCCTTCCTTCTCCTACTTGAATTTCTTCCTCTTCCTACTAATGGTTGTATTAAATGTAGATGTCTTCCCTTTTGTTCATTATCCCAATGCGATTGCCAAATTTTAATTATCTCCCTTTTTATGATTGATTTGAGTTCTGCTTTGCTGTACTTTATTTGCATATCTATATTTTCTTTTGCCATCGCTCGTTTGGCAAGTTTGTCAGCAGCTTCATTCCCTGACACTCCTGTATGTGCCGGAACCCACACAAACTGAACCATCTTATTTGTTTGATTCATCATGTACAACAACTGTAAGATCTCTAAAACAATATCTTGCCTAGTTTCTGATTTTTGCTCTTCTAAGCATAACAAGGCTGAACTTGAATCTGTGCATATTATCGTTTTATTTAGTTCCATTTCGTTTATTTTATTCAATGCTATCATAATTGCTAGTAACTCTCCTGTAAACACAGAGACATGATCTGATATTCTCTCTCCTCTAGCCACTTTTAACCTTGGAATAATATATGCTGCCCCCACCTGACCATTCTGTGGATTCTTAGATGCGTCTGTGAAAACCTGTATATATTCCTCATACCTAGATCCAATATATTCTTTTGTCATCTCTGCTTCTAATATTCTCTGTTCTTTATCTTGTCTAGATTCCAATAAGAAAAAATCTATTTTTGGTCTTGGTAAAATCCATAATGGCATTGTTGGTAAAATTACTGCTGGAATAACATTATATTGATTTAATTTCATATCCTGAATTAATTCCTTAATGATCCAACCAAAACTATTACATTTCCTTTTCTCATGTTCCCAACATGTCTCAAGTATGCTTTTTGCCGGGTGATTATCCTCCTGTCCTTTTAGGTTTGCCCAGTATGTCAGTATCAGTTGCTTTCTTCTTAAATTTATTGGCATCTCCCCCATCTCCACCTGTAACGCTGGAACTGGGGAGGAAGGATAAGCTCCACAACAAATTCTCAAGGCTTGTGACTGAATTCTCTCTAATTTTCCTAATTGTGACTTATTAGCTGATCCATATGCTATACAACCATAGTCTAATACTGCTCTTATCATTGTTGAATAAATTGTTTTTAATGCTAATCTATCAGCCCCCCATTCACGTCCCGATATACACCTCATTACATTTAAAATCTTCTTACATTCATCCTCCATCTTATTTATATGTGAATTCCATGTAACTTTTGTATCAAACCACATACCTAAGAATCTTATTACTTTAACTTGTTCTAATTCTTTTTTATATAACTTCAACTTTGAATCTACGTTTGACTTTTTATTTGTAAAGAAAATATATTTGGTTTTCTCCACTGAGAATTTAAAGCCCCATTTATGAGACCAGCTCTCAACATTTTTTAAGGCAGATTGCATTTTATTAACAATATAATCAACATTCCTTCCTCCAAGCCAAAGAGCTCCATCATCAGCAAACAACGATTTATTTATATTTCTATCTATTGACGCAAATACATCATTTATCATAATAATAAACAACAGAGGACTTATGACACTACCTTGAGGAGTTCCATTCTCAATTATTCCTCTTCTTGATATATATTCCCCAATCTTTACTGTAATATTTCTTTCAATTAAAAACTCTTTAATCCAATTGTATAATTTTCCATCTACTCCAATTTGATCTAACTTTATCAACAAACCTTCTTTCCATAACATGTCATATGCTTTCTCCACATCAAAGAAAACTGCTATTACGGTTTCTTTATTTATCAAAGCTTTCCTAATATCCGTTTCCAGTTTAATAATTGAGTCCATTGTTCCTTTTCCATGTCTGAAACCGTTTTGATATGGAGAAAAAAAATTATTTTTTTCCATTTGATACATTAAACGATCAGTAATCATTTTTTCCATTAATTTACCTAGATGTGAAGTTAACGCTATTGGTCTGTAATTTAAAGGATTACTTGGATCTTTACCTGGTTTTTTAATAGGAATTACTAATGCCTCTTTCCAGCTCTTAGGTAAAATCCCTTCTTCCCATACCCTGTTATAAAACTCTAAAATGACATTAAGGGATTCATCACTTAACTTTTTTAACATAACATAACTAATTTCGTCTATACCTGGAGTTGAAGCCTTCGTGTTTTTTAATGCCCTCTTTAACTCTAAAAATGAAAAAGGAACATCTAGTAATCCATTTGTTATTCTCCTTTTTTCCATAATATTTGGATATTCTTTTAACATCTTCGTCCTCATTTCCTTACATTCCATTGTCAAATTTTCTGAACTATTTATCTTTGAAAATTCTTTACGAAACATTTCTGCTTTCTCTTCCTCACTTATTGCAATATCTTCCCCAATATTTAACACAGGGTAATCGTATTCTCTCCGAATCCCACTCATCTTTCTTATCATATTCCACACTTCTTCAATAGGTGTATTATTCCCAATTTCCTCACAAAATGATCTCCAGTATTCTTTCTTCACCTCCCTTATGGTTCTTCTAGTTTCTGCTAGAGCCTTTTTATATATTATCATGTTTTCCCAATTATGAGTTTTCTTTAAAATTTTGAATGCTTTTCTTTTCCTTTTTACTGCCATAGTACACCTCTCATTCCACCATGGTACTATTTTCCCCACCCTCTTTCCTTTGCTCTTTGGAATGCATTCATTAGCAGCACTTTGTATCACGGATATTAACTCTTTATACTTACTTTCAATTTCTATACCTTCCTTTATCTTAATCATTTTCAATCCTTCCTCACTCACTCTTTTGAATTTTTCCCAGTCAGCTTTCTCATACCTCCACTTTCCTCTATTTCCATGTTTTACTTTCATTGTCTCATTACTTACAATTGTAGTTATAATAGGAAAATGGTCACTACCAATTGGAGTTTTTAATACCTCCCAATTTATTATTCCACCTAATGCTTTAGAAACTATTGTTAGATCTATTGCTGACTGCCTTCCTGAATTTACATCCATTCGTGTACATGTTCCATCATTAATGCAAACTAAATTTTCTTTTTCCATCAACTCTTCAATGATTAAACCATTTGCATCTGTCAATAGACTTCCCCATAACGTGTTATGTGCATTAAAATCCCCGCACCATATGACTCTATCTCCACTTAGTCCCTTTATTGCTCCCATACTTTCCTGTGTAACTTTTTTACATGGATTATAAAAATTTACTATAATATAATTCCTATTTCCATACCATATTTCTACAACTATATACTCCATTGTTGTCCCTTTCTCTTCAACTTCTACCTGAAGAGCTGCTATGGGAGATGTTCTGAACGCACCACAGCATATTCTTAGAGCTTGATTTTGTATTGCTTCAATCTTTTTGAGTATGGTCTCGGCTGCAAATCCGTAAATTATACTTCCATAATCCAAACTTGATCTGAGTAATGTATTATATATTCTTTTCAACGATAATCTACAACAGGAAACAAAATCTACAATCTCATTTCTTGATCTGTTTTTTAGCATGTACAGCAAACGTCAGCCTAGATTCCATCCATACACCGAGATATTTGACTACTGTAACTTGCTCCAGTTCCTGCTTATATAACTTTAACTTAACCTCTGGAACTTTTTTCCTTTTAGTAAAACATATAACTTGAGTTTTAGCCACAGATAATCTAAAGCTCCAATTATTTGCCCACACCTCCACTTCATCTACTGCTTTTTGAATACTTTGTGATACATATGAAATATTACGTCCTCTTTTCCATAATGCCCCGTCATCAGCAAATAATGCTTTTTCTACGTCACCTTTTAAATTACTAAAAATATCATTTATCATAATAGTAAAAAATACTGGGCTGCATACACTTCCTTGCGGAGTTCCGGTTTCTATCTTGTATGTCTTAAAATACTCTACTCCAACCCTTACTTGAATTATTCTTTCAAGAAGGAAATCCATAATCCAATTGTACAACTTTCCTCCTATTCCCATACAATTAATTTTTATTAAAAGTCCCTCTTTCCAAAGCATATCATATGCTTTCTCGATATCGAATAATACCCCAACTAATACCTCTTTATTTGCTTGAGCTTTCCTGATATCAGCTTCTAGAATTAAAACAGCATCCATAGTACTCCGACCTGCCCTAAATCCAATCTGATATGGTGATACAAGTCCTTTAGATTCCAATATATAGTTTAGTCTTCGTATAATCATTTTTTCCATCAGCTTACATAAATTAGAAGTTAATGCAATTGGTCTATAATTAATTGGATTAGATTTGTCCTTTCCTGGTTTACCTATTGATATTATTATTCCATGCTTCCACGAAGAAGGAAGCTTTCCTGGATTCCATATCTTGTTGAAAAGATATAAAATTACTTTCAAAGATCTATCTGATAAATGTTGAATCATTGCATAACAAATATCATCTCTTCCAGGAGAAGGATGTTTAAGTCCCCCAAGAGCCGTCTTTAATTCATATATACTCAAATCTGAATCTAAAGAGTCTCCAGTAGGATTCCTTTTCTTCATCACATCTGGATGTTGACTCTTATTCTGATTTCTATTCTTTTTAATATCCTCTGATACATTATCATCACTATGAACTTTAACAAATACTTTAGCCAGCATTTCAGCCTTTTCTTTATCTGCCACAGCCATTTTTCCTACATCATTTTTTAAAACTGGTGTAGCTTGATTTCTATATATTCCTCCCATTTTTTTTAATTGATCCCCATACTTCACTTATTTCAATATCTTCTCCTATTGAATTACACCAATCTCTCCAGTACTTCTTTTTAGCTGTTCGTACTATTCGTACTATTACTTCAGCTTGTGCTTTCTTGTAATTGATAAAATCTTCAAATAATTTTTTTTTCTTAAATGCTTTATTCCTATTTTTAACAGCGTTACTACATTTTTCTGTCCACCACGGAACTTCGAGTTTATTATTGGCGGTTCCCATTCTTATAAAGAGCATCACCGCCATCTACTGGATCAGAGACATTATATTCCTACTCTCAGACCAGTCAGGACTCGTGTTTCAATGTTGATGCGTGTTCAGCTGCTCCATCTATAGTCCATCACAGTCCAGAGAAGAGAAATAATAATACTTAGGCTATCATAATAGTAATATCTATATTCCATGAATTAAATGAGTTCTATTCTTTGCTTTTAGCTGCATTACCGCCACCAACTGAAGGAGTGTGGAACAGCAATGCAGAAGGATTACTCTCACTAAATTAGAAAATAATAATAATAACAATAAGAAGAAATAATAATTAGTTCATTAATTATATTCTCAAATATAGTCTTGTTGCTTTTTTAAAAAACAAATTTTTTTAAATTGTATGCCTTGGATTTTTCCCCCCACAATTTTTATGGGCAACACCAGTCTTTCATTTTAATTCAACTGTCCATTCTACATTACAATGACTGCACACCCCACCCTGTTGAAAAAATAAATCAGTTATGCATGTTTTGATGCATGAAAGCTGGTTTAAGATGGTCAAATGTTGGTCCTAAGCAAGTAGCTCCAGCTCAGGACCAGCTTAAACCAGCTTTCATGCTGTTTTCTTAAACCAGAAAAGTTTATTCTGTTCTCTTTTTATGATGCTTTTTTATTACCGTTAATTTATTTTAGTAACGTAGGTTACCATTAAGTCCAGTATGACCCAGGCTTTATGTTATATTATAGGCTTTTCTACTTGCAATGTATTTTCATCTGTAATCACAAATGATCTGATTTCTTGAACACAACCCTCACCACTCAACGCCGGAGTTTTTGTCCAGTGCTATTATTATTATTCAACCTGGCTGCCATGTCAAATCACACATATGCTTGCCGGTTCAAATTGTAGTGGTTTGTGAACAACCACTTTAATAACAAGAGTGTTTATCCTGGGATGTGTAGGGCGTTGATAGGCGACACGTATTTCATGACATTCTATTTAAATGTGTTTTTATATCTAGTCTTACCCTAGAGTTGGTTCACCCTTCGCTATGTTGGCACTGTTATATACTGTTCATCCAAAGCATCTATGAAATATTTACTTTTTTGTTTGTTTATTTAAATGAACAATGATGATGTATTATTTTATCTTACTGATTTATTTTTCAATGATTCAAGTCAAGTCACATTTATTTATATAGCGCTTTTTATAATGCACATTGTGTCAAAGTAGCTTTACAGTAATAATTAGCAAATAATTTTGGCTCTTAAAGAAAATGGTGTCATTGTCCAGCTTAAATAAATTCAGTATGTATTCATTCCATTGTAAAAATCAATAGTTATTAATTAAGTTTAATTCATCTGTATATCAGCACTGGAGAAAACAGTGATGTAATCGTCCAGCTCAGTTCAGTTCGCATACAAAGGCGCCAATAGAGGCAGATCAAAAACATTGTTGAATACCAAGTTAAGTGTCCCCAACTAAGCAAGCCAAAGGCAACAGTGGTAAGGAACCCAAACTCCAACAGGAGACCAAAATGGAGAAAAAAACCTTGGGAGAAACCAGGCTCAGTCGAGGGGCCAGTTCTCCTCTGGCCAACAGCTTGATTGATTCAGGCAGACTTACAGGTTATAAGTCCGATTTGAGATCGCAACAGTCAAAATATTTAATCCAGTTCCATCTAGTGGAAGATTGTATTCATCACGCCGGTATGGGACGGTTTGTTGGGGATCTGTGACACTGGCTGACGTGTCGGGAAGGCCTTCACAAGGGATGATCTAGTTGACACAGTCTCTGCTGACACTTCAGGGTTGCATTGTGGTCGTGTATAGGCGCAGGTCCTCCATCTGACCTGGATGCGGCCCGGATCCGACTGATTACGGTAAACCTCGGGATAAGGAGAAAGACAACTATTAGCATAGACGGCATTCTTCTTCTGATTTATCGAGTACATCCCTTGTTATAAGAAGTATTCCCAGTTCCGGCTGACCTGATGTGTGCAGCCTAACAATCCTTTAACGGATATGAAGACATAAATTGATAATGTGTCATGTGTATGCCAGGTTAAAGAGATGCGTTTTTAGTATAGATTTAAACTGACAGAGTGTGTCTGCTTCCCGAACAATGCTAGGAAGATTGTTCCAGAGTTTAGGTGCCAAATAGAAGGATCTATCGTCTGAAGCTGATTTTGATATTCTAGGTATTAACAACTGGCCTGAATTCTGAGATTGTAAAAGACGTGAAGGACGATAATGACGATTAAGAGCTCACTCAGGTACTGGAGAGCTAAACCATTTAGTGCTTTGTAAGTAATCAGCAAGATTTTACCATCTATACGATGTATAATAAAGAGCCAATACAGTGTTGACAGAACCGGGCTAATATGGTCATACTTCCTGGTTCTAGTAAGGACTCCGCATTTTGGACCAGCTGGAGTTTGTTTATCAACCAGGCAGGGCAACCACCCAGTAGAGCTTTACAGTAATCTCGTCTTGAGGTCACGTTGCAAGTCATTTTTTTATTTAGATGTGTTTACAGCAAAATTATTTGCAAAAATAAAGGGTTTATTCTTTCTAAATACCTCATTTTGTAATTTCATTTGTTTTACTTTTGTTAGAGATAACTGGAATGACAGTTACTCAAATGCATTTGTTACTCTTACTAAAGAGCCTACTGGATACATTACTGACTCAGTTATTCTTGCATTTAATGTCCCATATAGCCTACCTCATATGAAATTAATTACTAATTACTGCCCTCTACAGGTCAAAGTTTGAACTAATTCTTATACTTGGACGAGCATATTGTATATGACAATTTAGTTTACACTTAGCAGCATCTACACTGACAGAATTCTACAGGAAGAGGAGAGCTAATGCAAGACGAGCATGTATGGTAAAAAGTATCTAATTTTTTTTTAATTTTTTTTTTGAAAATGACCAATTGTTTCGCTGTTACCCCTATTCATGGTCTGGGATCATGTAGACCCTTTGTAGCTGCACTGAAACTGACATTTGGACCTTCAACTCATTGAACTCCAGTGATGTCCACTATATGGAGAAAACCCCTGAAATGTTTTCCTCAAAAACCTTAATTTCTTTTGGACTGAAGAAAGACAAACATGAATATCTTGGATGACATGGGGGTGAGTAAATTATCAGGAAATTAACTCAAAAGTGAACTAATCCTTTAGGATTACAGAATAAGTTCTCCAGAGTATGTTCTTCACAATGATGTATATCAATAATCAGTACACAGACATGTCTTGATTTGACCTTTTGTTAAATTAATAACCAAAGTATAATCATCAACAATAATAGGAAGAATGAAATTTATGTCAAATGATTGATAAATACAAACAAACATGTTTTTCCAGAAAAAAACCCGCAACTTGTTCCAAACCTTTATGAGTTTCTCTGTTGAACACAAAAGATGTTATTTTGAGGAATGTTAGTAACCATACAGCTGACTTAGATAATATACATTTTGGTTACACTTTATTTGACAGTGCCTTAGTTACATTGTAATTACTCAAATAAGTACTGAGTACTATTAATTAACTACATATACTTATTATACAGTTAGTTAGGGTTTGTTTTAGGGTTAGTTACTTGTAACGATGCATAATTTAATGTTATTACCTTATGTTATAAGTACATGTAGTAATGTGCAACTATGGCACTGTGAAATAAAGTGTTACCTATATAAGTCAGTAAGGGCTAGAAACAGTTTAACAGAACAAAGAAATTCACCCTGAAGTTGTTCTAAACCTGTATGAGTAAATGATAACTGTTAGGATTATCTGCAGGAGTATCTTTTAACAGCCACCAGGGGCACTCCACCTTGAACTATTGCCACACCATTGGACTCCATTTCCTACAAGTCATCATGCAGGAACTAATCACAAACTCACCAGTTTCCCATCAGGGAGCACATTTCACAGCATCTCCGTACCTTGACACTGATCACCCCATCCAGCTGAAGCTCATTACCTGGACTATATAAGTGGCATTAAGTCTTGTATTTACCACGGTGTACATTTCTGAGCATTTTTTCCTGTTTTGCCTACCTGTTGTGACTCAGTCTGTTTCCTGTTATTTGATTACTCGCTATCTGCCCTGACCCTTGCTTGTTGTACTGGACTGTGATGATTTGCTGCCTGTCTCGACCTACTGCCCTGCTTTCTGCCTGTCCTTTGCTATTCATGTGCTGTTGTTTGACCATTGCCTGTACGATTACACTCTTTGTTAATAAAGCCTGCACTTGGATCTTCACCTACGTTGTCACGTACCCATTCGCTAAAATAACAGAATATCACCCGTAATCTATATTTACTCACCCTCAAGTTGTTCTAAACCTGTATGAGTTTCTGTGTTGAGGGTCTATGGGAAAATTCAATGTACCACAATATAAAAGTTTACATAGATCTAACATTTCTTCAGGAGGAGACAATGAAGTAAATCATTCCAGATATCCAATGACTTCAACACAATCTAGGATTTTATGGATTAATTTTATTTCATTGCAAAGCTATTCAGAGTAGGAGGGACGTCAGACTGTGAGGTTCACAACAGCAGCACAGGAAGAAGCCCTTCACCTACAAACTAAACACACACATCAAACAAATGGCCACTCTCTTGCAAAAGCAGTTTGTCCACCCAGCAGATCAAACCATTTTCCGAAGAAAACCGACCACAGCAGGTTTCAGTTTGACTCAGATGTTGAGCTGCCAGTGTCACACCTCAGTAAGACTGTGAGATAGCCAAAACTACCTTTCAGAAACCAATGTTTACATTAAAAACATATTTTCCATTTGATTAACATTCTTTTTAAGTGCATTTGACCAATAAATCTGTATCACAGTATTTAAGTTTTACTATACATCACAGTATTGGTTTTCCATTACTGGGCCTTTATATATGTTTATTGTAGATTATTTTAATGTCAGGAAAATAATAATAATAATAATAATAATAATAATAATAATACTAGTAGTAATAATAGTAATAGTTATAATAGAAGTGCACTCTGTGTAAGAGTAATGTATTTGTCAATTTCGTCAAATTAAACCAAACTTTTTTTTTTTGACAGGTTGTTGTGAAGACCTTTAATTCTGTTTGCATTAATGTCATGACGATAGTTTATCAAAAGAAATGGAGAAATGCTCATAGAGGGACTCTATGCAGGTGAAGTTGATGTGTTCATGTCCTCATATAGTGAGAGGGCAGACACTGTAAACACCACAAGCGTCACGGATGCTTGAGGACTAGATAAAACTGCGGCACTCGCACCAGATCGAGCGTTTTCAGCAGATCTTATTAGATCAGAGTTTTCATTGAACCACCGGAGAAAATGTTTCAGATGCTTATTTTGCTCTGTTTGTATTGGTGGAGACTGATAGGTGAGCTATACCTATATTTCTTTACTGGTTTTAGAGACATTTTTTGAGAAATTTAGAATTTTTAAAAAAATGTTTTTTAAGTTTTAGAAATCATTCAAAATCTAACATATATTATTGTAAGATCTACTTTGGATTCAGGAATCTTTTTTTTAATTAGCCAAATATAAAAATATGAAAATGTCTAGCAGAATTAAAGTTGACGTTTTACTCGGTTATTAACTTGTTATTAACTTGTTATTAACTTGCCATGTAGCTTCAAATGTTAAGCAGATAAACACATTAAAGATCAAATGTAACTTTTCACTTTGTCTTTTCTCACGCAAACGATGATAAACCGAGTTTTAAATTTCTTCTTGTTCTCCAGGTGCGTTTGGTGAGTCCGTATCAGCGACGGAGGGTGAATCAATCACCCTAAAAACTGATCTTACTACAATACATGAAGATGAAGATTTACTGTGGAAATATGGAGCTGAAAAGTCTCTAATAGCTGAAATCAGTAGAGCTGCTGGAATCTTCAACACATCTGATGTTCCTGATGGGAGATTCAGAGACAGACTGAAGCTGGACGATCAAACTGGATCTCTGACCATCACAAACATCACAACTGAACATGCTGGAGATTATGAAATACTAATAAGTGGAGCAAAACGATCATCAAAATCATTCAGTGTTTCTGTCTATGGTGAGTGGAGATCATTTCTTTGGTCGTTAAAATATACTTGCTATTAGGAAATTGTTGAGGAATATTTTGAGTTCAATACAAGTTAAACTTAATCGGCAGCATAATGTAAATGTAAAAATATGGTTACGGAAAGAAAAAAAAAAGGTTACGGCAAGACTCAATTTGATAAGGATTCAAAAGGAGAAATGTTTATTATTTAATATAAATGCAAAAATTCTTCAATTGAAACTTGCAGTATTTGAACTGAAGGAAGCTGTTTAAATCATCATTTTTTGCATCATTTTGAGGTTTTAGGTATTTACACAGAAAGTCAGCTAGTATTTTTAACACTAAAATCATGTTAACACTTGTATTGTTCATATCCTATTAAAACGCCATTCACTTCCATTGAAAAATAACAGATTTTTGCGTTTCTGCTGGACAAATGGAAATAAATTGTGTTAATCGACATTATGGCACAAATGCTGTAAACTGAGCTTCACTTGTATTGAACTCTGAATGGTCCTTATTTATAGTTTAAGATGACAATTCGTGGCCTAATGGTGAGGGAGTCGGGCTTGTAACCTGAAGGTCGCTGGTTCGATTCCCATGCCGGCAGGAATTGAAGGTGGAGATTGGGAATGAACAACACTCTCTCCACCTTTGATACCATGACTAAAGTGTCCTTGAGCAAGACACCTAACCCTAATTGCTCCCCTTGTAAGTCACTTTGGATAAAAGCGTCTGCTAAATGAATAAATGTAAATGCAAACACTAACTGATTATCATGACTCACCGACACTAACCACTGTCGACTAGATTTACCCACATTTCTCATTTTTCAGCTCGTCTGCCTGTTCCTGTCATCAGCAGTAACTCTTCACAATGTTCTTCATCATCATCATCATCATCATCATCATGTTCACTGGTGTGTTCAGCTGTGAATGTGAGTCATGTGACTCTCTCTCCTGGTACAAAGGAAACAGTTTATTGTCCAGCATCAGTGTGTCTGATCTCAGCATCAGTCTCTCTCTACCTCTGGAGGTGGAATATCAGGATAAAAACACCTACAGCTGTGTGCTGAACAATCCCATCAGCAACCAGACTCAACATCTGGACATCAGACACCTCTGTCACACATGTGCAGGTACAGCAGAGATGATATTGATGATAATTAAGCTCATCTATCAGCTGATATTCACTCTTCGGCTCATTTTGTTCATTACAGATCAAGGCCTACCTTTATTGTACATAGTGTCGATCTCTGCTGCTGCTGCTGGGTTTCTGCTGATTTCTTCTGTCGTCGTGATCTGCTGCATCTGCAATAAATGTAAAAAAACAGGTAAGGAGAGCAGTTATTAACTACAAATCTGAAGCGGAAATATTTATTAGTTACACATTTCTATATAAGCCTGCAAGCTCTGTTTTAACAGTCTGTATTCTTGTTACTGCAGTTCAGACCCAGGAGGAAGACAGAACTGATTCAGCGCTGTGTAAACCAGAAACGCGAAAGAAGGTAAGAAGTTGTTGCAGTCAGTCAGTGCGATTGAAGTTTGCAGCATCAGACGGTCAGCGAACAGACGTGGGTGGTTTATCGACTCAACGGTCACGTTCAACCTTCAGTAGAGAGCAAAAAGGACAGTTTTTATGTCTTTTACATCAAACGTATGTATTTTTTGCACCTCGATGTAATACTGAGTTAGTTTTTCCATTTTATTTTGCAGATATAAAAAAAATAATTTTATTTTATAATGAAAAAAATAGCACAAACCAATTATTTAGCAGCTAGAATTTTTTCCATTTTTTTCAGTAAAAGTAATATATTGCAATTGTTAAATTGTTATATCTGACGGCCTCAGTCATCATTTGCTGAAAACAATTTGCTGATAACTCGCCAAAATCGGCTTCTCGAAAATAACCTGTTGTCCCAGTATATATAATAAACCATGTTTACAAGTCTCAGGTAATGTCTCATTAGTATTCCATTTATTACATCAGAGTGTTCCAACATATCATCGGGACTCATTCTATCCTCTCATGCGGTTACAGATTCAGCAGAATGTCGTGGAGCATCATTTTCCCCCTTACATTGGAAGCCAATAATGCCGAACACACACATTGTCGGCTTATTAAGCATAATTAAGAATGTGGATGTAAACACACTAAACCGAATGGAAACTCTTTTTTTTTTTTTTTTTACTTTGGTTATACCAAGTCAAATCTTTTATCCACCGAGACATTTGAAAAGAGTTCTCTCAACTTTAAAATTTGACGTTTGACCAGGCCAGTTTGACCTTTTTGAGCACATTAAGAATTAATGTGAAAACAACAGTGCAGATCCTCTTAATGCTCAACTGACACGAATACAGCACGGAAAAGAGAACCACGAGTGCGAACCAATACATACGAATGAATTAGAATTTGTTACGCATTAATTCGATTGATCTAGGCCAGTGCTTCCCAACCTGTGGGCCGTAGTGGTTTTGCGGGGCGGGGGGGGGGGATGGGGGATGGGTTAGCTAGTCAAATCAATATATTCAATAATTAAAACATTCCAATTGGTCTAAAATTTGATTTTTTTTTAAAGTATGTTAGATTAGTGTTGTGGATTTAAATATATTTGTAAAGAATGTTGACATCATAGTTCTCGTAATTCACATGAAATTCTTACAAACTTGTTAATAAATGTATTTGTAAATGTCGGTATATATTTTTTTAACGGCGGGGTCGTGGAGCTTTTGCAATGTTTTTGTTGAAGTTTGGGAAGCTCTGGTCTAGCAGGATCTGAGCAGTGACATTGCAGTGTGTCTTTGACATTTACGTTTACATTCAGTCATTTAGCAGACGCTTTTATCCAAAGCGACTTACAAGTGAGGAAAACAAACAAGCGATTCTTCATGAATTGGCTTAATTTTCTTTGACTGAACGATCGCGCCCGATGTTGCATTAAGATGCGTCTTTAGTTTATTTACAGCCCATTTCTCTTTTGATGTGCTGCTTTCTGCATTAAAGTCTTTTTATTTTATTTTTTTTATTTACATAGCTCATGAATTAGTCATGACTTGTATTAGTTAAGCCTGATGCCTATAGACTTTTGTTTAAAATCATATGCAAACAGTTCCAACTATAAACACGTCGATCGATTTTAGAATAATGAACCAAACAAAGTCATTTTTACACCATTAGATGTTCATTGGAGAGAAAGTAGGACAGAGGTGGTCTCTCATGTGTGTCCTCGAGCTGCAGCTGCTCTGCGGTTCATGAATATCTGAGGTCAAGTGCAGCTTTAGCGGCCTTCGGTTAGTTTGCAAACGTGCTGCAACAAGTGTGTGTTACTTTTGTGTGAAACACACTCATTCTCAGAGCAGAAGCTGGCAAGATAAACCTTCAGAACTTAATCTGTTTGATGATTTAACGGTTTAAAAAGTCATGAATGTGATGTTTGATGTCATTTCCTCCTGCTGCTCTGTGTTAGAATCTTTCAGTAGGCTAGAAGTTTTTCACAAAAGAAAAAAAAAGTAGATTTGTATAATAAAAATAAAAACACAGCGTAGGAGTAAAAGTTATATTTAAAAAACGATGTTCAGTTTTACTAAAAGGTTTTATTAAGAGAATCACAAAGAGAAATGGTCTGTCATTAATTCGTCACTTCTGCAGGTTCCTGATTGAGTTTGTGTTTTCTTGCAGAAATCAAAGACGGAGTCTGTGTATGAAAACGTCCCCAAAAGACGGTGATCTTCATCTACCGGAACTGATGAGAGCTCATACTGGATCATGTCGCACACATTTTGGTTTTGATCACATTCATTCCGTGTTTTTTTTTTTTTTTTTGATGTTATTGTGTCTTATTTTGTTATACTTTAGTGGTTCCCATAGTATATCATTCATAAACTCAGATAAAATATTTCCCTTATCATGTATAAAATGTACTGCTTTCATTAGTAAATATTAATTCCACCCTTCACTGTGATTCTGTCTATCATTTACTGAATTTACATAAAATTGACTTTGAGTTTAATGCATAGTGGTTTACAGAATCGCACACAAAATATGCTCTGCTGGATATTTTGACCAATTTAATCACAAACACACTGTCGCTCGATCTCGTGTCCAAAGCAGGAATCACTTCTCTATAAGAACAGTGCTCATTTTAACCGACAGAGGGCGCTATTAAGAGAAGCTGCTGTTATAGGATTTGCTGAAGATCCAATAGTGCATAATAAGACCTTAAATGAAAAATGCTCCCCTTGTAAGTCGCTTTGGATAAAAGCGTCTGCCAAATGATGAAAAAATGTAAAAAAAAAACAACCTCAGATAAGCATAGACTAACTAGAAATGTCATATTTCCATCTTATTAAACCAGCTTTATGTGATGCTTGCCATCCTCTCTGGTGCTAAAAAACAGATCTGAATCAGGAACAGCAACGCCAGACAGTTATTATAACTATAATCTATTTTACTGATATGTTTGATTGCTATTTAGACTTTAATCATGTTAATTGAAATGATCAATGACGCCATCTGGTGGATGTTTGAGCAAAAGCAGCTAAATCAGTTTCAGCACTGAGCTTAACAGGACAGCTATGTTCACAGGAAAACTGACTAACATTATGCAAGCAAAATTCAGAACGCAACAAACATGCCAATTGTTTCACTAAACACTAAACTAGACACCTTACTTGATCACGAACACAAGATGTGAATATGACGGTGATAAAGATGATCCCAGCTAGGCTATTTTGGTTGATTTAAAAACTCTAAACTGTATTTTAACATTCCTCGCAGGAAAATGCATTGAAAATTTATATTTTTATAGACCCCTGATTAAATTTATAAGGTCAGTTCACCCAGAAATGTAAATTCTGTCATTAATTCCTCTCCCTCATGTCGTTCCAAACCCGTAAGACCTTCGTTCGTCTTCAGAACACAAACTAAGATATTTTTGAAGAAATCCAAGGTTTTTATTATTATTATTATCCCCAATGCCATCATTCAAGGTCCAGAAAGGTATTAAAGACATGGTTAAAACAGTCGACGTGACTGCAGTGGTTCACCCTTAATTTTATGAAGCGACGAGAATACTTTTTTGTGTGCAAAAACAAAAACAACTTCATTTAACAATCTCTTCTCCTCCCTGTCATTCTCCAATGCTGTTGATGTAGTGAATACGGTGCAGAGCTTTCATGTTTACGTCCGAACGCCGGCTCATTTTGAGGCTTTGAGCACTGATTCGTAAACACCCCTGATTGGGCAGAGCTGATGTCTGAAAGAAGAAAGTCATGTACACCGAGGATGGCTTGAGGGTGAGTAAATCATGGGATAATTTTCATTTTAAAGTGAACTAATCCTTTAAGGGAGGTCCCTTTGCACACATTCTCCCATGCCAAACCATGCACACAATAGCCTATGCTTCCTTTTATATTAAATTAACAGTGATTTGTGATTGTTGATGCTTTAATAACAAATAATTTAACAAAGCTGGGATGAGTAGGTTGTGGTTTAGGTGACATGTAACTTAAAACTATTTCATGGACGTACAGAAAAAAACTATTTATACTTCCATGCGGGCTTTTGCAGGCGAGAGCGGGACAAAACAAGAATGTTGTGGGAGAAGGTAACGGGAGCGGGACAGAATCCTGGCGGAGAAAGGTTTCTACTTCAAATGAATTAAACCTGTGTCCTGTTTTCTGAGTAACTGTAACGATCGTCAGCTGAAGTGCCCGGGACAACCTCTAGAGGGCACTTCACTTTGGACTATACACCACACACTCGCACTCTCATTCATTCATACGGACTACATTTCCCATAACCCCCGTACCCAGTCACTGATTACCATCACCAGCTGTAACTCATCACCCACACCATATAAGCACTGCTCACGCATCCATTCACCGCGAAGTCTAGATTAAGTTCCCTGTCAGTTCTGAGCGTTATTTCCTGTGTCTTGTTTTCCTGGTTCTGTTTCCTGCCTGTCTGTCCCGGTTTTGATTGTTTGCTGCCTACCTTGTTTGACTCACCGCTTTGGATTACTGGACTGTTGTTTGCCTGCCGCCTACACCGACCCCTCGCCTGTTTACTGACCACGAATCTGCTTACCTCTTATATTCCTGTTTGCCACGGTTTGACCCTGCCTCATGTGCCTGATCTCATGCCGCTGACTTGCCCTTCATTACAGTAACATTGAGAATATGTCTATAGATTGTTGCAACACCGCCGTGATGACCAATCAGACAGGGCTCGTGCTTATAACAGTAGCCTGATAGAGTTGTCTCATTAAGACCAAAATAATCATTCAGTTTAAGCCAGGTTTCAGTCAGGCAGAGTACTTCAAAACTATTTCCTGTGATAATCTCATTTACAATAACCACTTAAAGCCTGGAACTCACCAAGCCAAGCCAATGGTCGGCCATCGAGTAGTTTTTGTGCGTCAGCCGACTAAGTTGGTCCTCGTTGGCTTTTTCAGCCGATTTGACGTGTTGAACGTTTTGATTTTCTGGTTTTAATCAAGATCGGATTTTTCTAGAACCTTTAGTAGATTTGTTTAACCTCACTATTCGGGGAATAGACTGTATAGAATGTACAGCTCTCACACCATTTCACCCACAACAAATGTCTGTTTTGGGTGAAATAGCCCTTTAAGTGGGTAAAACAAGGACTGTGATTTGTGATTTGACTTACTATCATATGGTGCGTGGCATCTTGGAGATGTTGTCCGACAGAAGATCCACTCAGATTCTGCTGGAGTCCAGGACATCAGCATGGAAGAGCCTAGGTCGCTCCCAGAAAACATTACAATTATTTAAAAAGAGCAGCTTCTGTTCATTACACCATGAAATTAACATGAATTTAAAGCAAATAAATTAGTGAACCTTTCACGTCCTCGTTGGAACATCAGAAGTGCTCCAGACACAATGAAACTAGGTGACCATGAGGGTGTGGGTCGTGGTTTTCAGATCAAACGATCCAGAATAATAGTGTTAAAGTGTTAGAATAAGTGTGTGAAATGAACACTGATCAGAGTTAAAGTTAATGAGATAATGAAGTGATTAATTGAGTGATGATTGAGCATTAGTGATGAACACCTGATGATAACAAGCAGCATCACCAGAGGAGAAAATCACAGTTTTGAAGTCTCCATCAGGGAGATCAGTGTTTGCTTTAGTCCAGCTCTTGAGCCTTGACTTTTAACGATAGATTTTGTTTCGCTATTTTAACTGAGCTGTAACAGCCAGACAAGCAAAGAGAAGAGATAGTCAGGTGGTTTTCACATATTATTTATAGAGTCACCAAACTATAAATATTAGTTTATAAATATAAATGGCAGTTGGACAATTTAATGCAGTCAGTTTCTGCAAATGAAATGAGTGAACTCGTGTTTTAATTTAGTGCATGGTATCTTTACAGTAATACTGTATGTAACAGTAAATAACGGGAAATAGTGTTGCCAGTATTTTACTGTAAAAAATCCTGGTAAGGTCTAACACTGCAGGTTATTACTATTTTTTTTTTGTATTTACTAGTTTGAGGAACAGACACAGTCTCTATATGATGATATCTGGGTGAAAGAGTCTCTTTGTTTTGGGATTAATCTGACTTCTGTGACGTGAGGTGGCTAGCAGGTGGTCAGTTTAGATAGCTTCCTGACCTGGGCCCCAGTTAGTCAAGTGCCAACTCTAAGGCCTAGTCCACATGAACACGGGTATTTTCAACACCACAATTTTGAAAACTCCAGCCAGGGTGAAGATTTTCAGAAACTCCAGTTGCAGTGTTGTCGTGTAGCTGGTGAAACAGGAGATTTTGGCTTCTGACATGCGTGCTGTTTTGTCCTTTGTTTGACGTCAGATTGTGCACCGCTATCTCCTTCATTTACACGAGGCAAGTCTGTGCAATGAAGGACGTAGCCAAAATATTGCTGCTAATAATCGTGCTAACAGGGCATTACGGTCAGGGTTATATCGGCACCTGTTTGTTTGGGATGCTCTTGACGGCTATGCAAAGCGTGAAAAACTCTAGGTAGCACCACTCCAGGAGGGATGAAGACCATCTCTATTTAGCATGTCGGGTCTACCCCAAAACTATTCCAATTGTCTATGAACCCTATATTATTCTACGTATGCCACTTAGACTGCCAGCCATTGAGTGACAAAAGTCTGCTATGTATCTTGTCACCTCGGCGAACAGGAAGGGCGACATTGTACTTGTGAGTTCACACAACTCTATTTTTAATGTTCTCCAACTGACAAAGCCGGATGTCATTAGTGTCAACTTGAATAAAAAAAAATCTTAGAGCATTTACATTTAACAAATTTTCTTTGATGTCAAGCGTTTTTGCTCCCGGCAAAATTTCTGGAAGGAACAGAGTTCCTGGTGGCTTGTTCAGCGACTATGCCATCTTAAAGTCACCGAATTGCCCTGCTGCAGGGGTACTACAACCAGAAACTAACAATGTACGGGGTTCGCTAGTGGCATTCAAAGCCTTATCTAAAGCCTTTGTTTTCTTACTATCCTCGATTAAAGTTTGGATGCGTGTCTGTAATTCACCATTGATAGACGAGGCTACATTAAACGTAGCAAACGTCGCCGTAACTCACCGTGTTTAGTTGATTCTGACTTACCACGGTTGTTTTATGGACACAAAAGATGAAGCTAAAGAGAAAAGAGACTTAAAACACAAGTGACAAGTTAACAAAACACAAACGTTCTAGCAATAGCAGTTTACATAATGGCGGGTAGACAATTTCGGAGCGGCTAGCAATAGCAATTTAGCATGAGATCCCACCCTCTCTTCAGAGCGTCTCCAAAGTCACACCACATAACATTACGATAATAAATAGATAGACTACTCAAGCTGGGTTTTATGTGGTTGCTAGGGTGTTGCTATGCGGTAGCTAGGGCACTCTGAGTGGTTGCTAACAGGCTAGCACGTGCGCATTAAACACAAAGCTCGACCAGTCACCAGAACGCTCTTCAAGTCTACGCTCTGTAGTATTTTATAAACCTAAAAGCAAGCACTAATATAGACTGTTATTCTCGAATCAGGAATTAAATCGAATTGGTTCGTTCTGAGCAAAAATGCTGGGCTATTTTTCGTTCCGTTTCCAGATTTACCAACATTTACTGGTTAGAACGAAATAAAATACTGCTTTATTTTAAAGAAGCCATTCAAAATGTTATTTGTATATTTTCATTTTAATTTACGCAGTCTAAAGTAAAATCGCAGCACAGAGCTCTAATGTAAATGAACTCATCAGACATTAGAATCATTAGATAGCGCACATTGCATGATTTTAAACACAGACTGTAAACACATATTGAACGGAACTCGCTCTGACTCGGCGCGTTTGGGCATGAAGTCTCAAATAACACTCACAATCGGTCTTATAATCGTTACCCAAGTTAAGTTGGCTTTCTTAAGCAAACAACTTACAGAGGTCTAGTTGCACCACCTGACTGCTGCAGATTCATTTCAACATTGACAGTGTTGACATAGAAATGCATAAACCTCAGTTTGAGGACGTGAACAGCTCTGGGTAGAACGTCACAGGTGGCTATTTTGTAAATACATTTACAACATGGTGTGAACGCACCATAAGCTCATTGTTTTGGATCAGGAGGAACTGTAAAAGGCGGCTGCTGTTTGTTTACGGTGCTCTATGACTGTCTACAACTCTGGATAGCCTTATGGAACGCGCTGATGACGTGTGATGTCTGCGTCAGAAGGTGCGTGGAGGTATGAAAATACATATGTTGACAGGCAGGTAGGGCATCGTTGCATTGTGCAGCTTTGGAGATGCTCTGAAGGGAGGGTGAGACCTCAAGCTTTCAAAGCTAACTTGACATATAAAGCCTCTCCGAAATTGCCTACTCTACCTTTAAGTTACATTTTGAAATTTAAATAACAACGAGTGATAAGATGAATAAAAAAAAAAGCTAAATAGAGCGACAACAGCAAACCACTCAGTATCCTCAGGGGATGATCATCTACAGTGGATCATTTTCCTGTAATAAAACACAAATTTAGTGGTAAAAGACTGATTGAGTTACAAAAACACAAAAAGAAATGCCATAGAGTGTTACATAATGATTTAAATATCACCAACTATTACTCTTTTATTTTGTTGTATAAAACGGCTAACAAAAATAAAAATGCATTAAATAAATTAAAAAATAAACATTTAATAACTATACAGTAATATAAACTTATATCCATACTACAGTAAATTTAAAGATTCATTTTGCATGATAAATCTCATATTTCTCGTTAAACCAGATGTGTGTAATACTTGCATTCAGTTCTACAGCTGTATAGGTCCTGTGGTAAAAGTAAATCACACCAGCGGCCAGCAGAACAACCGCAACAGCAACACTTATTCCTGCTACAGCACCTGAAGACAAACCTGAATCTGTAATAATAAAGACAGACAGTCATTATTAGGTTTCAATATTTTGAACTGTATTTTAAAAATCCCAAATTATCCTCACCAGTTACAGTAACCCTAACGCTGAATCTCCTGATGCTGCTGATGCTGAGGTGACGACGGGTGATGCTGCTGCTGGTGATCAGTACCTGATATTCTCCAGAGTCTGTGGTTCTGGTGTTCATGATGGTCAGAGATCCAGTCTGATGATCCAGCTTCAGTCTGTCTCTGAATCTCTCTTCACACTGAACATCTGTACAGATCTTACTCTGATCTCCAGTGATTTCAGCAATGAGAATCTCATTATAATACCACATCATCACATCATTTGGGTGTTTTATTATTCCAGGATCTAAAGTAACAGATTCTCCCTCCTTCACTGACTTTCTCTTCACTTCATCTTGTTCAGAAACACCTGAAACACAAACCAACAGATGCTGGAAGATCTCTTTTGGCGGGGAAACTACACTACTCTCTTTACTGTAGGATTTAAAAGCAACATTATCCATGCTTATCCATTTATACACGTGCTTATGAACACAATTTACAAACTTATTTTAAGTCAAATCCTCAATTAAACAAATAAAAGAATGTGATCGGAGATGGTATGACAAGAATCGAACACAAAGCCTTTTATGAAGCACAACTAACTGTCACGGGTCTGGTTGCAGCAGAGAAGAAACTGGATCTATTTGCAGCAGTCTTTATTGTAAACAAACTCAAACTAACAGAAATAATCAGGAATCGTCACAACTTCAAAAACAAGAACAGAACAACCAGACAAAATAGCAACGTCGATAGACAATTAGACAGGACACAAATACATAGAAAAAAAGGGCAGCTAACAAGATAACCTGAAAAGAAGACTCAAATCAATATGTAACCATAAAACCAAACTGACAGGGGACAGAGTTAACTGAATTGACCCTTCGCCAACAGTTTGATTGACAGGCGATCTGACCAATCATAACCCCGAATCCACCATTTTGTCCGACAAAGTGGTCAGCAGAGTTAGTAGATTAACATTGGTGAACTTTAACTTGTAAAATTGTAAAATTGAAAAACTCACGTCTTTCCACGCTTCCTTCTGAAGTTCATTCATGTTTATTTGATGCTATAAATGAACTAGTATGAGGATATGATCGGTTCACGAGGAGCTACAGCGATCTGTCACGACACATTAAAGACACACTAGACGCTATTTATTGATTAAACTTCTTTAAATAATTACGATATATTAAATATAATTTTTACAAAATTTTACAGTGTGAGAACATGATGTGTGGCGTGAGAGCGCACGGCTTGTCGGACATAGCAACAGTAACTAAAGGGGGCGGGTCGATTGCGAAGGGTCAATTAACAGATGAAATAAACTAAGAAACACAGACATGAATAGAACTCAAACTCAAAACGTGCCAATAACACTCATTTTGCCAACAGAAAGTTTTAAATCAAACTGAACGATTTAATGACGTAAACCGAGATAATTTTACAAATTCCATGTTCACAGCAAATGTGTTTGTGAAGAGATTATCTACCTACTGAAATAGAGAAAAAAAACACCACACGGCTACTGCAAAAAAAAAAAAAAAAAAAAAAAAAATCTAAATGTGCACAAATAACCAGATTTCAACTGACTCACCATGAACCGTAACATTGATGATCTTTTCTCTTTTGTGGCTGCTGCTGATGATATTTAGTTCATAAACTCCAGAGTGTGTGTTTGTGATGTTCATGATGGTCAGAGATCCAGTCTGATGATCCAGCTTCAGTCTGTCTCTGAATCTCTCAGTCCCTTCATTACACTGAACATCTGTACAGATCTTACTCAGATCTCCATTGATTTGAGCGATGCGAATGTTGTTAAAATACCATTTAACATCCTCTTGTGGGTTTGTTTTAAAATCCGTGTGTAGAGTGACTGAATCTCCCTCATTCACAGACACCGACTCTTCCTCTGTACCAACACCAGACACACCTGGAGAAGAAATGAACAGTCAATTACAAGCTAAACAAAAACTCACAACAGGAAAGTGCTGTGAAAATGTTTTTTTTTTTTTTGTTTTGTTTACATATCATAAAGATTGAGAGTAGATAAATATATCTGGATTCATAACACATGTAAACAAACAGCAGAAGATCATCACTGATTTACACATTCACCATCTTGTAACCTATAAACATCATTCAAAACACATGATGATTCATATTTGCTCCTTTTCCCTATACATTTGTGCATTAATAAACAACGTTTTATAGATCCATATGAATCTTACCCAATATGAAATTTATGAATATATCATTAAAAAATACCTCAGAATACTTTTTCCACCACAATAAACTCAAATAATGTCATACAATATTGTTATTTTTAGTCCTGTTCTTTGAATCGCCCACCACAAATCACTTTTTCTTTCATTTAGATATCGTTCACAAATAAAGACTGTAACAGAGTGTAACTGAGTGGTAACAAAAAAAGTGTCTTACCATTCACACGCAAACACAAAAACAACAAGATCAAAATAAAGAGAAGCTTCATTTTCACTAATTCAAAAATAATAATAATAATAATAAATGCAGATTCTAATATATAAACGTGCTCAGCTATTGTTCCTCCAGGAGTAGTCAAAGTGAAAGCAAAGTTAAAAGACGCGCTTGCTGATATCTGATTGGCTAATCCGCGGTGCCATGCCAACATTTCATTCGCGACAGTTTGATGATCTCATTTCACCAATCCAATCATCAATTCGCTGCATTTTTCAAAAATGACAACGAGAAAGAGGAAGCATTAACGTTGGAGATATAGGAGATTGTTGCTGCGTCCACTTGTTCTACGCCCTAAAAGTATGTACTGTTTTTGTGAAGAAAAAGTGCATACGTTTGAGTATGTAGCTTTAGAGTATGCAAGGTTTTGGACATACAACTTCTACATAATTACGTCTTTAACGAACGATCTGTTGCTTAGTTACGCAACCTGTAACCCGTCATTCATTTCGTCACAGTTAAAATCCTCCACACACACTTAAATTTAATTTCCAACCGTTTCGGAGGGAAATGTAGTCGCACGCTCCGCCAGGCTCTTTCATGTGGAG
This sequence comes from Opsariichthys bidens, assembly GCA_037194245.1. Classification (NCBI taxonomy): domain Eukaryota; kingdom Metazoa; phylum Chordata; class Actinopteri; order Cypriniformes; family Xenocyprididae; genus Opsariichthys; species Opsariichthys bidens. The sequence goes on from CM074291.1 coordinate 4,780,134, forward strand.
AACTCTTCTCATCTTTGCATAATTATGCGTTTAAAAGTTGATGACCAAACGCATCGTTCTAAAAGTTCACATTGCTGTTGCAGATTAACTATAATGTGGATAATATTTTATATGTTTTCGTCAGGTTATATATTGATTATTAATCACTCAAACTCCTTTATCTTAACCGCTCTTCTTAACCGTCTGTCTCGCACACCCGCCATGTTTGTAGTTTTTAAAACACTTTTTGTCCGCATTTGTAGTTCTCATGGAATTCTCATTCACAGCGCAACGTGTTATGGGTGATATTAGCCGTTAGAGCGTGCATCTGCACTTCGGGTTCTAACCGGAAAATTATTCAACACTTTGAATAATGCTGAGCGATCCAAGACACTTCAGTGAGCCTTTAGTTTTTGAGATTTTAGGATTTCCCCATGAAGTAGGTAGGATTTGAGTATAGTGGTTTAATTTGTCTTCTTCATGTTCTGAAGTGACAATAACATAAAATACAGTTTAAAAAAAAAAAAAGTGTATATTTCTCGCCTTCTTTCCTTGCGTATTTGATCAAGGCATTTTATGCCATTCTGGATCTGAGTTCTCTGTTAATAAATCACTTTGTAACTTTGTAGATCTTGCAGATATGGACACAGACACATGGAAAAGAAAAACATTAAAAAGCATCACATGACCCCTTAAAGTAGTTTAAAATGGAGTTTTTATTGAATTTACACTGTTTTCTCTGAATCGAAGTATACAATATTTTTACCAAACCTGTCACAGAACAGATAACCTCAAGTAACTAAATTTGACAAAATGTGTAATTTTGCCTTTGGACGGCAGCACATTTATATAACTGAAGAAATAGTTTGTTAGCAGCATTGCTGCTGAGTTAATTACTCCCCAAATCTGATGAAAACTAAAGAAATTATTAACTTTAAGACATGTGCATTAAATTCAGAATAAATACAACAGAAAACCACACATTGCATTTATTCTTAAAGTCTCTCTGTGATCTGATGAAAATCAAGTTTTTAATATTATGTACAAGTCTATGTGGTGTTTTTAATGCACTTTAAGACAAACCATGTGAAAATTAATAAGTCATTGCTGAGTATTTTGTGAGCAATAGTGAGCCAAAGAACTGGGGGTGTTTCTGACGTCATAAACTACCTTGTAACCAATCATGTCAACGTGTGATTGTCAATGAGCGGATCTCTGAGCATGTGCGAGCGAGTGGAGGCGGGGCGCATTTGCATATTCATAGAACCACATATACTAAATAAGGCAAGGGTGTAGAGTTGCATTTAAGCTATTTTAAGACATGAAGAATGATATATGATATTTTCACTGCTTCATTTGAAAGAATCTTTTATCTGTCAAACATCATTGATGCATTCAGTACTTTATTTCACAATAGCTGATAAATGTAGAGCAGAGGTTAAACTGTCAGCTTCATATGAGCAGAAATGGAAAAAAACCCTTCAACCACATGCTACTCACATAAACACACACCGCAGACATACAAACAGACAAGAGGCGCAAACGTCTACATGCTCATGCAGAAGCGGTCCAGACCACAGCAGGGTTCACTTTGACCTCTTTCGATGAGTTTTTTGCATCTAACTGGAGATTTAAACACAGTCTCAATTCATTAAAGCAGTAGTTCACCCTAAAATGAAAATGAAGTCATCAGTTACTCACCCTGGTGTTGTTCTAATGCTGTACGCCCTTCTTTCTTTTATGGACCACCAAAGGAGAATTTATTCAAAATGCTTCCACTACACTAGACTTTTTTTTTAGTGCTGCAGTTCACTCTGTCTCAGCCAGAAATAGCACACAAGTTGAGATCAAGATTAGAGATCATGATTAATAAAAACGTGACATGAAACTTCTAGAAATCCCACAAGAGAAACCGTGTACTTTCTTCACTGAGTCAAATATGGCCAGACCAGAAATCCATTTGTCTTTGACAGATACGCGACATCTTATTACGACAAACACAACGGATATATTTATCTCAGAGAATGGCACATTCTTGTTCGTCTAGATTTCTCACAACTTGTGTGCTTTTTCTGGGCAAGATGGAGTGAGCAGTGTGGTCTTATGAACACGCACATCATGCACAGAAGATCAACGGCCGAGGTCAAGAATTTTATTAAATAATACATTAAACTGTTTTTTTTTTTTTTTTTTTTAATTTTACCACAACCTGTCATACACCCCCAGAACACTTGGGATATATGGCACGTGTCACATGGGATCATTCTAAAAAGTTGATGTTGGTCGCTATTCACTGCCACTGTATATGGATGAGTGCGAGTGGGACATTTTCTAAAAAATTCTTAAAACATTCATAAAAGAAAGAAATGGCATTAAAACAACACCAGGGTGAGTAAGTGATGACTTCATTTTATGGTGAACTATTCAGTCAAACTCCTTCAGTCAAATGCTCAAATGGGCCACAATATTTAGATAATTTGTTAAAAGTTCTTGCATTAAAAAAAAACTAATTCATTTTCATCTCTGAATTTCACACTTCAAACCCCTCAGAATGTCTGCTGAGATTACGTGATCATACTCAGGGTGAAAATAGACCAAAACTGAAAAATATCCTACTGAAAATTAAAAGAAAATATAACGTTTTAACCTGATTTTTTTTCCCTGGCAGGAATTTGTGCTACATTCAATGGATAATTAATAGTGATTCCCACCAATCCCAGAATTCAACCATAGACGGACCCTGAGGTTGTGTCAGGATGTTCTAAGTGAAATGATCTTACAGCTGGATCTTCTACTCAGAAGAAGACTGAAGTTTGTTTATCTCACGGAGATAGATGCGTAATCCACACAATTCTCCTCAACTTTCTGTAAAAAAAAAAAAATGAATCACACAAGATAAAATATTAATACATTTAAAACAAGATTGAGGTTCAATGTGAAATCATGTTTTTTGTCTGATAACTCTGATCATTGCTATTTGAACATGAAGGAACACCGTCAAACATCTACTTCATTATCAGTGGCTCTGCATCAGGGCTCTGCTGATATATTGCACATCATGTGGTGGCCGAAAGTAGCAAAATTGTTATTCTTCCAAAGGAAACAAGTTTCTTGAAAATAAAATATTGAAACGTTGTAACATCAACAGTCCTGTGACCCATTTCTTTTTTCTTTTCTTTTTTGTGGGTTTTGCAAAAGATCTTGCACAACTTTGTGCAAGTTGTGGTCAACAGTACGAGGCATCAGGTTCTTGCTGCAAAATGTGGCACCTTGTAGCTCCAGCATGACTTCATTTAAAGAAGCAAGTGTATACACAATTGTCACCGTGTGTTGCAGGAGGAGGTACGAAGATGAATAAGTTCCAACACTAAGTTTAATAAGAATAATCAACATAAAAGGCATCCAAACAGGTAGAGAAACACACAAACGTTAACTTGACCAGACAAGGAGTAACTGAAGGAGGAACTTAAATAGCAGATAGAACAAGGCTAAACGAGGTAATTAATCAAACACAGCTGAAACTCATAACGATAGTGACCATAGTAAGTAACGAATAGCGGGAAATGTTACAAATGAAAACAGGAACTAAAGAAACACAAACTAAACTGAACATAACTGTGACAGTACTTTCCTTCCGGAAAGGCGCAACCTCATGTCAACAGTCCCAATGAAGGACAAGGCTGAGGTGGAGGATGTGTGGAAGATGGGGGACAGGAACCCAGAAAAGGTAATGTCTGGAGGGACCAAGGTGGTGTAGATGGTGGGAGGAGCCAGGGGGAAGCCCAGAGTAGGAGGAGCCAGGTGATACCCCAGAGTCCAGCCAGTATGGAATCCCACGGTGCCGTTGAAGGAGGAAGGAGCCACAGCAGAGATTCCCTTGATTCAGCCATGGTGACGGTCGTTGATGCTAGAGCCAATGGTGGTGGAGCCCTAGGCAAAGATCCGATGTTCCAGTACGACACCATAGGCTTCGGAGGCTGCAACGTTCCGAGGTGGAACCGGGGTACCGGAGGGCTGAGGTGGAGCCGGAAGTAGGACGGGGCCAGATGAAGACGTAGGGGTGGAGAGACAGAGCGCAGCAGATGTCTCATAGGTCCGTGAGGTAGTCATGGCGACGTTTGACCGAGGTGCAGCTGGCAGGCCGAGGATGCCCGGTGGAGCCGTAAGCCCGGTGGAGACGTAAGCCCGATGGAGCCATAAGCCCAATGGTCCCTTGTGCAGACAATGGAGGGAGGGGCGAAGGCAGAGGTGGAGTGACAGGATCAGTGGCTGGAGGCGGAGCCAGGGGACCCACGCCACAGTGAGGAGGCTGTGGAGGAACAGTGGGGCTAATAGACACAGTGGAGACTGGGTAGAAGGACTGGCTGAGGTTTGAAGAGGAGGTGGGAGAGGGAGGCTGGGTGGGATCCATAGATCTGAATATGAAGAGTCTGATTCGGGTGGGATTAGTCGGGGTAGGGAATCCTCTGCTCCAAAGTCAAAACAACAGTTCATAGAGTCAAATAATGACAACTCACTCACTGTCACGGGAGAGTGGATAAGACTCCATTCGCTCAATTTCCACTAAATCTCCCATGGCGATGGATGAGGTGGCCGGCTCACAAACCTGTCTCAAACTCAGTCGCTCCTTCTGACGTGGGCTTTCTATCCGCAGTGGCCTCAGGTATCGTGTCCATGTCACATGGTGGTGTCTGGCTGGACTCTGGGTTGGGAGTAGGGCTGGGGTCCTCCTCGGGGCCGACAATAAAATCCAGTCCACTGTGCACCGGCATCCACTCCACATAGGCGGTGAAGTCGTGCCTAGAGTGCCTTTAACTGAGTAGTGGATTGCAGTTCCCAGCATGCTTTGCATGGGACTGCATTAGGGTAGTAAATTAAGCGTTTTTATGTGTTTTTGAATAATGGGAAAGACTTATCAGTGTTTAATGTTTAGTTAGGTTACATTTTTTGTGTGGTTCACATTGTGCTGATGAGTGGAGCTTGTGCTTCCCACAATTCCCTGCGTAACACTTCACATTTGATGTATTTTTGCTGTAATAATGTAAATATACACCTTTAAATTATACTGTTTTGATCTGTTAAATAGACAGTAAACTGTGCTGTCCGGTAAAACCTAAAACTGTGCTACTGAGTATTGTTGCTGACCATGTCCATCCCTTTATGACCACATTGAACCATCTTCTGTATACAAAGACACAAGTGCATACGCATCTAAAACATACTCGCTGCTGAAATGAAACAGACAAACAGAGAACAAATTATCTTACCCATTTATGTGCATTTCCTATGTAGAACACCGGCTCAGCGTAAGTGATCTCTTCTGCACATGTCTCAGCTGTTTCTATAATAATAAAACAACAAAACTCAAAATTAACAAATTCTTTTTCTTCACAAAATAATTTCAAACTTCAAGCACTAGAGATAAGAAATACTACATAAACTGCATAAAGTATTATCACATGTACAAAAAAAACACTGCATGGTCTTCAATTTGTAAATAGGCTGTTGTCACTTTAAGATCAAATGCATTGCGATTCTTTTTTTTAACGATTTACCTTCATTTAAGACAACCTACTGTGTTTAAAAGGATACTTGCGAAGATGGGCATTCTGAAGTGTGTGTATTTGACCATTCAAGCCCACTAAGACGCCAAAAACAACAGTTCGGGACTGTTCGGGTCTCTCAGACAGCCCTCAGAAACACTTCAGACAGGTGCGCATATACCAAAATGAGTTCCCTTTCACTGCTTTTCGCTGCTCTTTCACGGTTGAATGGTTTAAAATCATTTGTTTTTTAATTGCAACTCTTAAAAAGGCATTAAAACGACAAGCTTTCATAATGGTGCAGCACTGCAATGTCACATGAGCATAAAAGCGAGAGGCGACAGTCCAAAATAGCTACAGGTTGACAAATTTCTACCAATTTTTGGTGTCCACTGGTATATTGCCCAGCCCATAAAAGTATTTTTTAAATTTGTTTAAATCAAGAGGTAAACACTTGCCTTCTCTCTCAGTTTTTCTGTGTTTCCTCCAGATCCAGAAGATCCCGACTGCAGCAACAATCAACAGAGATCCAGCAGAGATCAGCGCTATCAGAGAGACTAAGACTGAGGGGTTTGAAGGCTCTATGAAGATGTAATGACAAAGAGAAGCAGTCAATAAATGTAAATTGCTGAATCAGTCTGTTCTACAACAGAAGATCAGTTCAGTAAATAATCATCAATATCATCTCTGCCGTACCTGCACATGTGTGACAGAGGTGGCTGATGTCCAGATGTTGAGTCTGGTTGCTGATGGGATTGTTCAGCACACAGCTGTAGGTGTTTTTATCCTGATATTCCACCTCCAGAGGTAGAGAGAGACTGATGCTGAGATCAGACACACTGATGCTGGACAATAAACTGTTTCCTTTGTACCAGCAGAGAGTCACATGACTCACATTCACAGCTGAACACACCAGAGAACATGATGATGATGATGATGATGAAGAACATTGTGAAGAGTTACTGCTGATGACAGGAACAGACAGACGAGCTGAAAACATGAGAGAATAAAGAAAAATATAGATAAAACTCAACAATCTTATAGTCATGCAGTGTGCTGAAAGTCAATGAGTGTTTCTGTCATCTTAAACTGAGATAATTAAACGGTTAAAGAAATATTCCAGGTTCAGACAGTTCTACAGCATTTGTGGAATGATGAAAGATCTCTTAAATAAAACAAGAATTTGTGAAGGACAAATGATCTCTACTCACTATATACAGAAACATTGAATGTTTTGGGTGATTTTTTCATTTTTCCACTTATCTCTAGTCGATAAACTCCAGCATGTTCAGTTCTGATGTTTGTGATGGTCAGAGATCCAGTTTGATTGTCCAGCTTCAGTCTGTCTCTGAATCTCCCATCAGGAACATCATCAGATGTGGAGAACATTTGCTTCTCTCTTCTGATACTAGCTATCACAAACTCAGCTCCATATGTCCACAATATGTCGTTGTCTGCAGGTACTTCAGTAACATTAGTGTGTAGAAGAACAGAATCTCCCTCCATCACTGACACTGAATCACCAAACACACCTGCAGAACATGAAGATGAACAGATTAAAGATTTGCATTTGTAATTAAAATATTTTAAATAACAAAAGACACCTGAGATTTTGAAAACTGCTCTTTCTCAGCCAGTGAAATTTCCATAATTTTCCATAATATTTTACATTTTTATGACCACAGGAAGGCCTAGAAATCACAGAGAGCTCAATCCAAAGTTAGTAGATCTCACAATAATGATCCATCTGATAACAGCAGATGGAAAAAGTCTAATTCCATCAGTAGCAGCATCTTTATTACCCTGAAACGGAAGGAAATTAAGTTGTAGAAATGGTCTAACTTACCGATCAGACTCCACCAGCAGAAACAGAACAAAACAAGCGTGTGAAACATTTTCTTCAACAGTTCAGTGAAAAGGCTGACCTACTATTTGCTGAAACATGCTCATCTGGTGTGTGAATCCTCCTCCCCTGAAAGAATCTGACTACCCTCCAAAGGTACACATGTACACACACACACACAAACACACACACACACTCACACACCTACACACACACACAAACACTGAATGCATGTCATGAAGTTATAACTGTTCTTTAACTGTATAGTGAACTTTCTTCATTTTTATCATTTAACATTTACAGTTTTTGAAAAGTAGTTGTCTGACTGTGTTAAAAAGTACACCGTAAAATACAATGGTTGGTTTCACAAAAGGAGGTCATCTGTTTATCTCAAAAGAGAGTGAATTGAAATTAAAAATTTGAGTTAATTGGCAGTTGGTTTAATCAACAGAAACTCAAAATATTATGTAATCTGAAATAAAATATTAATTAATGAAGATGATTTGACAAAAGAAAAAATGTCAAGTCATGAAAATAACTTTTTACAGTGTAGAACAATATTGTGTGAATACTGGATGAACTATTCCATGGTAAAATAGAGCCATAACACTACAGTGATTTTAAAAGGTTTGTATTTATTTATTCACTTCTCAGTTTTTGTGTATGGAAAAACCAAAGTGCAAAGTTAAAAGAATCTTCCTTCACACTGTACCAGTTTCACTGAAGTTCAGCTTCTGAGTCAGACTGAAAGCCACTGCGGTCGGTTTTCTTCAGACATGTGGTTTGATCTTCCGGGTGGGCAGACTTCTTGTGCGTGACAATGGGCATTTAGAGCAAGTGTTTTAGTTTGTAGGTAAAGGGCTTCTTCTTGCTTTTATGTTTCTTCATTAAACCATGATGAGAAACTGTATGAAACTGTATCTATATATACAGTATCTCACAGATGTGCATACACCCCTCACATTTTTGTAAATATTTTCTTATATCTTTTCATGTGACAACACTGAAGAAATGACACTTTGCTACAATGTAAAGTGGTGACTGTACAGCGTCTATAACAGTGTAAATTTGCTGTCTCCTCAAAATAACTCAACACTCAGCCATCAATGTCTAAATGCCACAAAAGTGAGTACACCCCTAAGTGAAAATGTCCAAATTGGGCCCAAAGTGTCAATATTTTGTGTGGCTATTCTTATTTTCCAGCACCGCCTTAACCCTCTTGGGTACGAAGTTCACGAGAGCTTCACAGGTTGCCACTGGAGTCCTCTTCCACTCCTCCATGACGACGTCAGAGAGCTGGTGGATGTTAGAGACCTTCCACTCCTTCACCTTCTGTTTGAGGATGCCCCACAGATGCTCAATAGGGTTTAGGTCTGGAGACATGCTTGGCCAGTCCATCACCTTTTCCCTCAGCTTCTTAACCAAGGCAGTGGTCGTCTTGGAGGTGTGTTTTGGGTAGTTGTAATACTGCCCTGCGGCCCAGTCTTTGAAGGAACAGGATCATGCTCTGCTTCAGTATGTCACAGTACATGTTGGCATTCATGGTTCCCTCAATGAACTGTAGCTCCCCAGTGCCGGCAGCACCAGACCACGACACTTCCATCACCATGATTGACTGTTGGCACGACACACTTGTCTTTGCAATCCTCACCCGGTTGCCTCCACACACGCTTGACACCATCTGAACCAAATAAGTTTATCTTGGTCTCATCAGACCACAGGACATGTTTCCCGTCATCCATGTACTTAATCTGCTTGTCTTCATCAAACTGTTTGTGAGCATTCTTATGCATCATCTTTAGAAGAGGCTTCCTTCTGGGATGAAAGACATGCAGACCAATTTCATGCAATGTGCAGTGTATGGTCTGACCCCCCACTCCTTCAACCTCTGCAGCAATGCTGGCAGCACTCATTCATCTATTTCCCAAACACAACCTCTGGATATGATGCTGAGCACATGCACTCAACTTCTTTGGTCGACAGTGGAGAGGCCTGTTCTGAGTGGAACCTGTCCTGTTTAACCGCTGTATGGTCTTGGGCATCGTGCTGTAGCTCAGTTTCAGGGTTTTGGCAATCTTCTTATAGCCTACGCCATCTTTGTGTAGAGCGACAATACTTTTTTTTTTTCAAATCCTCGGAGAGTTCTTTGTCATGAGGTGCCATGTAGGGGTAGTCGTGGCCTAATGGTGAGGGAGTTGGGCTTGTAACGTGAAGGTTGCTGGTTCGATTCCCATGCCGGCAGGAATTGAAGGTGGGGATTGTGAATAAACAACACTCTCTCCACCACCTAACCCCTAATTTCTCCCCAAGCGCTGTCGCAATAGCTGCCCACTGCTCCGGGTGTGTGTGTGTGTGTGTTCACTGTGTGTGTGCGCACTTGGGATGGTTTAAATGCAGAGCACCAATTTTGAGTATGGGTCACCATACTTGACAACACGTCATGACTTTCACTTTTTCACTTTCATGTTGAACTTCCAGTGACCCGTATGAGAGAGTGAGAACAATAACACCAATTTTATCACACCCACACCAGGTCACATGACACCAGGAAGAGAAAATGGCTTATTGGGCCCAATATGGAGATTTTCACTTTTGAGGCTAGCAGTTTAGTCATTAATGGCTGTGTGTTGAGTTATTTTGAGGAGACAGCAAATTTACACTGTTTACAAACTGTACACTCACTACTTTACACTGTAGCAAAGCATCATTTCTTCAGTGTTGTCACATGAAAAGATATAATAAAATATTTATAATGTTTAGGGGTAAAAAATTTAAAATGTGAGAGGTAAAATTTATGGAAAAAAAAACGGCAGCTGTGGTTGCCAGAACTTTGCAGTAGCAACGTTTTAGGTTTTACAGGACAGCTGTCTATTTTACAGGTCATAGCTGTTTATTTTAAACACTGTAAAACAGTGTCATTCACACAAACACTAAACACCATCATGGTAACATGCATGACATTTTAAACAACATTAGATGTAATGGAACATTAGATGGAGTTATTTCCATGAAAATACATCAAAAGTGAAGTGTCATGCAGGGAATTGTGGGAATGTCAATTTATGTTTTTTCACTGTGAAATATACAATGACTTGTATTTCTCTTAAAAAAAACAGTAGATTTCACAGTATTTTACCATAAAATATCATTAAATGTACCGTTAGATCTATTACAGTTATTCACTGTATATAGTACGGAAACTTTCTGTAAACCAATTAACTGTTTTTCACCGTAGCATTTTTACAGTCTTACACCATTAAAATCACGGTAAGTTTTTTTTACAGTGGATAGTAAAAAAGCATTTTCACATTCTAAAGGTTTGGGTAGTTGGATCACAGTGAGATGCTCTATTTTAGGTGACATTTTGTCAACAGACCAAATTAAACGCAAAGTATTAAATTATTTTACAAAAAAAATAAACGTGAAAAAAAAAAACAGGGAAATGCATGGCAGCACAGGGTGCCAAACATTTACCATTAATGAAAATAATGGTTGAAGATCGTTGAAAAAAAGAAACGTTCAATGACTGGCAGAAGCATCTGCCGAACAAAAACGGTCAAATTAAAGTATTTTTAAGCATGGAAGCTGGTTTGAGCTGGTTTAAGCTGATCCTTAGCTGGTTTGAGCTGGTTTAACCAGCATAACCAGCTCAAACCAGGTAAGGACCAGCATAAACCAGCTCAAACCAGCTAAGGATCAGCTTAAACCAGCTCAAACCTGCTTCCATGCCTCAAAACATACCCAACCAACATATACTGTTTTTTTCAACAGGGTCATATTCTAATTTCTTTTTGTTCCTTTTTTATTTAAATAGTTACTTTACAGGTATTTTCAGGATTATTACTGTGAAACATTTATGCACAAATGATTTGGACAGGATCATAGACACACAGACACCAAAAATCAGAGTATGAAGATGTATTAGGATTACTGTGGTTGTTACCCGTCGTTAGAGGGCGCTGTTACATCTACAAAAAAAAAAAAAAAACCTGGTATGAATCTTCAGTACAGAATTGAGAGGGACACGAAGGGTGTGTTCAAGTGTTTATTTAATTAAGGCAGAGATGTAACACTGGCAGCAAGATTTTCAAATAAACAGATCAACTCTGAACGTCTCAAAAAAAAGTGTTTGGTATAATTAAATAATACCTCTTCAGGTTGGTGGAGAGCTCCTGCCTCAAGTGGAGGAGTTCAAGTATCTTGGGGTTTTGTTGACGAGTGAGGGAAGAGGAGCGTGAGGTTGACAGACCTTCTGCAGTAATGCGGTCGATGTACCGCTCTGTCGTGGTGAAGAAGGAGCTGAGCTGCAAGGCGATAAGTAATTTTTCTGTATAAAAAATGTGAATTACTATAATGTGTCATTAATGTCATAATACTTAGAACAGCAGCACAGTTGTTACTTTAGAGATAATTTTACAGTTGACTACAATTTAAAATAAAAGAAAACAACCTGAAAAAAGTGGTAGTACTGTGGTAAATCAGACCAGCAGAACAACATTATACAACACTATAGGACCTGAACCTGTAAAGATAAAGACAGACAGTTATTATTAATACTAGAGATTGCTGGTTATAATGAATGTTTCAAAATTTGGTGGTGGAGAGACAATATCGACCCTGGCACAAAAAAAAGGTTGTAGGGACATGTCCCACCCACCCTCAAATGATATTTCACCTCTCTTAAGTATGCTGATTTAAATGATAAATGGCGCCATCTAGTGGGTTTCTGAAAAGCAGCAGCTAAAGCTGCACCACAGTACTGCGAGCTCAACAGGAAACATCAGATAGACGGCAGCACCTCAAGAATAAAAATAGGATGTCTGTGAATTATAAAGATGATGCAGTAATTCGGGAGTGATCAGGTTCAATCTAGTACACTGAACTGCATCGTCTCAGCCTCAGACGTCACGCCCACGGACCGTTAGCTGAACGTCTGATGCATATGGTAGGCCTACACTTAACTGGAAACACTTCAGGATTTTCAAAGTTGTCATCTGGTTGGTTGAATTCTACAGGATATCTGGGAGACGTGTGTGTCGCATTCTGTAACGGCCCGCCTAGAAACAAATGCCGTGACGCCAAACCCCCTCATGGAAGAAGAATGCCGTCTTGTTTACAATTGTGACATTGAGCGCTTACCAGGATCAACTAAACGTTGGATTTTCAAAAGTATGTGATGTTCGCGGCTCCATTGTTGCAATAAACCTGCATGACGTTCTTGAATGAATAATTTATTAATATTTATTCTGTCATTGTAGCGACATATGCTGTGTCTCAATTCACATATCCGTCGGATGGGGAACCTGTACCTGTGCGCGGGGTGTCAGCGAAGACTGTGTGAACTAGCCCTTACCGACTCATCAGCCAGTGGGACAGATCCCCAATAAACCGTCCCATACCGGCGTGATTAAAAAGATCTTAAACTAGATGGAACTGGATAAAATATTTTGACTGTTGCGATTCCAAGTCAGTTTAATGACCTGTAAATCTGCCCGAGTATCAGACAAGTGTTCACCGTTGGCCAGAGGAGAACTAGCCCTCCGACTAAGCCTGGTTTCTCCCAAGGTTTTGGTTCCTTGCTGCTGTTGCCTTTGGCTTGCTTAAGTCACTTGCTTGATATTCAGCAGTGTTTTTGATCTGCCTGCATTGGTGTCATTGTATGCGAACTGAGCTGAGCCGGACGATTACATCACTGTTTTCTCCAGTGCTGATATACATACATTAACTAGACTAATAACTACTGATCTTTGCAACAGAATGAATCAATAATAAATAGAATAAGCAGGACAATGACACCATTTACTTTGGGAGTTAAAAAAAAATGATTTGCCAATTATTACTGTAAAGCTGCTTTGACACAATTTGCATTTTAAATAGCGTTATATAAATAAAGGTGACTTGACTTGCAGATCCGTGCACACTCTAACGGCTAATATCGCCCATAACATATTGCGCTGTGGACGAAGATTCGATAAAAAGTGTTACAAAAAACTACAAAGATGATGTGCGAGCCCAATGGTTAAGAGTGTTTAGTGAGGATGAGGAAGTACTGATGTGTATTTTTAGCGATCAAAATATGCCTGTTGAAACTATGATGTGAAACTGCGTGTATTGTAAAAAAATAAAAATCATATTTTTATCACTTCCACTAAGCACTTGAAGTAACTATCTCATGCTTTGGTCTTGTGTGCAAGAGTGACTGATTACAGCAGAAGGCTTGCGTGTCTGCTGTCTGTCTGAAGGTGTGGCTATGCGAGACTAGGTTCAGTCAGTTCGGTCATGCAGATTTGCACTTCTCGACATCAGGAAAATCTGTCCCTTTCTAACTGAGCACGCAACACAACTTCTCGTCCAGGCCCTGGTCATTTCTAGGCTTGATTACTGCAATGCTCTTCTGGCTGGACTGCCGTCAAGTGCAATCAAACCTCTTCAAATGAGCCAGAACGCTCCTGTCTTGTCTTCAACGAGCCCAAGCCACGCCTCTCTTCATCTTTCTGCACTGGCTACCCCTCGCTGCTCGCATCAAGTTCAAGGTGTTGACGCTTGCTTACAGATGCACCACAGGCTCTGCACCCTCCTTCACTTTCCACTCACTTTCACGAGTCTACGTGCCCACCAGAAGCCTGTGATCACTAAAGGAGCGTAGGCTTGTGGTACCGTCACAGAGAGGCACAAAATCTCTCCAGAACATTCTCCTTCACTGCTCCATGCTGGTGGAATGATCTCCCTACCTTCATCAGGAATGCAGAATCTTTGGCATTATTCATTTCTTCGAATCCCTCCCTACTCTAGCTCATGCTATTCTGAGCACTGTATGAAACTTCTGCTGTGGGCACTTCCTGTGTCTATTCATGATGACTCGCTTGTTGTTTTCCTCACTTGTAAGTCGCTTTGGATAAAAGCGTCTGCTAAATGACTAAATGTACACCGCACACAAACGGTGAAGACACAAGCAACGTTCTGGTGCCTTAGACGTTTGGTATCCACTGTTTTTAACCGAAGTACTGTTACAACGACCAAAGACATACGAGTAGGGATGTTGGTTGTATTATGTTCATAACATTTTTCATGATCATCCACTGTAGTTATGAATTAGTGTGAAAATTGTGTCACTGTATGTGAAGGTGATCGAGATGATCATCAGTTTTGTTATATAACTAATGTCTCGTGGGTGATCTTGATCAACGTAATAAACATCATATAACCAACATCCTGATTCAAACATACCCAGTACATTTGCACAGAGAACCTACTAAACCCATTAGAAGATTTCTAAAAACAGTAAATGAAAGTGTTTTGGTTTGTTTTTTGCACAGTTGGTGGAAACTTCAGATGAACAGATGAAAGTTGCCATTCCACTCCCTAACTTTTCACCTACAAGTTAAACACACGTGCTCTGAAAGCACATTCTTACCTACGAGATGTGTCCACCAAACAGATCAAACCGCATCTCTGAAAACAGACCACAGCTGCTTTCAGTTTGACTCAAAAACTCAACTGGTACTGTGAGAGGCCAGATGGGTTTAACTTTGTATCTTTATTTTGGTTGTTGCAATAGAGAATTGAAAGAATATTTACAACCATATTAAAATCACAAGGGTTAGGCTCTATTTATCTATGAATCTGATATTCAATGTTATTCTTCTACTTCTAGCCATTTAACAGTTTCATAAATACATTTCAAGATGTAGGCTGTATTAACTGATAAAAACACACCCAATAAAAATAGTTAGGCCCAGTTTCACAGATTAAGCTAAACCTGGTCTTAGTCTAATTAGGACATTTAAGTAATTCTGTAATTGTGCCTTAGAAAAAACATTACTGAAGTGCATCTTGAGATAAAACTGACATATTTTAAGACAAAACAGCTAAACTCAAACATGCATTTTAGTCTGGGACTAGACTTAAGCCTTGTATGGGAAACCGGGGGATAAAGTGTAATAAGCGTTAGATGAGCTATAACATTATATCATTTGCACATACAGCGTGTGAACTAGGAGGGTCAAACTCGGTCGTGGGAGGATTCACACAGCTTAAGTGTTTTGGCGGACTGTTTTTAGATGAAACTCTGAACAGTGGAAGAAAATGTTCCACGTGTTTGTTTTGTTCTGTTTGTGCAGTTGGAGTCTGATCGGTAAGACATTTTAATGGTTTAATTTCTTCCTATTTTGGAGTAATGAAGCTGCTGCTACTGTTCAAATTCGATTAATTTCATCTGCTGCTGTTTGTACCACATGAAACATTATTGTGAGATCTACTAGCTTTGAATCCAGGTCCAATCATTTATTTTTTAACACTTCTGCAGTAGTCATAAACAGATAGTCATGGAAATTAATTTGTCAAAATGTGCATGAACCCTGAGAGCATTACAGATTCAGTGGACCCGTTTTATCTACTGATCTAAACATCTTATTTATTTAAAAAAATTACAATTTTATCTTTGTAGCTTCATGCTATTTTCATGCTTTTGTTTTCAGTATGCAATTTTACACTTTAATTTTGCTCCACTGCAGATATCTTGAAACAAATCATTGGTTCTGTTTTTTTCATATATTTCACCTCTTTTTCTCTTCAATTCCTCAATTCATGAAAACTACAGCTGATTTCATGCTTTGTAAACCAACGGGAGTCTTTCTGTGTGACAAAATCTGTCTGTTCTCCAGGTGTGTTTGGTGATTCAGTGTCAGTGACTGAAGGAGATTCTGTCACTTTATACTCTGATCGTACTGAAGTACATGAAGACGATGAGATAGTGTGGACATTTGCTTCTGAAAATTTTCGAATAGCTAAAATCAGCATTGAGAAACAAACCTTCAACACATTTGATGAAGTTCCTGATGGGAGATTCAGAGACAGACTGAAGCTGGACAATCAAACTGGATCTCTGACCATCACAAACACCAGAACTGAACATGCTGGAGTTTATAAACTAGATATAAGTGGAGCGAAACTGACATCAAAAACATTCAGTGTTTCTGTCTACGGTGAGTAGATCATTTGTCCTGTCCTTTACATATATATTCTTATTTTATATGTTTGCATATTGAATTTTTTAATCATTTTATAGAGATATTGTTGTAGCACTCCAGACCATTCTTAAGACCATTTTTGAAGGTCTTGGTCTTGTCTTGGACTCTAAAAGACTAAAAGGACTCGGGATTTTATTTCAAGACCGGTCAAGAGCACAACTGCAGGAATATCGCTAAATCACCATTGCATTGTCCGATTTCCTTTTTAACATTAATTTGATTGTAAAATTTCCTGCTTCAAATGCCATCAATATTTGTACTTATTTCATTTATTTTGTTACTGTTGTGCCGGGTCAGAACATCAACAAGGGATTGTGTCAAAAATGTCAGCAAAATTAATACAAATGCCCTCAAAATTCAAGAATTCAACAATGATTCCAAAAAAGTACTTGTATAAGATCTTGACATTTGTATTATAACATATGACATGATTAAGCAATATCACAAGACAGAGGGCTGTTTTCACAAATATGAGCTCAATTGCAGACGTGATATTGATTTTTTACAAATGTTTAATAAATAAAATTTCATTTTTAAAACATTGATCTCAACATTATTTATGCACTTGCAATCGTACCAATTCAGATGCAGCTTCTGTTCCTCCTCTGCAGTGTAAAGACGAATTTAGGTGTTAGTGATTTCAGTTGATTGGAAACAGCTCTATGTCATATTATTATAATTGTAATTATTGATTAAAAATAAGACAGTTCTCAGGCAGTAAATGTCGATCTTTCAGATGAATTCTAGGAGCGCTAATCTGGTCTCGGTCTTGATCTTGTTTTGGTCTCAACTCCTCAAAATCGACACAGGAAACCGAAAAGAAGATCTTTTTTTTAAAAAACTTTATTCTCTGATGTTTTTCAGCTCGTCTGCCTGTTCCTGTCATCAGCAGTAACTCTTCACAATGTTCTTCATCATCATCATCATGTTCACTGGTGTGTTCAGCTGTGAATGTGAGTCATGTGACTCTCTCCTGGTACAAAGGAAACAGTTTATTGTCCAGCATCAGTGTGTCTGATCTCAGCATCAGTCTCTCTCTACCTCTGGAGGTGGAATATCAGGATAAAAACACCTACAGCTGTGTGCTGAACAATCCCATCAGCAACCAGACTCAACATCTGGACATCAGACACCTCTGTCACACATGTGCAGGTGACTATTTAAAGAGCTGATCTCGGTCTTCTGTTGTAGATCAGACTGACAGATTCACTTACATGAACTTCATTGTAGACTCAAATCTCTCTGATGGTGATGATCTCTGCTGCTCCTGCTGGATTTCTGTTGATTGCAGCAGGATTTGGGATCTTCTGCATCTGCAAGAAACAAAGAAAAACTGATCAAGAAGGCAAGTGTTAACTACCGATTTCACCAAGTTTTATAGCAAATAATACTAATAAATATTTGAATTGTTTGATAAAAACAATAAAATAACTTTATTGGTTATTATATATAATTTTATGGTCAATAATTATGAATGATGCTTGATATGAAGTGATGTTTGAGTTTTATTGATGATTGAATTTCACCATACAAAGAACGCCGATGCTTTTAATATCCTGTCTCCGTTTGATTTAGAATTAATCTGAAAGGAATGTCTCTTAGTTAATGAAATGGAATTCGTTAATGCCGTTTTCACAAACTGCAGCAATAAATATTTAATCATATGCATTAATGCCTTAACTTTGACAGCCCTAATCACTGTTTCTTTGTGACGTAGGTGTCAAGATTGAGTTGTTGTTTTAATCATTAAAATTTAATGCATCTATTTTTGTTGTTACTGAAACAGTTCAGCCTCATGAAGAAGAGATAACATACGCTGATCCCACATTCCTCAAAAGAAAAGCACATAAATTGGTAAGAGACTTTATACCTAATTTATGTTCTTTAAGATTTAGATGTGTGTGAGAGTGGTTTTTTTATGGTGGCCGAGAGAGCTCAAAGCGCTGCAAATAAGAAAACACATGCAAATAAAAAAAACTGTGATCATCAGTTTGACAACACATTATGCTGCATATCCTCACAACACATGCAAATACAAAAATGCGCTGCATATACAAAAAGCGCTGCAAAGAGCACAAACCACAACGGAAATGTTTCAAGGGGGACCCCAAAAAGTGACAGACCCTACTTGACAACAGCACAAACTAAAAAATATTAAAATATATTATGTAGGCATTAACTCAATGTAATGTGTTTCACTAACAGAAAAGTGTTTTAATATGTGGCAATGTTGTTCACTCATTCCACTTTAAGAGATGATAGTTTAGTGGATGATTTAAAAATATTCGTTAATCATCTGTACTAATGTGACGTCATCATAACGGCGCCTGAGGCGCTCGACGACCACGTCATCTGCGAACGTGACTTTCTAGCAAACTGAAAAACACATGAAATAATGTACAGTTGTTTATTTTTGTTTGCAGTTTTTATAGTATTTAATGATTGTGAATACATTGTGCACTCAAATGCCGTACACTATATAGCTATCAGTGAATAACTGAAGGGTGAGTTGAACTGGTTTTGGACACACGTCCTAGTAGGGTCCGTCACTGTTTGGGGTCCCGCTTGAAACATTTCCGTTGTGGTTTGTGCTCTTTGCAGCGCTTTTTGTAAATGTAGCGCGTTTTTGTGTTTGCATGTGTTGTGAGGATTTGCAGCACATGTGTTGTCAAACTGATGATCACGTTTTTTTTTTTTTTTTATTTGCATGTGTTTTCTTATTTGCAGCTCTTTGAGCTCTCTTGGCCACCGTAGTGTTTGTATAATGATCGATCACACACACAGCAGCAGCATATCAGATCATTATAAAAGCCATAAAATCATCACTCAATGCCAGAAACACTCAAATCTGCTCTGTTTAGGAACATATTACAATTTTATTTTATGTTTATTTATTTTTTGTATTTTGATATTTTTAAAGCAACTGACAAGCATTGAAATAGTGCAAAATCTCTGAACTTACACCAACACTATACTTCAATTTTCATCTTGAAAACTCTTCAGTCAGTATATACTCATAAAATATTTTTTTCTTAATTTATCATTTCCAGAATTAATACAGATTTACACAACAGAAACATGTCCAGGTTTGTGTGTCAACTACTATCTAGCTGTGTCACACATTAGTGTACTAAATATTATGATATATGATTAATTTTAGATCTCAAACAAAACAACTAAGTTGCATTTTACAAATTTAAGTGGACTGAACATTGTGTTTATTTATCTTAGCAGAAACTCACCATGTTAAACAGTTTGACAGGAAACTGAAGCCTTCAGGAAACTGAATGATGCACATTTGCATGACAGTCCATGAGCAAATGCGGGTTTTTTTTGTTTTGTTTTTTTAAATCAGCCAAACCTATTTTAAAACACCATGGCTACATTTACATTTGTCCATCTTTTTTGCTGACTTCTGGCAGACCTTGTTACAGCAAAATCACATATGAAATTACTTCAATACTTTTATGAATCATTGAAGTCAGAGGGTCCCATGCTACGTCACAACCACAAGAAATCTGTCCGCTCTAAAGGTCACACTTGTGATGTTTGTTACTTTAGTATTATCATCTCTTTTGTGATGTATTTCTTGCAGAACGTTAAAGAGGAAGCTCATGTTGTGTATACGCCTATCGCCATGAGATGATGATCAAACTTCAATCCTTCTCTAATCTCAAGACCAGGAACCTCCTGCTCAACTTCAGGTTCAGAGTCTATGGTTGAGTTTGGATTGATGTGACATCAGGAAACTCAGTAGGATCATCATGAGGGACTGAAGTGTGGAAATTCATGAAATCATCTCCTGAAAGCTTCGAAATAATTTGCCTTGTAATACTAGGACTTTTAAATGATCTAAATCATTTGGCACATTGGAGCATTTTTGTGTTTGACTTTTAAAGTCTTAAAGAGACCATGTGTGCAAATTTCGTTTTTTTTTCTTTTTTTAAAGTGAAAACCAAAATATTGATCAAAAGGAGTAGCGACTCTGCTGTATTCTCTTATGTATTCACATCTGTACAGAAATGTGGTTTTGTTTGTTGAACTAACAGGTATGCAAGAGCTTGTAAATGCTAGATGTTTGTGTTTAATGTCAGTGTGTGAGAGTGTATTTGAGGTGTCAATGGCAAGTGGTTAAAGGGCTTTTTTCCATTCCTGCTTCTACTTTAGACAACACAGCTTTACTACAAAACACTTAATGCACCATTATAAAAATTCTCAAATCAAGCAGTATTATTACTGTTAGATCTTACTGTGTAAATGTGAAATATGGAAAATTCTCCAATATCCATTTCTGTAGTTTAATCTACATTTAAATTATTTTCTGATTTCCAGTATTTTGCCGTTGTTACTGTGTTTTGGCTTCATAGGCTTGTAGCACAACACTGATCATAACTGATCACTCAATATTAAAACTCCTTCCATCGATGGCACCACTTATGGTTTTATATGACGCATCCACATAGTATGGGACGTCCCCTTTAAGAAGCTGCCAAGCCTGTAGTGGAATGTCACACATCTCCAAAATGCTGCAGTAAAATGAATTTATATGAAGTGTGCGTATAGTATGGGACATCCCCTGTTCTTTTTTTTTTTTTTTTTTTTTTTTTTTTTATCTATTGGCCCCTGGAGTGAAAAAAATAGCAAGTGTGCACAGAGCATGGGGGTCCTTATGAAACGATCTTTCTCCTGTTGGCACTGGTAGTAGGAGTGAGCAAGTTTTAGAACGTGTCCATGCAGATGGATGTAGAAGCAATTAAACCATGTCTTTCTTTATTGTGCTTCAATAAACATAGTCTTAAAACAACTTCCTGTGGGTTTCCTTGTTCAAACACAAACAAAGTCCATAGCTTGTAGACACAGCAAATGAACATAATCCCCCTTGCACACTACTCTGTAGTCCGGTCAAAAACTGTGCTCAAATCATAGCCTACAGTGTCACAGCGCCACCAAATGGACAGATGTAGAGTTACAAAAATGGCTCCTCTAGCCCTTATACTGGCCGACTCCCTGATCAATGCCCTGACTACTGAATTAGGGAGCTGATTGAGAAGCCGTACTTTTGCTTTTCCTGACACTACCATAATCTCAGTAATGTGTGTGCATGATTTTTTTTAATCTCGACTGGTTTGACCGCAATCTAACGCTGACAACAGAGGTTGTCACTGAGGGACATTAACGTCATAACGCTGAACAGGGTGAACTCATCTTCTCATTGCTCTTGCAAACTATTCTAACTCAAAATTTCAGGGATTTGTTTTTTAACTAACAAGTGTTAAAAGCTTAGCGAAAGCACTCAATTCAGCAATTCAAAAACATTTTGTCATTATGGTATCAAACAATTGGCTGTTTTGGGCAGTAGTTAAACAGCTCTTGAGAAAAGACAAAGACGAACCACAAAATGTTAAAGATTTAACTTGAGGGACAGATGTAGACAGAGAATCTCACCTTAGTAAGGGAAATCTGTGTCAAACTCCAGACAAAGTTTTAAGTGACGGACTGGACACCTGCTCCAGCTCGGGAACTGCCACCGGAAGGAGACAAACAAAACACTTTAGCATGTTTGCTGATTTTATTCATTCTCACATAAAGTAATTTTTTCTATACTGGTGATGAAGTCTAAAAGGGTACATAGAAAAAATAACAACAAAAATGCTACGTCACAACCATAAGAAATCTGTCCACTCTAAGGGTCAAGTTTAAACAATAAATACCTTAGTGTCTCTTTAATGTCTCGTGAAGCAATCGTCTCTTCATACTAGTTCATTTATAGCATCAAATAAACATGAATGAACATCAGAAGGAATGTTGTTTCAAGCGCGGAAAGACGTGAGGACACACAATTTATCAAGTTCAAGTTCAAATCTACTAACTCCTCTGACTGCTTTGACGGACAAAATGGCGAATTCAGGGTTATGATTGGTCAGATCGCCTGTCAATCAAACTGCTGGCGAAGGGTCAACACATGGAACAGCTGCAACGTACAGACAGTGGCGCAGTAATACTGATGTAATGCAGTCACAGGTGTTTGTAGAGTAATTTACAACGGCTCAACCAATTAGAATCAAGGGCCAGAAATCTCCATTTTATAATGTTTTGCTAACATTCCTATTAAGTTATGTAACCTTATTTCTGAATGTCGTTTAAACTTTGAAAACAGTTATTTTAACGCATTTCTTGGTTTATGTATCCATTAGAGTAAAATACCATTCTTTCATTTTAGAAATGTTATGGAATGTTATTTCGGAATATTTTCGGAACGTTCAAATGATTCCTTTTTTAACATGTGGTTTATGTGAATGTTAGAGGAACATTCCATTCTTTAATTTTGAATACGTTACTTTTGAAACTTTTCTGAAAATTCGAAACCGGACTCACACAGACACTTGAGTATAGTTTATGTCTGCTCCATGTCTTTGAACTGTGGTGGAAACTGGAGTACCCGAAGGAAACCCACACTGTGGGTTTCAAGTGACTTTAGATACTAAGTGAGTAATCAATGAAACCGGAAACAGGTGTTCAACTCATAAGTGACCATGGGTAACAATGACAGGGAACACGGGCAAACAAGAACAGAAAAAAAAAAAAAATCAAACTAAAACACAACTGAACCAATTGAACTAAAAATAACCCTGGCATGTTCAGCCAAATTGATTATGTTTAAAACTTGGGACAAGCGTACTTCTTTATTTCATTATTTCCTGTTCTTTCTCCTGTCTTGTAATGTGGACTGAGCATGCAGAAAATTTAAGTGCAGGCGATCATTTCCATCACGCAGTGATAATTTTCTTGAATGCCAATTACCTGATATAACAAGCACTTTGAACAAATATAACACAGCCAAACATCCTTCATGAACAGAACTGAAAGAAATGGAGATGGACAAAACAAACATCTAAAAAGGGACAGATAATGTGAAACTGTGAATCTTTACCTTGAATGCCCCACAGGTCTCCATATTCGTCCTGACATGAAATACAAGGACTTGGCAGTAACAAAACTGAACACCATCTCAAATGCTTAAAGGCACAATATATTTTTTTATAATATAAGAATGAGCATATACATACATATGAAACAGAAGACTTATGTACAGATTTATACATAATGTATATAAATATTGTATATACAGGTGGATAAATAAAATATGCATTTACACAACAAAGTCAAGTCAAGTCACCTTTATTTATATAGCACTTTTTACAATGCAAATTGTGCCAAAGCAGCTTTACAGTAATAATTGGCAAATAATTTTTGGATGCACAAGACTGAGTAATAAAAACAGGGTTAATTGCTAGCTAGAGATAGCATGGAGGAAAAAACTGTTCTTATGTCTAGAAGTTCTAATGCCTGATGGCAGAAGTGCAAACAGTTGAGAGGGGTCTGTGATGATGTTACTGTTACCTGCCCGTTTCTTCAAACTGCAATTGCCCTGAAGGTTGGGCAGGTACATGCCAATTATCCTTTCAGCAGTCCTTTGCAGTCTTTTATCTGATTTGCCGGCTGACCCAAACCAAATGGTTGTAGAAGTGCACAGAACTGACTCAATAACAGCTGTGTAAAATCAGAGCCTGTGGCAGGTTGAACTTCCAAAGCAGATGAAGGAAGTACAGTCTCTGCTGGGCCTTTTTCACAACGGAGTCAATAGGATTATCCCACTTCTGCTGCTGAGTGATGGTGGTGCGGAACCTGAATGACTCCACTGCTGCCCCAGTGCTGTTCATGATGCTGAGTGGTGGGGGGGTTCTCCAAAAGTCCACAATCATCCTCAGGGTTTCGAGAGTGTTCAGCTCCAGGTTGTTGTGGCTGCACCAGACAGCCAGCTCTTTACAATACGTGTTAAAATAAAATGAAAAGAAAAAACAAATTTTTCACAGTTTCGTTCTTATAAGTTCAACGGTGTACAATAAATATCTGAAATTTCTTTATAAAAAGTAATATTCTTGTTTTAACAGTAAACACATTTATAAAATGTGAAAAGCTTATGCAGCAGCCCTTGCTGGATTTGAACCTTTAACCATAAAGTTATGACACCCCAAACAAACCAAAACCCAAAGCATCAGTGTGGACAGGAAAGTGTTTGATTTTTCAAGGATTCCTATTGAAACCACCTCTTTAGACCTTGTTTACACCTTAAGATGTGTTTTGGTCGATTGGATCACGAGTGGATGAGGCTAAGTACAGGTGTAAATGGGGTCTAAAACGCTTTGAGCTTGTCCACTTTTGATCACTTCCAGAGGTAGTCGAAAATATATTCGACTGGATTGCTTTAAATAACTCCACAAAGAGCATTATCAGCTTCACTTATTACTGACCAGACTGACTTTATTTCTGTCACACGTCTACAGAAGCTCTTATTGAGAATTAACAGAGGTTTAGAAGTTGATGTTTATTGAACATGTTTAGTTTGAGGTCACAATCATGGAGATCAGAGTTCGCTTTAGTTGACCTCTTGACCCTTGAGTTTTGTTGAGTTTCTTCTTTATCAGCAATTATAGGTTTTCCAGGAAACATTTCTGCATTGTTAAGCAGATCAATATGTCTGTTTTAATAACAGGGAAATTGCCATATTAAAGTGGTTTAAAAGATAGCTTTTTAAATAAAATAAATAAAGAATAAAATAAAATAAACACAATTGTAGTTTTGCAGCTGTTGAATGTTAAAGTCTATGAGTGTATAAATAATATTGTTTACTTTGTTTAAAACATATTTTGTATTATTTATTCACTCACCGACATCAACATTCGGCATATGACACGCTTCATGCCAGTATACAAAAGCTCCCAGCATGCTTTGCGGCATGAATAAATTATGCTGCTGAATTATTTTTTGTTGTCACCATTGTTGAAGTTTGTATGATGAGTGCTGATGTCTAAGTGTGTTGTGTTTAATTTAAAATAGTTTTGGACATTTGTACATAAAGATTGTACACAAGATCGTACAATCATCGTACAAATCAGTACAAAGTACATTCAGTTACAAATGATCTGTATCACATTGGTTGAATTTATTATGTCCTTCTCACATAACATTTCAATTCCTGGAGTAAGCAAAACTACAGAAAAGCAGTTATTTAAACCACTTTAATACAGTAATTTGTCTGATAAAACAGATCAGCATGTCTGTTTTAATATCAATGCAAAAATGCTTTGTGAAAACACCAGGTGGTATTCCAGAAAGCAAGATTAATTTACTGTCACATATACCCTGAACTCTCGGTTGATTAACTCAATGCTGGTTCCATAAACCGCATCAAGGAGTAAGTTGAGCCAACCCAGAGTATGTTCTCGGTTAACAGTCAAGACATTCTCAACCGAGCGACGAATTGATGATTCACCATTGAAACAGAAGCTAAGAGAAAGCACTTTGATACACTACAGATTTTGCAGGTTTGCCCACTTACAAAGCATGTAGATTCTGTAATTTTTTATCATTCGTACTCTTCAACTGTGAGTGACGGAATCTAACACAAAAATCCAGAAAATCACATTGCATGATTTTTAATTAATTTGCATTTTATTGCATGATATACAGTGTTCCCCACTGTAAGTATTTAGTCAGCAACGTGGATTTTCAACTCCCTCCAAATTTTTCATGGGGTTGAGATCTGGAGACTGGCTAGGCCACTCCAGGACCTTGAAATGCTTCTTATGAAGCCACTCCTTCGTTGTCACGTTTCATCTTCAATGCCCTTGCTGATGGAAGGAGGTTTTTACTCAAAATCTCACAATACATGGCCCCATTCATTCTTTCCTTTACACGGATCAGTCATCCTGGTCCCTTTTCAAAAAAACAGCCCCAAAGCATGATGTTTGCACCCCCATGCTTCACAGTAAGGATGGTGTTCTTTGGATGCAACTCAGCATTCTTTCTCCTCCAAACACGACAAGTTGAGTTTTTACTAAAAAGTTCTATTTTGGTTTCATCAGACCACATGACCTTCTCCCAATCCTCCACTGGATCATCCAGATGGTCATTATGCGTTACTAATGCTTTTCTTTGAGACTGTGGTCCCAGCTCTCTTCAGGTCATTGACTGGGTCCTGCCGTGTAGTTCTGGGCTGATCCCTCACCTTCCTCATGATCATTGATGTCCCATGAAATGAGCTCTTGCATGGTGCCCCAGAACCGAGGGAGATTGACCGTCATCTGGAACTTCTTCCATTTTCTAATAATTGCACCAACAGTTGTTGCCTTCTTACCAAGCTGCTTGCCTATTGTCCTGTAGCCCATCCCAGCCTTGTGCAGGTCTACAATTTTATCCCTGATGTCCTTACACAGCTCTCTGGTCTTAGCCATTGTGGAGAGGTTGGAGTCTGTTTGATTGACTGTGTGAACAGGTGTCTTTTATACTGGTAACAAGTTCAAACAGGTGCAGTTAATACAGGTAATGAGTGGAGAACAGGAGGGCTTCTTAAAGAAAAACTAACAGGTCTGTGAGAGCCGGAATTCTTACTGGTGGGTAGGTGATCAAATACTTATGTCATGCAATAAATGCAAATTAATTATTTAAAATTCATACAACGTGATTTTCTGGATTTTTGTTTTAGATTCCATCACTCACAGTTGACGAGTACCTATGATAAAAAATTACAGACTTCTACATGCTTTGTAAGTGGGCAAACCTGCAAAATTGGCAGTGTATCAAATACTTGTTCTCCCCACTGTATTAAATCATACAACACACATCTGAATACCTCTTAAGCAAACTAACCCTGAAACAAAGGTTATGTTCAGATAATAAATTGCTATGGCTACTTACATACCCTGAAACCCATCTATGTTTTTGGAACTGAAAGTTGAGGTTATCTGCTTACTTCTCTTAAACATACCTGTCACTTAACCTGCTTTCTGGAATACACCACAGCAACTGCTGTAAAAGAAGAAACTCAACAAAAGTCAAGGGTCAAGAGCTCAACTAAAGCAAACTCTGATCTCCATGATGGAGACCTCAAACTAAACACTTTCAATAAATCATCAACCTCTGTTAATTCTCAGTAAGAGCTTCTGTAGACGTGTGACAGAAATAAAGTCAGTAATAAGTGAAGCTGGTAATGCTGTTTGTGGAGTTGATGAATCAGATCTCCAGAGATTTAATGTCTTTTATCTTCAGTTCATCTAATGCTGTGACTGAAGAAAGTTGTAGTTTGTTCTTATTTCTTTTTGTTCACAGCAGGTGTTTGTTTGAATGATTGAATGTTTCAGGAACATCATACTAACCTTTAAATAATGTTCTACTAACATTGAGGAAACTGGACATTATGTTATTGGAATGTTACAAATCATCATTCCTAGAATGTTGAACTTTAAATCAAAATTAAGTTGAAAGAAGGTTTAAGGAACATCATACCTTATAAAACACGTTCCTCTAACATCAAGAAAACTGGACATTTTTTATGTTCCTACACTGAACATTTGAAGAACGTTCTTATAACAAAATTCTGTAAGCTGTGATTATGGGATGCGCTCTAGCAAGATTTAAACTTTGTCAGCTGAGGACCCAAGTTTGGTCTGAAGATGAAAAACATACCCTGGCCTCAAAGAAATCAGGACAGAAATGATTGAAGTGAACAAAAGAGACAGATTAAAACACCAGGTGTAAAAGGAAAGGTGTTTCCCTTATCTACTCGAGATCCAATCGACCAAAACGCATTTTAATACCAGGTGTAAACAGGCCCTTAGGGTTGACAAATCAGGTTGAAAAGGGGAGACTTTCTGGTTAAAATGGATGTAGGGCCACCAACATTCAAATCTCAGCATACTGGCACTGTCAAGATGGCAATACGAGCATTGTAAAGATGTAACATTAACACAGTATCTGGAGCACAGACTCAATTCAAGACTTGTGTATTGTTTAACTGACAGTTGCCCAGATACGGCACTTGCACACATGGTCTGTGAAGAGCAGTTGCATCTTGTAATATTAATGATTATGAATCTGATCAAAACAGCTTATGCGTCATTATATCTTCCAGAACAAATGCTGCTGCTAATGGTTAGAGAAACAGCAATACAGGAAAGCTAGAGATAATTCTGGACTGTTGCGGTCTGGATTCCTTAAACAGCTCTAATAATCCCCTCCACCATTACATACTTGATGTTAGCAGTGATCAGTGGCAGGCTTTTCAGACAAAGGAATTGAGACTTCCACAGCATTCTGGAAAACATCACAAGAGAGCAGCAGTCTCTTAAATAAGTCAAATTAATGGTGTTTCTATGCAGTGATTTCTGAACGCAGAAACACATACAGAACACAAAGGGAAAATTTCACGTCAAAAATTTCCATACACCTGCTCAAAAACATTTTTTTAATCCATGATTAATATTGCATTGCATAATGTGTTAAACAGTAAATTCTGATTTTATGAATGGATTCCGCGATTCCGTCCGCGTTTTCTGCATCACGGAAATCGTGAGCATTTACCGTTTCATTTGTGAGAAACAATCATCATACTAGACACACACAGAAAAAAAAAAAAAAAGATCAATGCAACCCCTCAAATTAAAGTTTGTTTATCCTCTTTAACAGTAGCGTATGTCTAATTTTAACAGTAAACCTCTGCTTAGCACTTTGAATGCATAAAAATTAAAGGTTTTTTTTATTATTATTTAAACTGGAATAAAAGATAAATGTTTATGCTCTCATGTGATTACCAGTAAAATTAAAATACATAAAAGAAATAATATACATTTCCATACAGGCACACTTTATTTTTGGTTGAAATAATTCTTATGCATGTAAATGTACAATTTCCTTCAGTTTAATTTAAATCTGTAATATATATTTTAAAGTTTAGAATTAGACAGCCCTGCGTTGTGTAAACAATTGTGCAGTGAAAATGACCCCATAGTACCACCTAGTGTCCAACCTACTCTAATACTGTTATAACCCGTTCACATGTGAACATCTACAATATGATTTCCACCACTGAAAAAAGAAATATTATTGCGACTTTTTTCTCAGAATTCTGACTTTTTATCTCAGAATTGTGAGATATAAAATCAGAATTCTGAGATAAGTCGGAATAATCTTTTTTTTTCAGTGCCAGAAACGGGCTTCCATAAGAAAATCATGAAAAATCTACAAAAAAACAAACAAACAAAAAAAAACGGACACAACTATGAGACACGGCCGTGCAGCAGCAAGCATCACAACAGTGAAATAAACCTCAAGTTTAAATGTGTGCAATCAGGGCTCCTGTAGTTTGCCTGAGGCGCCAAAATCACTAAATCCGCCCCTGCTACCAATACAGCTAGAAACCGATGCAGATACTTCGGGAACACGAAAGAGTGGACAGTAAAAAAATTAAAGATTCTAATCTAAAAAAATAATTAGATTTGGACTAACAGGGTGAATATAGCCTTACACTTACAGATCTCACAAATCAGAATCTGCTGTAAATTCAGTTGGGTTTTTCCCCCCAGATAGACAGATTCAGTGCACATATCTTACCTCTTCACGATTTCTCTGCCTCATGGTGCCTGTTTTAACAACAAACCCAATGAAACCGAGATTACTTTGGTTAATTGGGATAAAAAAAAAAGATTCTTTTTACACAATAAATCAGTAGTATGTAATACTTGCCATGTTGTCCTTTGTGATAGTACATCACACCAACAGTTACAGCTGCAGTCATCAGCAGAACAACAACAACAATAACAGCAACAGCAGTACTGGAATATTTTCCACTCACACTTGAATCTGGAACATCTAAACGGAGACAGTCATTATTACCAGAGCATGACTAAAAATCAACTTTAACAATACTTCTGACTGATATTTACACTTGTCTACTTTTGTCATCGGTATGATATTGATACAAGAAAATTAACGATGGATTTTTCTTACTTGAAAACTACACTGAAAAAAAAAACTAAACTTAACGTAACATGAAACGATAATTCAGTTATATTTTAACATGGAGTCAAATCTCACTTTTTCTAACAGCCACCAATGAAGCTTACATGTACAGGGTTGATTTATAGAAATCAAACTGTTTTTTAAAACAATTGCACTGAATGACTAAATGACACTCACCAGTGACATTAACACTGAAGCTCCTAATGATGCCGATTCTGCTGCTGCTGATCTTCAGTTTATATTCTCCAGAGTCTGTGGTTCTGGTGTTCATGATGGTCAGAGATCCAGTCTGATGATCCAGCTTCAGTCGGTCTCTGAATCTCTCATCATTTTGTTCATTTGTATAGGTTTTATTGGGATCTCTAGTGATTTTAGCGATGAGAGCGTCATTAAAATGCCACATCATAAAATCATTTGGGTTGTTTATTAAACCTGGATCTAAAGTAACAGGTTCTCCCTCCATCACTTCATCTCGTTCAACCACAGAAAAATCTGAAATACACACCAAACACAAACCACTTTTTAGGGGGAAACACTATGTTTCATGAGAGAACTGTGGAACACTCTTCACTTTTAGTCTAAAAAGCAACATTTTATATACACATTTTGAGCTAATAAGCATACTTTATCCCATCCACTGCACTTTGGATTCCTGATGATGGACTAGAAAATACCAAGGATGATATAATAAATGGATTTAAACAAATGTTAAACCATCTTCATCAGAATAAAACTGTACATGACTTGCTTTTAAACATCATGACTCACCATATACAGCAACAATGAAGATCTTTGTTCTGATGCTGCTGCTGTTGATGATCCGTAGTTCATAAACTCCAGAGTGTGTGTTTCTGATGTTCATGATGGTCAGAGATCCAGTCTGATGATCCAGCTTCAGTCTGTCTCTGAATCTCTCAGTCCCTTCATTACACTGAACATCTGTACAGATCTTACTGAGATCTCCCCTGATTTCAGCGATGCGAGTGTTGTTAAAATACCATCGAATCTTTTCTTGTTTGTCTGTTTCAGCATCAGTGTTTAAAGAGACTGAATCTCCCTCATTCACAAAAGCTGACTCTTCATCTGTATCACCGCTGAAAAAACCTGGAGAAGAAATGAACAGATAAATATAAGCCAAACAAAATTAAACAACAGGAAAGTGCTGTGAAGATGCAGAATGATCACAATCTTTAAAGTTGTGCTGTGTTTACAGGTGATCGGTTCTGAAACAAGCTTATTGTTTCATATGAACAGCTCACTGGTTTCAGATAAACAGACCCGATTCTGAAACCGCTAAAAACTGATAATCGATTTTACCAATATCTTTGATTTACACCAGAACACAAAGGGAGCTTTTTATGAACCAAAACTAACTGTGGAGACTAAAAGCAAACCAGCTTTAAATCATACTACACTAATTTAAAGCAATAAGCCAGTCAGGCCGTGGTTTATGGTCCAACAGCAGTGTCGTGAGCACAACACAGAATGAGTGCTTAAAAGTTTACTGGGCTTACTGCTTTTATGACATGGTTACTACATATTAGGGGTGGGACGGTACATCAAAAACCGTTCGAACCGTTCGGTTCGCTTGTCTCGGTTCGGTTCGTGTGTTCGACGCATGCGCAATGTAGTTCAGACAGTTTCGCGCGAACATACATATAGACAGTAAAAGTGGAGTAAGGGACCGTTCACATATCGCGTCTTTTGCACGCGAATATTCATTATTTCCTATGTAGGCCCGCGGCAAGCGCGCTCAAAATGGAAGCAACGCGGCCGCGCTTTTTTAGACGCGATATGTGAACAGCCCGTAATGAAGGCTGCCCGGAGTTGGCGGATGGGCCCGTGTCGTTGAAATCCGGTGTGTGGGAACATTTTGGATTTCATGTTACTTACGATGACAACGGAAATAAAACAGTAGATAGAACTGCGACTGTGTGCAAGCATTGTGCAAAATGCATTCAATATGCTAATGAAACACTTCTAATATGACAGTTCATTTGAGAAGACATCAATGTGTCGATAAGCACAAACAGGAGAGAGCCGGTTAGGAAACAACTTCTACTGTCCGCAGCATTTAAGCAACCTCTCAGTGATAACTAAAGCATCGGGGATGTTTATTTTATTACATTATATTATATATTTATCTTTAAAGTATTTTTAGTTGTTTAAAAGACAGAGCTTTAAGAGCTCCTCTCTTTGTCTTTAAAATATTTTTTGTAAGAGCTACACTGAAGTTGACAGTTTGATAAATGCAAGTTCATTTCAATCTTTGTGTGCTAAAAAGGCACAAGTTCCTGTAGAGATAACAATACACATTCTCCTTTTTTATGCCAAACAAACGAAAAGCGTGTCATCATCAATGTATCAAAATCTCACCCAGCTTTTACTCAGAGATGGTCCCAATAATGTGCTTAAAGTCAAGTCAAATTCAGTTAGTGCATGATTACATTACAAAAATGTTAATACTGTATCCTAAATTGTGGATAATTAAGCTAATAAGCTATGTATCATATGCTGAAGGAAATTTCTGGAGTGTTAAAGGATCATACAGAACCGAAAACCGTGACCCTAAAACCGTGACACGAACTGAACTGTGGGTTTTGTGAACCGTGCCACCCCTACTAAACACATTAAAGATGTGATATATTTGCTTTTAAACATATTGACTCACTGTGAACAGTAACAATGAAGATCTTTGCACTGATTCTGCTGCTGTTGATCTTTAGTTTATAAACTCCCGAGTCGGTGGTTCTGGTGTCTTTGATGGTCAGAGATCCATTCTGATGAACCAGCTTCAGTCTGTTTCTGAATTTCTTATCACACTGAATATCTTCACAGATCTTACTCTGATCTCCAGTGACTTCAGCGATGAGAATGTCTTTCACCAATGTAATATACCAGCTAATTTTTTCTTGTTTGTTTGTTTGAACACCAGTGTGTAGAGCGATTGATTCTCCCTCATTCACTGACACTCTCTCTGTATCAACACCAGACACACCTGGAAAAGAAATTAACAGTTATTTTAAGCCAAACAAAATTATACAACAGGAAAGTGCTGTGAAATGTGATAACGTTCCCCATTGGTGGGTCACATTATAACAGTGTTTCTCAAACTTTTCAGCCCAAGCTCCACTTTATCTTCCAATTTTTTTCTGAGGACCACCTAACAGAATCCCACTCTAACATGCCCCCCCCCCCAAACAACAAAATAGGAAGGATAAACTAAATTTAAGTGTAATATGCAACAGTTTCAAGTCAAAAACTAATTATTCAAACCCAAATGCAACGATATGATCCATTTTTTCATTATTAAAACACACTGACGTCAACCCACCCGCGATCCGGTGATGGTTAAGAGCTTGCCTAGTTTAGGTTATCTTTTCGCGGATCACCACACTTTAAGAATTACTGCATTATAACATCCTAGGCACGATGTAACATGATCAGTGTTGGGGGTAATTCATTGCAAGAAACTTGAGTTACGTAATCAGATTACTTTTTTAAAGTAACTAGTAATGCATTCCTATTAAATTTACAACAAATTATGTTTTTTTCCACAGTTATTGCCTGACAGCTCTCCTGTCCCCACGTTGAGAGAATTAAAAGTCAGAGGTATGTGTGGCTGCGTGAACATGATATTATTGTAGTTCCAGACTAAATTCATTTACTCATTTCACTTGCACAAAAACATTCAGTATTCCTCAAAATGAAAAAAAAAAAACAGTGAAACGCAATCTCAGAGTTTTTATGCAAACATGTAATAATTAACTATATTAAATTACACAAATATACTTTGTATTTAATCTCAGTTTATTAACCAATAATTTTGCGGTCCAATGTCTTTAAACGCATGCGATTATTTCACCACAGGTTATCCGTGCTCATCTAAACTAGTGACTTTTTTACAAATAGTGAGAGACCCGATGAAAAAGATCAGAATGAACATTTATTTATTTGAAATAATTTAATTCTGTCACTTTTTTCTTGTGTTAATAATTTTACTGTATGTAATTCACACGTTTATTCCCAAACGCTTAATATTCAAAGTAGCTGACTGTCATTCTCCTCTATGGCTGTGTGCATTACTGATTAATTAAATACTTAAAGTCGTTCAATTTAAAGGGATAGTTCACCCAAAAATGAAAATTCTGTCATCATTTACTCACCCTCAATTTGTTCCAAACCTGTATATATTTCTTTGTTCTGCCGAACACAAAAGAAGATATTTGGAAGAATGTAGTCAAACAGATCTCATTGACTACCATAGTATTTTTTTCCCCCTACTACAGTAGTCAATGGGGGGTGAGATCTGTTCGGTTACAAACATTCTTCCAAATATCTTCCTTTGTGTTCAGCAGAACCAAATATCATATAGGTTTGAATAAGACTGGAATAAGAGCACCAACACACACAATAAATCCTTTTTATCAAATTCATTTGAAAAAAAAAAAAAAAAAAAAAACCTCAACAGATATGATCAGATCAGTAAGAAAAAATAAAACACCATTAATGAGGAGATGAGGAATGCTGCAGGTTAGTCAAGTATATTTATTATTCAGAATGCACAGTTGGAAAGAGAATATATTTATAGGAACATTTCTGCAGGTTCAAGATAATTCATGTTAACGCAGAGAAAATTATTGTCTTAATCAATTGACAGCAATAAAACATAGAAGCCTAATCTACTTTTTCTCTTGGTTGATAGGGATATGGATTTGATTTCAATCCCCCCCCCACCCATGTATATAGTTCTTCATCTGTGCTATTTTGTTGTTAATTTCATTTATTATTATTTTTTTGTACTTTATATTTTATTTCTGACTTTCCTGCTGTCATTATTAATACATATGCTCTGTGTGCGTGTTATTTGTTACTCAAAGCATTAAAAAGTAGGTGTGCTGAGCGCTGTTGCCGGAAACCTGAGTATTTTCTTCTTAAAATTGCAGTGAAGCTGGATGAGTTGAGTTGGTGTGAGTGAGTGAAATCGGGGCTAATTTGCATATTCATAGAATCTCTTATACTAAATGAGTAACATTCAAGCTATTTTAAGGCATAAATAATTAATTTTTTTCAAAGATAAATGTTTAAATATGTCATTTTGGTGATCAAAGATGGGTTTTAAGGGATAAAATGATTAACTACAGGGGGACTTTGTCTTGTACATAAATAAGTCCCCTCGGTCCCAGATTATTTGATGCTTTCTGCTTTCGATTTCTAAAGAGATAAAAGCCTACGTGACAGACATTGCTAGTAAATATAAACGCCGTGGATTTGCTCATGATCCGAGCGGCTTGATCGCGTGTTTTCTGTGTGTAAACGCAGTTTTCTGTCGCACTTTTCTGTCGAAAATAAAGCAAAATTCAAAACAACAACAGACATGTCCGCTTTATCCTGGGAGCCGGAAGAGAAACAAATAGGTTTAAATTTCTTACCACGGTCAAGTAAACACCAAAGCAATGAGGGCAAAATAAAGATATGCATTTTCACTGCTTTTCCAAAAAATAAAATGTAGATTCTAATCCATTAAAGGGTTCCGTTTCTCTGCATAAACACCGACGTCACTAAAGGAAACTGAAAGTATGATTGACCAATGGGAGGCGCTCTACGCTTTAAATCGCAATGACGTAGTGAAAATCGGTACTTTTGGCTTCTATTTGTAGCCTAAAATACCGTGTAAAAAGTATTTTATGGTGTTAGAATGTATATTATATTTCATTACATTACTTGTTCCCAGGCGCTGTTGGTTTTATTAATCTAAAAAAAAACTCAAATGTATGCAAACATGTAATAATTAACTATATTAAATTACACAAATACTTTGTATTTAATCTCAGTTTATTAAAAAAAAAATCTGGATGAATTCAAATATTAGCCTATTGAACTTTCACGGACACAAACAAGACAATCTATAGAGTAACAAATACAAAATACAGAGTTCTGAGTGTACGGAGTCATTAACACGTTTACATAAGCACAACAAAACCTCTTTACATTACATATAATTAGCAACAATTATATCAGAAATATATTGCACAATTCACGAAATACAGAAAATAAGTTACTATCTGGAATATAACATACACAATTTAATTAAAATGATCATGTAGCAGTATATCTACATACCGAGAGCGCCTTCAATATCAACTCAAGGAACAATGAAAGGCATGACCTTAAGCTCTTGCACTTGTTCTTCTTCTTCTTATGATGTTTATTGGCGGTGGGCAAGCCAACTTTTGGTTACCGCCACCAACTGAGCTGGAGTGTGAAGTGACACTGGGAAGGATTATATATCTATATTAAATTTTAAAAAAAACTTATATTCTCCTGAAATTTCCTGTATCTATTATATATTTTATTATCAATCTTCTGATTTTTCTATTGCCTAATACCCTATGCTCTTGCCACCGCTGGCTCACATTTATGATGTTATCAGATGAAGATAGTGGTGCATTGAAATTGATTGGGATAGTTTTGCAACACAAAACAATGGACAATACACTGAATGGGTGCTTGGAAGAAGGCTATAAACATTAGTTAGCATTTTAGAGTTTTCTCAAAATAAAATCACATGACAGGATCTTATAAAACATTCAATAAAACTCAGAGTTTTAAACGTATCATCTTCAGATTTGAAATATAACATGGTCAGACATGTGGCTTCAGCTGGAGTGCATTTCCAGATAGCAGAGGGGCTGACATCAATTTTATTTTCATAAAGATTTTCCATAAAAATACATTTCTAATAACTGTACAAAATTTTGAAGCTATTTATAACTATTTTTTTCCATTATGACAATAATTAATTATGACTTTACAATAAACTGCAAAGTGTCTGCTTTTAGTGCAAAGGGTTCATGAACTGCATATGTTTTAGTTTGGGTATGTCATTACTTGGGATTTTTCAAAAACGGGGTGGACAGCTAACAGGTTAAACAATATTAAATGCAATACCTCACTTGGAACACAAGGGGTCACTTTGCTACAACTTGCATTCGTTAATGAGCACATTGTTTCTGCCTTAAATTACTACATTGTTAGCTGATTTGTACACGTACATTTCTGAAATGTACAGTCACCTCTGAAAGCAGATAACTCTAAATTGCAATGTAAACACGTGCATTTTCTGTAAAAATGAAATATGTGTTGTGAAAAGCATTATACAAATAAATGCTAATTGAACTGAAACTAGACTAGAATGCAGAGCGTTCACAGAGAACAACAGCAATCTCTGTTCGATTATTAATAATTGTTGTTCAATCATTCACCATCTGCATCTGGGATGGGCAACTTTGGTCCTGGAGGGTCACTGTCCTGCAGTTTAGCTCCAACACTAACCAATCACATCTGAACAAACTAATCAATCTCTGGGATTACTAAAGATCCAAGCAGTTTTTATTTGGGTTGAAGCTGAACTGAAGCTGAATCCCAGAGCAGACCTAGAGAAGAAAACAGACTCACTCTTGTTGACCTCTTTCTTCAACTGTGTTACACAATGAGAGGCTTTTTGTTTTGCTTTTACGTTCACAATAGTTGATAAGTGGATTATTCAATTGAATGATAACTATTTGGAAATCAATAAGCTCTTTTTACCATGAAAGTCAAAGGAATTTACACAAAATTCTACTACTATATATACTATATTTAATACAGACAGACAAGTACTTTTCAAACATTATCAGTGCTTTTAATTAGGCCCGTCTTTAATTATCTTCAGCTAAATTGTTGCCTGTAATAGAATTCTCAAGAACTATTTCTCATGCCTAACATGATCACCCGTGGTGTGATGGGTAACCAGGGATGGGTATGTTACTTTTAAAATGTATTTCACTACAGATTACAAAATACATGCTTTAAAAAGTCATTTGTAACGTATTTCGTTACATTACTCAAGTTTAGTAACTTAATCTAATACTTTAGAATACTTTGGAATACTAATAAGTGTGGAACAAACACAAAAAAGGTCATTGTGAGTTTTTATGACTTTTTCCCTCAGAATTGTGTGATATAAAGTTGCAATTGCGAGTTATAAAGTCAGAATTATGAGATATAAACTCGCAATATTGGGAAAAGTCAAAATTATGATAAACTCACAATATTGAGAAAAGTCTGAATTAATACTAAATTCACAATTGCAAGAGAAAAAAAGTCAGTATTGCAAGTTTATATCTCCCAGTTCTGACTTTATAACTTGCAATTGTGAGTTTAAATCTCGCAATTCTGAGAAAAAGAAGTCAGAATTGTAAAATGGAATCTCACAATTGTGAGGGAAAAAACAAATTGTGAGAAAAAGTTGCAGAGATATTTTTTACAATTATAAAATGACTCACAAACAACTATCACAAAACATGAAAACAGTCGAAAACATGAAACTTAACTCCGCTTTTTCAGACGGTCAGAGTCAGAGAATCACCAATTGCTGTTTAAATGACATTAAAGTATATATATTATATTTATATATATATATATATATATATATATATATATATATATATATATATATATATATATATATTAAATGACATTCAAAGTAATCGCTTTGGTAATCTAAAACACTTTTCAGATGTAACTGTAATCTGATTACCACCCATTTAAAATGTAACTGTAATGAAATACACTTACTCACATTTTGTATTTTAAATACGTAACTAAGTTACTTGTATTTCATTACTCCCCAACCCTGTGGGTAACGTCACCTCCTGCTCAACTGACAGCTTGGTCGAGGTTGGCTGAAAATAAATAGTCTCTCAGATATTGCAAAAAAATGAAATACTTGCACCTATACGTACTTGCAAGTGATTAGTTTTCAGTTCAGGTTTTGCCTGTTGGCTTTGCGATGAAACTTGAATCTAGATTTGTCTGTTCCTCAGTCTCTGTTTTCTGCTGTCTGGCTGTATATGATCTTATGGAAGCCCGCTCCCGACACTGTTTTCTTAGAAGACTTTCTCATAATAATGACTTAACATCTCATATTTACCTTTATTTTTTTATTCTTGTCATTTCATCACCTTTCCTTTATTTTTCAAAAGAATTATTTTGCCTCACTTCAGCTATGATAAAGTGACAAACTCTTGTGTGGTGTGTTCAGATATTTTGGGGGAAAGAGCAATGAAGGGATTTGTGTGTTTGTTTAGGTCGGTTTCACATATCAACAGTGTTTCTCTGAAATCCCTTACTGCACCTTTAAAAGTCAGATCCCAGTCCTGAGGGAAAAAATATATATATTTTACAGAATAATTCTAAGGTCTTGTGAAGGATGGTCTGCAATTAATATTTACACTGATTATTTTAAAAACCTTTTTAAAACGGTCGCATCTTCAAGTTCCTGACTGAGTTTGTATTTCCTTTCATAAATCAAAGACAGATGCTGTGTATGAAAATATCTCCAAAAATACTGAATCCACTGGAACTGATGTTAGAGCTCATTCAGGACAATACCTCACACTTTTGGTTTCATTCATTTATTCTTTGACAGGATTTTGTCTGTTTTGTTTTCACTCTTCGTATCTTTTGGTGTTATTGTGATTTACGAATTTTTTTTCATAAAAGAACATTCTAAAATGTTCTACTTTTAGTTTATCATATTGAAAATGACCTAATATTCATTATTAAATAATTAATCACACCATCATTCAGTGTGCTGTCATTGTCATTTACTGTTCTTGTTTTATTCTTTTCGAAAAATATATAATTGAATATTGAGTGCATTGCATAATTGTGTTCAGTATCTCACACGATATTCTCTGCTGGATATTTTGGTAAATGTAACACAAACACATCGTCGCTCTCTAGTGTTCAAAGCAGGAATCACCTCTCTAATAATAGCCACTTATATCCGATAGAGGGCGCTATAGATACTCGAGGATCCGCTGAAGGACTAATAAAATACAGGCCTTCCTGATCACTGCTCCTCATAATGCCTGTTTGATCAATAAACACAGATTATTTTCACATGTGTGAGTGTAAGAACAGCTCATAACCCTCATCCTGAATCAAGTATCACTCCCTCCTTATGTGTTCACTTCATATTTTCATAGATTTCTGATCACAGGGGTGTTAATTTTATGCTACTGCATGTTTTTATTCAAAATTTTGCATTTATTTTCAAATTTACAGTTTGACTCTCCAAGGTTGTGTGAACAGTATTAGTGTCTTTAGTTTATCATGTATACATCAATGATAATAAAGTTTAGTTCATCTCAATAATAATATGTTTTTCTGTAAACTGGGTGAAAATTTTAAATGAATATTGACGGTTCTGTCAGTTCAGTCTGTTTATTCTTGGTTTGAGCTCTACTCTTACTGTCTTGTCTTTTGTGTGTCTGCTCGGGTCGTGCTCTCTTCATTCCGTGTTTATAATTGACTGCATGCTTTCTCCTTGTCTTGTGATGATAGCGTTCATGTTTTGTGTGGAGGCGGAAGGTAAATCTGTCCACTTTTCCCAAGTCCGGTGGTCCCAGAGGTAACAGAGCTGTACACTTCAACTGTCACAGCCATGGAGGCCATCCCAGAGCTTCCTGCTCTCACTGTCAGGACCATTCCTGAGTCATTCCCTGTCACAGCTACGGAGGCTCTTCCTGTCAGTCCTGTCATGGCAAGAGGGTCGTCTTCACCTTCTTTTTATGGCTGTCCTGCGAGCCTTGACCACACACACTTCCCTCTGACCCCAGACCAGCCTGCAACCTAGAGCCGCCCCGCAGCTTCTGCTGCCTCTGTGAAAGTCCCTCTCAAAGTCTTGGTGTTTTGATGGCAGAAGTTAAACTTTATTATTAGAGTTGTTTGCAAACCAACTGTAGCATTTTGGTTTGTACCCACATACATATGATCTACCAAGTCGTGGA
Source organism: Opsariichthys bidens (assembly GCA_037194245.1). Lineage (NCBI taxonomy): Eukaryota > Metazoa > Chordata > Actinopteri > Cypriniformes > Xenocyprididae > Opsariichthys > Opsariichthys bidens. The sequence continues at coordinate 4,821,223 of CM074291.1, forward strand.
AAATACATTCCAAACATGTCACTATTATTTATCATATTTTACCATCTTGTTCTGTGACTAATCTGTTATTAATAGGTGGACAGGAAACCTCCATATAGAGCCGAAACAGGAAACTCAGTTTACCGTTTGTGAGCACATGCCACTCCTACAGTCAGATACTTGCTTCTGCATCAGAAATAATTCTAGAATAAAATAACTATATTTGCATTGATTATATCTCTCTGCTGGCTGAGTCCCGCTCTCTCAGTCACGACCACGAAGGCCATCCCAGAGCCACCCAAACTCCCAACTCCAGGCACCGTCCTGCCATCTGCTGTGGCTCTGTCTCTCCAGCTCTGCTCTGGACGTCCGTTACTCTTCACAGACTTCTTCAGCTCTCCCGCCGGGACTCGCTTCTGTCATCTTGTGTTCTGTGTGTTCATGTTGAAGTGTTGGTCTTGTGTTGTCGTGTTTGTTTAATTTTATAGATGGATAAAAAGGCCATCACTACATACAGGAATCCTCGTCTGATCCCTTCACCCAAACCTCAACAAATATATTCTAAACTTTTAAATATGATCATTTTGCTGTTATTGTTTGTTTCCCCACTGTGTCAGACATTATTTCTCATCATGTGTTGTTGTTTCCACAGATAAAAGGGTCTTAAAGACAGGAAGACACTCTTCACATAAACACTTGCTCTCGATGCCCATTCTCTCATGCACAAGATGTTCGTCCACCCAAAAGACCAAACAACACGTCTAAAGAAAAACTGACCACAAAAGGTTTCAGTTTGACTCAGAAACCAAACTTAAAAAACTGGTCCTGTGAGAGGATACACAGTTTTTACTTTTCAATTCACTAAAATTGAGAACTGAATAAATATACACAATTTTAAAATCATTAGTTACGCAATATTTTACTATAAACTGTAGTTTATACACGTTCACACAATATTCTTCTTCTTAACACACTCGGACTGCTTTTGATGTTAAAGTGTGTTAAACATGTTAAATGATAAAAATAAAGAATGTGTTCATTCATTAAGAACAGTTCAAGTCTTAATAACAGCCAGATGAACATTATATTATATACATGTTATAATTAACATTATATCACATGCAAATGCAGCGAGTGAAACAAGGAGGGTGGAGCTCTGTTGTGGGAGGAGCCACATATAGACAGAGTGTTTTAGTGGATCGTTTTATTAGACACTGAACTACTGAAGAAAATGTTTCACATGTTTGTTTTGCTCGTTTTCTGCTGGTGGAGTCTGACAGGTAAGATGTAAAAACATAAAAACAGGAAATGTTCAGGTCTATAATGTAAATATTACATAAATAAAATTTGATAAAATGTTGAATGTCATGGAAAACAATCAAATTTTTATAGTGAATGTTGAAATGAAGGAATCTTTTGTCATTTAAATCTTAATTTCAACGATTACAAATGCAAATCTTCCCCTGCAATTTCTGAGTCATATTTTTTTTTTAAAAATGTGCATATAATCATGAATCAGTAATCAGAAGTCTTGCTGCTGATTAAAGGATTCAGATGTGATCATGTTTTACCTAATGATAACCACCAGAATTAAACTTGCACTTTCAAAGCTGTAATTATTATGTATTTATTGTTTGAATCAATTATTATTGGTCTACAGCAGATATATTTAAATCTGTTTGAATTATTCCTCCCCTGTCTTTCATTTGCTTTTGTTTCTCTGCTGGTTTTATTTAGTTCACATTTAAAGTTACAATCAGGCTTTATTATCCATCATTAACATTAATCTGTGACAAAATTTGTCCTTGTTTGTTCTCCAGGTGTGTTTGGTGATTCAGTGTCAGTGACTGAAGGAGATTCTGTCACTTTATACTCTGATCTTACTGAAATACATGAAGATGAAGACATTATGTGGACATATGGAGCTAAAAACTCTCTGATAGCTAAAATGAAGAAAAAGAAGCAATTGTTTTTCACATACAGTAACGGTCCTGATGGGAGATTCAGAGACAGACTGAAACTGGACAATCAAACTGGATCTCTGACCATCACAAACATCACAACTGAACATGCTGGAGATTATGAAATACTAATAAGTGGAGCGAAACGATCATCAAAATCATTCAGTGTTTCTGTCTATGGTGAGTGATGAGAGCATTTTTGCTAATGTTAATATGATAAAATGATTAGATTTATTCACATTTGTCTTATATTTTCAGCTCGTCTGCCTGTTCCTGTCATCAGCAGAGACTGTTCTTCATCATCATCTTCTTCATCATCATCATGTTCTCTGGTGTGTTCAGCTGTGAATGTGAGTCATGTGACTCTCTCCTGGTACAAAGGAAACAGTTTATTGTCCAGCATCAGTGTGTCTGATCTCAGCATCAGTCTCTCTCTACCTCTGGAGGTGGAATATCAGGATAAAAACACCTACAGCTGTGTGCTGAACAATCCCATCAGCAACCAGACTCAACATCTGGACATCAGACACCTCTGTCACACATGTGCAGGTACGACAGAGATGATGTTAATGTTTATTCACTGAGCTGGGGGGTGTTCCAGAAAACAAGGTTTACTTAATCAAAACATTTTCAATTTTCAATCTTTTTATTGAATAAGTAATCTTTATTAACTGAGAATAAGAATTGTTTGTTTGATGCTAAATATTTAATAAGATATCACACGTATTTTATTATAGAAATTATAATATAGAAAACGTGTGAGATTACAATAAAATAATACATGTTTTAGAGTTGAATAAACATTTAAACATTATAATAGTGCTTTATATATCAAGCACTATATATATTATATATGTATGTATTGTGTATGTGTAATATTGTATATATAACTGTAACTATATAACAAATTTCGTTACATTAATATAACTATATTAATTAAATAACACGCATGAGCTGCTCCGGAGCAGGTTATGTTCAGAGTGTAAGTTGCTATGGTTACTTGCATAACCTGAACAGTTATCGGCTTACTTACTCTTAAACATACCTGGGTACGTCACATAACCTGCTTTCTGGAACACCCCTCAGATCTCACTTTGATGTTTTTGTTCCTCAGACTCTGTTCACTGTTGTGGTTCAACTGAAGCTGTGATCCGATTGGTGCTCTCTGCTCTGGTGGGTGTGGCTTCTGTCATTGTTCTGCTCTATGACTTCAGATCCAGAAGATCTGAACAAGATCAAGCACATATTCACACATCAGGTACCTCACTGATGATGTCATTTCTCACAAACTGTTTTTGCATATTTAAATATTTGTTAGATTCATTAATTTAAGGCTTTATATCTTCATCTTTTTCAGGAAGAAGTGAAATCTAAAGCAGCTGAACATTAACGGTTCCTCAAGTGTGTTTCTTGTCATTCTAGTGTTTCTGTCCCAGTAAATGTAGTTTTTTACTCAAGCTCGTACTCTCTCTTTGCAGTTTACAGTGTCAGATTTTTAAATATCCAATTTGAAATGCTTTATTGTTTATATTTTCCTCAGATGCATTAAACAAATGAATAAAGAGACACAGATCTCACTTTACTATACTTCTACCATCCATTTGCCATGTGTATTTACTTGCCTAATTCAATAAAGTTTTCTCACTCTGAGGTTCAAGAGTGTAAATCAGGGGTGTCCAATCGAGCTCCTGGAGGGCCACCATCCTGCAGAGTTCAGTAACAACCCCAATTAAACACACCTGAACCAGCTAATCAAGATCTACATACTAGAAACTTCCAGGCAGGTGTGTTGAGGCAAGTTGGAGCTAAACTTTGCAGGACAGTGGCCCTCCAGGACCGAGTTTGGACACCCCTGGTGTAAATGACGCTTAAATAGATGTGGGTCTCTTTAAATTTATTTGTGTTCCTATGTTTAAAAGTAATTGCCATACAGCAATCAGTAGTCACGTTGCAGTGGAGGAAGATCAACTCTTGAGTCTCCACATGGCTTGGAGGACGGAAATGATTCACGTCAGGGCCGGCACTACCGGGGTAAGGCCCCCCCAAAAAACATTGCAAAAGCTCCACGACCCCGCAGCTAAAAAATATATATACACCGACATTTACCTACAAATACATTTATTAACAAATTTGTAAGAATTTCATGTGAATTATGAGAACTATGATGTAAACATTCTTTACAAATATATTAAAATCCATAACACTAACCTGACATACTTTCAACAAAATCTAATTTTAGAACAATTGGAATATTTTAATATTTTAACATATTGATTTGGTCTAGCTACGGCCCCCCTGCAATACCGCTGCGGCCCACCGGGGGCAGTGGCACACAGTTTGGGAAGCACTGGCCCAGGGCCTCGGCCATGGTTGAGGGTCCTCCATTAACATATGGACAAAACGATCACCATAATTTCTGGATAGATCATTTGCCGACGCGTCCAGACTGTTAGACACTTTGAATTTGTGCATTCCATGAATGACATCGCATCGGGAGCTGACTAGCAAGATACTGAAGTTCGTATTCAAAGTCAAAGAGCTAGAATAGTTCAGCGCTTATTTATTTATATGTATTTATTTAATGTTTCTTAAAAAGTACCTTCTTTTAAATTCTGCTGTTTACATTACTGCTCTAACAAAATACTTATTTTCAGTTTTCAAAACATAAATATTGTTGTTATATTTAATGAAAAATTAAGTGTACAATTGTATGTAGTAATTAAGTATTTCTGCTCAGTAGTTTGTCTACACATAATATTGGAGTGAGAGGAGAGGCAGTTTGTAAGAGCTCTGTGATATTTGAGAGCGCGCGCCCAGTTTTGTGCGAGAAAAGGAAATCCGCACGCGTGCGTTACATGTATGTGCTCTCCACATATGTCATTAAAATAATGCCATACATTAATAGAAAATAGAAATAATTACACATTACTTATTCAGGGAAAGTTGAATTCACTTAAAAATGGTCAGACGCCTTGTACCTGTGATTAGTCTGGTAACATGAACAGTGGTGTGGCTTATCAGCTGAGAGCTAATTAAAATATAAACGAATAAAATATTCCAAAAGTTGAAATAAAGTAACTAACAGGTATTTATTAGGCCTATAATCAAAATTTGAGGTGGTGTCCTTGCCGTGATCCGACAGAATATACGTATAAATATTACGCATTATCCGCAGTGCTCAATGGAATCCAATTCTGATAAGGAAATTGAGTCTTCCACAGTATTCTTCGATAAGAAAACACATTCACAGAAGGTAAAAACAAATGTGTTTTTTTCCTTTGATATCTACTGAAGCCCTTTATTCTAAAGTAGAACAGCACAATAAATAATAGACTCATACACATATCCAATTAAAATCTAGCCAAAACAAACAAACAAACAAACAAACAAAACCTCTGTTTTGAGGTACATTCATATGTAGTTTGAAATCTCATTTCTGGAAACTAAATGTCAGGCATGTTATAGGAAACATGTTGAAAGTCTCTGCATTGACAAGGTTGTGTTGTTGCAAAGTGTCAATAACTTGGATCAAATTCCAATCGGAAAATAATCGGATTTTGGCTGAGAGTGTGAACATAGCCTTATATCTTTGTGACTTAAAGTTCTCACTGATCAGAATCGAGAGGCTACTCACTGCAGAGCCATAACCTCCAGCTCCCTCTCTCTATTATGGGCATGATGGGTGGAGCTGCATCGCCCAACCACACCGTAACACTACCCATAACCCTATCTCTCCACCCATTAAACAGGTTAAACTCCACCGTTGAGCTCTAGAGAGGTGGAGCTGGAGGTTATTGAGCTCTGCAGCAAGCACTACTTGATCAGAATTTGTCATAAATTCAGCTTTTTACAGACAGATTGAGTGCACCTACCTCTTTATGATTGTTCAGCACCATGTTGCTGAAATAAAAATCCATAGATTATTAAAGATTTTCTTTTGCAGAATAAATCTCATATTTCCATCGTCAAATCAGCTGTATGAAATACTTGCGATCTTGTCTTGCTTGTGTAAATTTCACACCAGCTGTTACAGCTGCTCCTCTAGAAACTGAAGACACACTTGAATCTGGAACAGCTGAAGATAGTATTACGATCCGTCTAGGGGTAAATCATAATAAATGTAAAAAAAGAAAAGAAATGCCTCCCCCTCGCCCAGTCGTCAGACCAGAAAAAACCCACTGAAACCAAGACCAAAAAAAAACGATTAAAGTTTTATTAAGATGAACAAAAAAGTATAAGTATAAAATTTAAACAATTATTGATTGTAGATTTGTAATAACATAAACCAGGTGTGTGAAATCGTCGGGAAGACCCAAGGCCCAAAATAACAAACAAAACAGATAAACAAAAGAAAGATCAAATTAACTTCCCTACTTCAAAAACCAAAATACAACAAAACTTCCCTAACTATGCTGACAAAAACAAAGCGAACGAAATCTCAAAAGTAAAGGGCAGGTCAACCCTACAAAAAACACCGTACAATAACGAAATAACAAATTAATGACGATTAACAAAACAATGACGGTCTGGCGGCTAGAGAGGAGGCAGGAGGAGTGCGACCGGCCCGGAATCGCAGCAACCTCGTCTCAGGAAGTAATCCAGACGTTTTTAAACTCTGCACGCAATTGAGTTGATTGGGAGGAGGTGGAGCCATCCTACGGGATCCTACTTTGTACAAAAAGAATGAAAAAGAGACATATACATACATACACACACAGAATTGTATAATTCCGTAACAATAGACATTATTACTAGAGATTAACTGATAATCAACTTTAAGGGTTAGTTCATTCAAAAATGAAATTTCTGTAATTATGTAATTTTCCTCCTCATGCCGATCCAAATCATTAACCCTAATTGATGGGGCTTGTAGCTTTTCATTTCTTAAAAAACCATACAGGAAGACACACCATGGCCATATTCCAGGATGACAATGTCAAGATTCATCAGGCTAAAATTGTGAAAGGATGTTTGGGAGGGAGCATGAAGAATCATTTTCACACATGAATTTGCTTGAGTTCAGACCTTAAATTCATCAAAAGTCAGGATGTGCTGGAGGAGATTTTACAGAGTGTTAAATGAACACTGAATCAGTGTTAAAGTTAATGAGATATTTAAGTGATTAATTGAGTGATGATTAACACCTGATGTTAACAAGCAGAATCACGAAAGGAGAAAATCACAGTTTTCAAGTCTCCATCATGAAGATCAGTGTTTGATTTAGTTGACCTCTTGACCCTTGGTTTTCAATATTAGATTATGCTTGTCTGCTGTAACTGAGTTGTAATAGCCAGACAAGCAAAGAGAAAAGATGATCGGGTTGGTTATGTTTTCACATAATCATTATTTGAGCTGAATCACTGAGTCAGATTTACATTATTGTTTACAGCAGCACTGAGATTCTACAGCAGAAGATACAGCTTTTTCAATAAAATCTGAAGGATTTCTTAAAAGTTTTTTTTGGCTGGGCAGTGAATAATTCAAACTGTTTAGTACTGCCATACCGCAGCTGCATAACATATTTACATTTCCCAGAAGACAAATAAATTGTTATTTCTATTCTTTTCTTGTGGACATCTTAAATACCTTATTCTGTCAGAATCTGAATGAAAGAGAGAAGCAGAAGCAGAATAAGACTTTTTGAAAACTTTATTGAATGAGAATAACACAAAAGAGAGGAGCCAGGTCCAAATCAAAGTCCAGCCAGATAGAAAGCAACAACTGAACAAGGATTTCAACAGAAAATCAATGAAAATGTCATTGAATCAACATTATGAAGTGATGTTAGCTCAACATCAGTTCAATGTTAAAACTCCTGATGTACCAAGTTAACGCTGAAATGTTAAAAAATATTTCAGTTACATTCCAATGGTACATCAACGTGACCATTTCAGTTTGTGGAAAACCTTTAAAAATAAAATGACACCTTTCCAGCAGTTGTCAAATTAAATAAATAACTAATATTCATATATATATATATATATATATATATATATATATATATATAATATCCTTTAAAAATGAAATGAACAGAGATATCTGCAATTATAATTGCCCTAATAAGTAATCCGATTTGAGATATCTGTAATATATATTTTGACTATTCAAAACTCCATTTAAGATATCTGTAATGACGTCATAGATATCTTTAAAAGACGCGCCATTTATCCTCAAAGGTAATTAGACTTGTAAGTCGCTTTGGATAAAAGCGTCTGTCATATGAATAAATGTAAATGTTTACAACAAGCTGCATACTGTACTACTATAGCGCCGTCTAACTAGGAATTCATATTATTTTTGCTCCACCATCCAATAAAAATACATAAAATAAAATGACAATTGATTACACTGTTCATATTGCTAAAGATCAAATTGAACAGCGAGTTTGTTTGAGGTTGGATCCTAAAATTTTAGGTGAACATTTAGTCTATCAGAAAGCAATGCGCAGTCACTCTATGATTAGCTTCAGTTATTTCTGACAAGAAACTCGCAGATTATAGTCATTATGAGTGCATCAGATCTGTTTTAATGTAATACCACCTGAACATACAAAGACTTCAGTTCCTTTCCATTTTCTATAAAGATTTTATGGGCTAAAATTTTACATTTTCTTTGACTGTTGCAAAGTTAAACAAACAAACAAAAAAAACACACTTAAAGTACAAGGCATCCAAATTTTGTCTACCAAGGTTGTGGCACAGGTTTTTCTGAAGCCTATCATAGTACTTTAACTATGACACTGAAATGACTTTTCTGAGAACATTTACAATAAAGTGCACCACGATGACAATCCTAAATCCTGCTGTTGATTTGGGAAGCCCAGATCTCAGAAGTCAGAGAGATCTGATGATGTTCTGTAGGCAGATAATTAACTCTTTGAATGAGCAAATCAAACTTAATAACAAACATAGAAAGGTCTTTTTGTTAAAACAAGTGTATTCAAGTGAAAAACATCATTAAGATGTGTAATACCTGTTAAAAAAAAAAAAAAGGCTTGTGCAGCAGCCAGTAACATGGATGGAAAAAAAAAAAAACATTAAAAAGCGTTTTGTTGCAAATTTTCTCCACAGTCTTTCATGGCAGTTATTACATGTTCAGTTCCTGAGATTCAGAGTTTGATCAAGGGCACTGGTGGTATTACATCGATCAACCCTTGCGGGATTTGGTAACACTTTATTTTAGTGTTGTTGTTACATATGTTACATGCATTTACTGTAGTAATAACTAGAAATTATGCATAATTACATGCAATTAACCTTAAACCAAACCCTTATCCTAACCCTACAGTAAGTACATGTAGTTAAATGTTATTACTCAGAACTTAAATGTCTAGTTACAGTGTAATGCTGACGCCTTAAAATAAAGTGTAACCCAGGATTTTAACCTTTAAACTTTAACCACAAAGCTATGACATTACAAACCAACCAACTAAAACACAAAGTGCTTCGTAGTAGACTTAAACATATACTGTATGTATATAATAACGTAAATGTTTGAGACAGCATCATATCGGGTGTTCATCTGTAGTGCTGTCAATTTACAATAGTAAAACTGTAAAGATTGTAAAAGTATCAGTAGTACAGACTGGATTCAGAACCTGCCTGTTTGACTGACAGCTGCTCTGTGAAGAGTCTTGCGGTATGACATTATCTGGTCAAAATAGCCATCTTGATTCATGTTGAGTTACTAATGAAACGTCTCACTTGTGTCTGGATTACTTGAGCCGCTTCAATAAACCCTCCATATAATGAAAAACACCTGCTATAACTTGTTTGTAGTTAATTAAATATGTATTTCTGAAGCAACGATTACATAGTTGAGAAAAGAAATGTGACGCCACTTTCAATGCATTATTTTAGTTAGAAATTGGTGTTGAGGTGAAATTTCAGTAATGCCATCCATCCATCCATCCATCCATCCATCCATCCATCCATCCATCCATCCATCCATCCATCCATCCATCCATCCATCCATCCATCCATCCATCCATCCATCCATCCATCCCATCCATCCATCCATCCATCCATCCATCCATCCATCCATCCATCCATAATTGTGGCCTAATGGTGAGGGAGTCGGACTTGTAACCTGAAGGTCACTGGTTTGATTCCCACACCGGCAGGAATTGAAGGTGGGGATTGTGAATGAACAGCACTCTCTTCGATACCATGACTAAAGTGCCCTTGAGCAAGACACCTGACCCCTAATTGTGTACACTTGGTTGGGTTAAATGCAGAGTATGCAACTTCCCCACTGTGGGACAAATAAGGGCTTTCTTCTTTCAGTGAGGCAATCCCCTACAGAATGGAAGCTTAAATGAGTCTCAATGGCTTAAGGCCAATTCACCCTGCCCCAACAAACACCGACAAACGAGTCACAGAGAGTCAATTCTGACTGGGTAAAATTGAGATCGACAACTACATACGATACATGTAACCATGTTAACAATATTTTCAGATGTTTAGATTAATAATATAGAATATATATTTTTGTTGTATTAGAGTATTGAGGAAAGCATAAAAATACTGACCTGAAATCTGAAGCGCTAGCCATCGAATTTTGATGTAAACATAGCCTTAGTCTTAGAAGAAGAATAAAAAGCTTAAATAGTAGGTCAGAATTTTGCATTACTCAAGCCGACATAATGTTACTGTGGTGTCTAATTGGCTGCCTCAGTCACCAACTGCTTAGAGGGCATCTCACATCCATCGGTGGATGGGGAGTTATTCCCAGTAAGGGAATACTGTGCAACCCTCTCCTGCAATAAAACAGATTAAGAGAAGGTAAAAGAACTGAACAGGACTGATGATTCGGTTACACAAACACAAAAATACTAAAGACTTGAAATTCTGTTTTTCTCCTGATATTGGAGGAATGCATAGTTGTTTCTTTACAGAAAATGAACAACCCGTCTTAAATGTGGTCAACCTTCTCTTAAAGGGGTCATGACATGAGCAATCAAAATTTCTTTGATCTCTTTGACATATAAGAGGTCATTGTACTATAAAACCTTCTCCGCCACACAGCAAAAACAGCTTTTGTTGAAACATAAATGTTACAACCTGATCCTAGACTAGGGTCGTCCTATGGTAAATAAATATTATAATAATATAATGATATGAATACAAATCACTATAACTTTAAAATATCATAAAATGTATTGATCTTTATTGTCTAGTAAAACTGTAAGAGAGCAGCACGGTCTTAAAGAGTCAGTTATTACTGATCAGTCACTTCAGAGTGAAAACCGCATTAAACACAACATGTTTCAAACACAGATCTGAATTCGTTTTTTTGCAGGCAGATTCACCTCACCTGATCACTGGACTGCATCCTGCTGCCTGTTTGAACAACAACAAACTCAATTAAACAATACTTTGGTTAATATGTTAATTTTTTGAAGATTATTTTCACACAATAAATATATTTCCATCTTGTTACATCAGCTGTATGCAACTCACCATTTGTCACGTAACAGTAAATTAAACCAGCAACAAGGAGTAGAACACCAACACCAACACCAACACCCCATCAGCAGGATATATTCCTGCTACAGCAGCTGAAGACAGACAGTCATTATTACTTAGAGAGTGATTGATTCAGACAACTTTACAATTATCTGTCAACTGTTTTGGTCATCAGTCGTATGACATAGATGTAAGTGATAAATGGCGCCATCCAGTGGGATTTAGAAGAACAGCTTCCAAATCAATATCAGCACAGTGAGCTGAAAAGGAAACTGCAGCACAGGAAAACCGATTCACTTTATGTATTTTTCGTGTTAATAACAATAGAATTTTTAACAGCACTTGTTAGTTGTGTGTAAGTTGAAGTGCAGTCACTTTCTCAAACAGGCCACAATGAAATTTTTTTTTTCAAAATTGATTCAAAAACTGTTCATAGGAAAATGTATTCAGTGTCTAAATGATACTCACCAGTGACATTAACACTGAAGCTCTTAATGATGATGAATCTGCCGATGCTTTTGTTGATCTTCAGCTCATATTCTCCAGAGTCTGTGGTTCTGGTGTTCATGATGGTCAGAGATCCATTCAGATGATCCAGCTTCAGTCTGTCTCTGAATCTCTCTTCACACTGATCATCTGTACAGATCTTACTCTGATCTCCAGGGATTTCAGCGATGAGAATCTCATTAAAATACCACGTCATCTCATCATTTGAGTGTTTTGTTTCACCAGGATCTAAAGTAACAGATTCTCCCTCCTTCACGGACTTTCTCTTCATTTCCTCTCGTTCAGCAGCAGAAACTCCTGAAACACAAACCAACAGATGATTGAGGAAAATAACTACACAACATCAAGAACTGTGGATAGGAAAGCAATTCCTCACGCTCTATCTTAACTTTCAGCAGTGCATTTGCATTTAAATATACACACAGTATTCCCAACTGCTTTCACTTGAAAGTAGTTAAAACTGGTTGCTAAATGTCGCTAGATGACGAGTCCACCGGTCTATATTAAAATAGAGTCACGGAATCTAGATAAGGTTTGTCCAAGAAGTTGTTAGATTTGTCTTTTCACCTCAAAAGGGGCGAGGAAGTCATTAAATCTAGCGACAAAAATCACTCAATTGGCAGCACACAGTAAATTCTCCAGCGTTAAATTAACACTGCTTGGTGTTCACTGAAGCAGTAGAGTTAATTAGCTACTTAAATGGTTAATTAAGTGATGATTGTTTGATTATTGAAGACCATACCTGATGGTAATGAGCAGAATCACTGAAAGAAGAAGAAACACAAGAAACAACCACAGACATCAAGAATCAGCCTGTTTCTCCTCAATGGTGAAATTTTTCATGCTGCAATGCATGCTGGGAGTTTTATACTATGGTGGCGCCCAGCACGCATTGCGGCATGAAGTATGTAACCATTACTGAGATTCATATGCTGATTCTTGATGTCTGTGTTTTCTATGTAAAAAAAAAAAATCAAGATAAAGAAATACAATTCATTTAAAAAATTAAGAAATGGTACCGCATTCAGACACACAGATATCAAGCATGTAAGGCATGGTACAATAAATCATCAGTGTGTCTCACCAACATCAACTCTGAATCTCTTCTCAATGCTGATCGTGCTGCTGATGATCTCTAGTATATATTCTCCAGAGTCTGTGTTTGTGGTGTTCATGATTGTCAGAGATCCAGTCTGATGATCCAGCTTCAGTCTGTCTCTGAATCTCTCAGTATTACTATTACACTGAACATCTGTACAGATCTTACTCTCATCTCCAGTGATTTGAGCGATGCGAGTGTCTTTAAAATACCATTTAATTTTTTCTTGTTGGTTTGTTTTAACACCAGTGTTCAGAGTGACTGAATCTCCATCATTCACTGACGCTGACTCGTCATCTGTCCCAACATCAGACACACCTGGAGAAGAAATGAGCAGTTCATTATACGCCAAAAAATACAGACGATGAGTAGAGAAATTTGTCTGGATTGATAAAGTTACATGCAAACAAATGGCATAAGAACATCATTGATTTACACTTTCACTAATCAGACAAACATACATTCAGTATCATGAATGAACTTATACTTTAAGACTTCTTTGACTTCTTATCGTGGATCAAATTCTGAGGTCAAAGATGTATATATATTTAATGAGTATCAACATCACTATACTCACTAGCGACAGCAAAACTGAATTTCTTCAAGGCGCTGATTCTGCTGTTGATGATCTGTAGTTTATAAAGTCCAGCATCTGATATCCTGATGTTCTTGATGGTCAGAGATCCAGACTCTTTGTCCAGCTTCAGTCTGTCTCTGAATCGCTCATCACCATCTTTACACTGAACATCTGTACAGATCTTACTCAGATCTACAGTGATTTTAGCGATGAGAGTATCATTAAAATACCATTTAATCTTTTCTTGTTGGTTTGTTTTAACACCAGTGTGTAGAGTGACTGAATCTCCCTCATTCACAGACACTTTGTCTTTATCAACACCAGAAACACCTGAAGAAGGGACAGGAAAGAGTTTTTTTATTTTCAGACCATAAAGACTGTGCATAAAGAAATATGTGTGGTTGAATAATGGTATGAGTTTTTGCCTTATATACATATCATATGATGTAGTTAAGCAGCACTACACAAAAAAGAAGTAAAGACATCGTTAAAATAGCGTCACTACAGCGGTTCAACCTTAATGTTATGAAGCGATGAGAATACTTTAAGTCTGTCTTTTTTTTCAACAATTTCATCTCTCCCCTGTCAGTCTCCTATGCAGTTTACATTGAACAGATAGTGCAGGCCTCCTCCTCTACATCATGCTGTCTCATTATTGGCCAACGCTGTTCACGTGCAGCACAAGCTCCGTTCTTTTGTTAGTGTTAAAGATGCTGAAACGGTTATCCATGGTTATCCCTCTTCATTGGATTACCTGCTAGCTCCACCGCCCGACCGCAATATATATTCAAAACTCCACTGCAAGAATTCTCACCCACACCAAACCTTCTGCCCATATCACCCCTATTCAGTTTGATCTCCACTGGCTTCCAGTGACCTATCGTATCAAGTACAAAATACTCCTGCTCACTTTCAAATCATTGCTAGGCTTGACTCCTAGTTATCTCTGGAATCTGCTTCTTCCCTACACCCCAACCCGATCACCTGAATCTGGTCTTTTCTCAGTCCCTTGGTGTCGCCTCTCTTCTATGGGAGGAAGATAATTTAGTGTTATTGCACCCAAACTCTGGAATTTCCTCCCCAGGTCTCTCTGCTGTCTTATAAATATTTCAGAATTCATATCCCTACTGAAAACCCATTGGTTCTCTGAATGTTACCACTCATAAGTTGTGTTGTTTTCCCCGGTCCATGATTTTTATGCATGTGATGCTGACACAGGAGCCGGCCAATAACAAGTCGGCGTTCTGACGTAGTGTGCACGGACCTGCACTGTCTTTTCTGTTTATGACAGAGCTTAACCAGCCAAGGTATCAGTACAAAAACACACTCGGCAAAATATTGTCTAATATCAACATAATTTCAGAAATACTGATTTTTTTTGTGTGTTTTTTGGCAAACAAACAAACAGAAGAACATCTTTGATTTATGCATTCACTCATCAGACAAACATGCATGAGCTTCATGAATTAACTTGAAGAACTAAATGAACATCATACAACATTCAGTGTTGGGGAAAGTTACTTTCAAAAATATCATATTAATGATGTAATTGCTTTTAAATGTAGTACTCCTGAAAAAGGGAAAGAAATAATGAAAGAAGGAAAAGAGACAGATGTGGGCTTCTTCAACGATAGTTGAAGCCATCTCAAACACTCTCTCTTAAAGGGGTGGTTCTTTGCGTTTTCACTTTTTTAACTTTAGTTAGTGTGTAATGTTGCTGCTTGAGCATAAACAGTATCTGTAAAGTTACAGCGCTGAAAGTTCAATGCAAACGGAGATATTGTCTTTTAAATTTAGGGCAGTTTAATGCCTACAATTATAACTGATTGAGACTACAACAATCTAATTCCCAGGTTGGTGACATCACTGACCCTGGAATTAACATAAACTCTGCCCAGGAACACACAACAAAGTGGGCAAGGCCATGTCACTCAGCATTATGGAAGAGGAAGAGTTGTTGGCCTTCCTAAGGACACTGGACTTCAGGAAAATGGTTAAAATTGGTTTAATTCTGTTCCTGACAATTATAATCCTAATTTAGCTGTCTGTGCTGCACATTTCACGGAAGACAGCTTCCAGAATCTACACGAGTTCAATGCTGGATGCACAAAGGCTATAACTGAAAGATGGAGGAGTTTCCACTTTAAAAGCAGAAGCTGCTGTTTATGGGCCCAAACCTGAAAGTATGTGTTATTGTTTGTACATGTCTTTAAAATGAATAGTTTCTGTTGCCATTTTTTGGTTGCATCAAGGATGTAAACGAAGACCAACGTGGTTTGGCTTCGCTAGCCAGTTAGCTAAATACTTCAACAAACGCCTACAAACACAGACAAACTTCTATGTAATCCCACCAGCGAACTTCTGTTGGTGTTTGTTGGTCTTCTTCATGCTATAAATTAAACAATACCTTTACAAAAATGCTATTACTCAGTCATGTATTCAGCTACACTAAAGCTTTAATCAGGATAAAACCATATATCGAGAGCTAACAGCAGTAACATTTACAAGTGACAGCATATCTAAAGACTTTGACACAAATACAGAAAGAAATACTTTCATGTTTGTTGTTGGTGTCGGCTCGACTAACTTCCAAACAGTGTTTGAAAAAATACGCGCCGACGCGAGCGCGTAAATACGTAGGCGTGACTAATCACACAAGCGCAAATATTTTAATTACTTAAAGGTGCAATATGTAAAATTTTTGCAGTAAAATATCCAAAAACCACTAGGCCAGTGTTATATATTTTGTTCATTTGAGTACTTACAATATCCCAAATGTTTCCAACTCTTTGTAAATCATGAGAAAATTGCTATTTTAACCAAGGCTCCGGAACGTGTGCGGAAATAGCCTGTCAACGACATCATATCCACGTTACCCTCGGTTTCCGCTTTTACTGCCATAGAAACCATGACAACATAGTCTCACGGACAAATGTGGAAATAGTAGTTGTAGCATCTATCAAGCAATTAGTTTGTTTCACGCGGTCGTTATGGAACACAATTATTCTTTACTGTTTGTAGCTGCTTCTGTCAACAAAGACAAGTCCCATAAATGTAAACGCCAACCAAATAACCCAAGAAGATTTTGGGACAAGAAGAGAAATAAAACGAGGATCAACATCGGTGTCGCATTTCCTAAACGGAGAGAACTTCATAACAAACTTCAACAAGACAGAGACGCCGATCTTGCATGTGTTTTAATAGACAGGTGAGTAACGATTTGGATTCCTTTACTGACAGAAAACTTGTGATTATTATATCGATCAACAGTGTGAGTCTTATTGTTTGAATGTCTTGTTCTTGTCTATGCATATGTTGTGAAAAATGGTGAGGTGAAGTTCACTACGAACACTTCAAGGCATGTTATGAACTGTAGGGTGTAATTTTGTTTTATACTGTAGCTTTAGTGAAATATTGTCACTACATCAAATGTGTCAAATGCCAAAACTGCATGAGTTCATTCTGTACGAGTAATGTTTATTAAGGGCAGCGTTATTGCATTTGGTTTGTGATTAGTTTGTTGACATTGCCATACACTTCCCCCGACGTGATAATGGAAATTAATACAGTGTTATACATAAATATAAATCAGCATTTTTGCAAATGATGTGGGATACGTTCAACTGTACTTTTACTATGATTGTTTTGAAAACAATGCAGAAACATGTATGACAACCAATTTAGTGTTAAACCTTGTTTTACTTGCAGATAATTCATTATAATGAAATAAAATCGTGTCATCAAGCACAACATTTATAAAACTACTACTTTACCTCAAACCATGAACATGATATATGATTCCCATCTGATTGATTTAAATCAGCGGTGGAGATGGACACGACAGTTCCCGTAATTCAAGCTACGCTGTTGTTGTTGTTTTGATTGTACGCCCTCTAGTGGCCAAAGATTTTACATATTGCACCTTTAAACTTAAACAACCGATTACAAATAATTTTATAATATAACCGACAATTAATGGTTAATCTTTTCTTGTTGTAACAAAATTGTATACAAAAATATGAAAAATAGAAAATATCTGGTTAACCTGTAAAATGGTACATAAATCACATTTTCAAAATATCATATAAACATAATGACTTACCTTGAACAACAACGGAGTAGGATTCTCCACCGCCACCGTTTCTGCTGGAGATCCATACATCATAAAGTCCAGAGTCTGTGGTTCTGGTGTTCATGATGGTCAGAGATCCAGTCTGATGATCCAGCTTCAGTCTGTCTCTGAATCTCTCATCACACTGAACATCTGTACAGATCTTACTCTGATCTCCAGTGATTTCAGCGATGCTAATGTTTTTAAAATACCAAATAATTTCTTCGTATTGTTTTTTTTTCAAAAGATATTTTAGAGTGACTGAATCTCCCTCCATCACAGACACTGACCCTACATCAGCACCAGCTCCGAAAACACCTGGAGAAGAAATGACATCAGGAGTCAAACAACACTAAATTGCGCCACTTTCGTTCACAACACTGTCCTAAAGAGACAAGAGACATTTTAACTAAAAGCTTACCGTACACGAGTAAATACATGCTCAGTGAGAGCACATTTGAGACATGCTGCATTTTCACAGTTTTTGCGAGAAATGACAACAGCTTCTGTAGAACTTCTTCTGTTTTCACCGGGTTAATACAGTCCGAAGACGTGGCCTAATGATGTTCTTTAATACAAAACAAAAGTGATTTTCAACTTCCGTTTGTAGTGATGGGATGAATCAGCTTGTTTGTTCGGCTCGGCCCGCCCAGCAGTGAAGAGAGGTGAAAAAGAGCAGCTAAGCCGGACAGACCTCGAGGGAATGGATGAACCCTATACAACTGATATCACGTGATTTATGCTCATGCGAAAGTGTTGCCGATAAACGGTTTAAGTTCTGTTGCTTTTATGTAAAAAATAATCATGATGAACAAGACAGCCAAAGCGCTTTCTATTTAATTCCATTCGAAAGACGTGTTTTCCATTAGTTTTTATTTTAATACAGACATGTTTTTTCTTTTAGAATATGACAACAATCACATAAAACAAAGTCAGAGTATTTGTTTATTGTTTTTTTAAAGTGATATAGATGATTTTTTATATTAAAAATATTTTTATACATAAAGCTGAAGAAGAGAATCACGTGGAGTGTGTGTCTGTCAGCATGAGAAGATGACTAAACAATTTGATATTCGAGAGAATATGCATAAATATTAATGATCTTTTTACATGCTTGGATATGCAGTGCTAGTTTCAGTAGTTATTTCCAGCAAAAGCAGCAGAAGAACTATTGATTTATCTTTTCAATATCCTGATTTTGTCTGCAAGTCTCAGTCATTTTAAAAATGAATTGAATTTATGATTCATTGTTGTAATATTTATGTTAT
Organism: Opsariichthys bidens; assembly: GCA_037194245.1. Taxonomy (NCBI): domain Eukaryota; kingdom Metazoa; phylum Chordata; class Actinopteri; order Cypriniformes; family Xenocyprididae; genus Opsariichthys; species Opsariichthys bidens. The sequence goes on from CM074291.1 coordinate 4,840,192, forward strand.
TATTATGCAGATGTTCAATCGTTGTTGGCGTAAAACGAAAGATGCCATAGTCTTTTCTTCCACATTGTGATGCATATTAAATAAAACGCTTCTGGAACAAGAACAAATGTAGGGCGGGGCTTGATTTTGTCCATGGGGAATTGATTGGATGGTTGTTGTTTGCTGTTGGTGGATCTCATGTGAGTGACAGGCTGTCATGCCAGTACACATCATCAGAGAAGAGAAGAGAAGAATAAGAATAATCAATTTTGATATCATGATTTCATCTCTACTTTTGACTGACAGGTTGCTATAAATAAATCACACAGCACAGCCAAAGGGTCATTTTAAACACTTGTAAATCAGTGACACACCACTGACCTTTCTCAATTCTTTAAGGTGATGTTATTTTTGACTATGCTAAACCATAAAATTCAATACAACTGTAGATATTTAGGAAACATGCCGAATTCACATCCTCATTTCTCTAAAAAATTCACCGAAAAAGCACTATGATCAGATGAATAATAAAATGCAGATAAATCAACTCATCTTCTTAATGCTTGTTCACCGTCCTTTGCCCATTGTGCTCGTTCCTGTTGCATAACCTCAATCTGGCAACCTGAGTGAGAGTCAAGTCTGAGGAAGGGGGGGCTGGCCCTCTATAACTAGCCATCAAAACTACATACTGCACATTTAAACTGTCAGAATCATTCACAAACTGAACCATGAACCGATCCACTGTGTATTTCTAAGGCCCTGGCTGCGTTTAATTCAACTTTTAGACATACACTCATCAACTTCCCTAAGCACTTTCCCTCTGGGGAATCACTGCCGCCATTTTGAAGAATGTTCAACTTTGTCAAGTGGACCAGGGAAGTTTATTTGGACAGACACTCGACCCCTCCATTTTGACAGAGGGAGTCTCAACATGTTCAGGCAGATCCATAGACCACAATGCAACATGATAGTGCCATCACATTTAACTGTATTTAATCCTTAAGATGAGTTAAATGTATTGTTTTCAATTTCGTTTATGTGTGTGTTTGTTAAATTTAATATTTAATATGAATATATTACTTAATATATTTATTATTTGTTTATATAATTTTTTTTTACAATCAAAGCATATATACAGGGCTTTAGAATGGTATGTAAACAAACTTATAAGGAAAAAAAACTATATATAATAAATCAGTTCTATATTGGATTCCAAGTGATCAAGGGCTTATAGGCCAGTCCATTTAAACACATTGGACCGGTTCCGCTAGTAACATAAGCAATGACATACATCTGAGTGATCGAGGGAAGTTAGTGAGGGAAGGAGATAGAAAATGTTAACTTAATCACAACCCCTGTCCCAAATGGAACCCTAAGCCCTCATAGTCTTCCTCCGAGTCCACTTTGACTGTCAGGGGGAAGCTTGCTTCAAAGTTCACACCATCATTCAGTGTGCTGTCATTGTCATTTTCTGTTCTTGTTTTATTCTTTTGAAAAAATATAATTGAATATTGAGTGCATTTCATAATTGTGTTCAGTATCTCACGATATTCTCTGCTGGATATTTTGGTAAATGTAACACAAACACATCGTCGCTCTCCAGTGTCCAAAGCAGGAATCACCTCTCTAATAATAGCCACTTATATCCGATAGAGGGCGCTATAGATACTCGAGGATCCGCTGAAGGACTAATAAAACACAGGCCTACATGATCACTGCACCTCATAATGCCTGTTTGATCAATAAACACAGGTTACTTTGATTATTTTCACATCATTTAAATTGTATTTTCACACTCTAAATCTTACTGAATCAACAAAATGCTATTTTTTTGTATTCTGTCATATAGTTGTAGTCTAATACAAGGCCAGCCTTATTGCATAACAACTGAACTAAATTCTCAAGGTAAATGCAGTGAATGAAGGACTACAATGATGGTAATGATCTTTAGTTGTTCAGTTCCAGAGTATTTGATTCATTTCTGATTCCACATCTAAGGAATGAAAACACCGGAAGAAGAAATAATAATAGTAGTAGTATAAAAATAAGAATAGTTAAAATGATAAATCACTTTTTGAATTGTGGAAGAAATATAAACACACGAGGAAAGTCGTGAAAATGTTATTTTTTCCTCCAGCAGATCATAAAGAAATTTGTCTGGAGTCATAACGTAACGCATGCAAACAAACAGCAGAAGCACATCATTGATTCACACAATCACTCATCAGACAAACACACGAGTGTAAGAAAAGCTCATAACCCTCATCCTGAATCACATATCACTCCCTCCTTCTGTGTTCACTTCATATTTTCATAGATTTCTGATCACAGAGGGTCGTTGTCATCTTTCTTTTTATAGCTGTCCTGCATGCCTTGACCACACACACTTCTCTGCTGACCCCGGACCAGCCTGCCATCTAGAGCCCTCTCAAAGTCTTGGTGTCTTATCATATTTTACCATCATATTTTAGTCAAAGTCTTATCATATTTTACCATCTTGTTCTGTGACTAATCTGTTATTAATGGACAGGAAACCTCTGTTGAGGGGCCTCACCATATAGAGCCGAAACAGGAAACTCAGTTTACCGTTTGTGAGCACATGCCACTCCTACACATGCAGTCAGATACATGCTTCTGCATCAGTGATAATTCTAGAATAAAATAACTATTTACAGTGATTATATCTCTCTGCTGGTTGAGCCCCGCTCTCACAGTCACGGCCACGAAGGCCATCCCAGAGCCACCCAAACTCCCAACTCCAGGCACCGTCCTGCCATCTGCTGTGGCTCTGTCTCTCCAGCTCTGCTCTGGACGTCCGTTACTCTTCACAGACTTCTTCAGCTCTCCCGCCGGCACTCGCTTCTGTCATCTTGTGTTCTGTGTGTTCATGTTGAAGTGTTGGTCTTGTGTTGTCGTGTTTGTTTAATTTTATATTTGAATAAAAAGACCATCACTACATACTGGAATCCTCGTCTCATCCCTTCACCCAAACCTCAACAAATACATTCTAAACTTTTAAATATGATCATTTTGCTGTTATTGTTTGTTTCCCCACTGTGTCAGACACCATTTCTTATCATGTTTTTTTGTTTCCACAGATAAAAGGGTCTTAAAGACAGGAAGACACTCTTACATAAACACTTGCTCTCGATGCCCATTCTCTCACGCACAAGATGGTTGTTCACCCAAAAGACCAAACAACACGTCTAAAGAAAAACTGACCGCAAAAGGTTTCAGTTTGACTCAGAAACCAAACTTAAAAAAACGTTCCTGTGAGAGGAGACACAGTTTTTACTTTGGTTTTTCAATACACTAAAATTGAGAACTGAATAAATATACACAATTTTAAAATCATTAGAGTTACACAATATTTTAAATGTAGTTTAGACACGCTTCACACAATATTCTTCTTCTTAGCCATTTAACACACTCAGACTGCCTTTTATGTTAAAGTGTGTTAAACATGTTAAATGATAAAAATAAAGTAAGTGTTCATTCATTAAGAACAGTTGAAGTCTTAATAACAGCCAGATGAACTTTCACATTATATCACATGCAAATGCAGCGAGTGAAACGGAGGGTGGAGCTCTGTTGTGGGAGGAGCCACATATAGACAGAGTGTTTTAGTGGATCGTTTTATTAGACACTGAACTACTGAAGAAAATGTTTCACATGTTTGTTTTGCTCTTTTTTTGCTGGTGGAGTCTGACAGGTGAGATATAAAAACATTTCTTGGTTTAATTTCTTTCTGGAGTAATAAAGCTGTTGTCTGTATGAAATAAAATCATTATGGTGAGATTTACTTTGAATTCAGCTGTCTGTGAATAAAATTTGATAAAATATTGAATGTCATGGAAAACAATGGATATTTTATAGTGATTGTTGAAATGAAGGAATATTTTGCCATTTTAAATCTTAATTTCAAGTATTACAAATACAAATCTTCCCCAGGAATTATTTTAAAAATACATCTGTGCATATAATCATGAATATTTACAAAAGTCTTGGTGCGGATTAAGGGATTCAGAGCATGTTTTACCAAATGAAATCCTTTATAAAAATAAAAAATATATTGAAAATATCCATCAGAATTAAACTTGTTTTTTCAAAGCTGTAATTATTATCTTGTATTTATTGTTTAAATGAATGATTTTTGGTCTACAGTAGATACGTTTAAAACACATTAAAGATTTATTATTACTTCCTATAAATCTGTCTTTCATTTGCTTTTGTTTCTCTGCTGGTTTTATTTAGTTCACATTTAAAGTTACAATCAGGCTTTATTATCCATCATTAACATTAATCTGTGATAAAATGTGTCCGTTTGTTCTCCAGGTGTGTTTGGTGATTCAGTGTCAGTGACTGAAGGAGATTCTGTTCTTCTACGCACTGATCTTACTGAAGTACCTGAAAAAGACGACATACTGTGGAACTTTGGAGCTGAAAACTCTCTGATAGCAGAAATCAGTAAAGCTGCTGGAATCTTCAACACATCTGATGTTCCTGATGGGAGATTCAGAGACAGACTGAAGCTGGACAATCAAACTGGATCTCTGACCATCACAAACACCAGAACTGAACATGCTGGAGTTTATCAACTAGAGATAAATGGACCGAAACGATCATCAAAAACATTCAGTGTTTCTGTCTATGGTGAGTAATGAGACCATTTTTGCTCATTTTTACATGATAAAATGATTACTTTATTCACATTTGTCTTATTCTCTTATTTTCAGCTCGTCTGTCTGTTCCTGTCATCAGCAGTAACTCTTCACAGTGTTCTTCATTATCATCTTCATCATCATGTTCACTGGTGTGTTCAGCTGTGAATGTGAGTCATGTGACTCTCTCCTGGTACAAAGGAAACAGTTTATTGTCCAGCATCAGTGTGTCTGATCTCAGCATCAGTCTCTCTCTACCTCTGGAGGTGGAATATCAGGATAAAAACATCTACAGCTGTGTGCTGAACAATCCCATCAGCAACCAGACTCAACATCTGGACATCAGACACCTCTGTCACACATGTGCAGGTACGACAGAGATGATATATTTACTGACCTGATCTCTGTATTTGTTGTAGTTCAGACTGACACATTCGTGTTCATTGTTGATTATCATTACAGTCTCAGTCTCTCTGATAGTGTTGATCTCTGCTGGATCTCTGATGATTGTTGCTGCAGTCGGGATCTTCTGGATCTATAGGAAACACAGAAAAAACCGACCCAGAAGGCAGGTGTTAACTACAGCTCTGAACAAATAAATAATGCTTTGAAAATATAATAAATATTTTGATCAGTTTGATATTTGATGATGATTCACTTGTTGGGATTTTATGATTTAACTTCGCTTTAACTTTGACAGTCCTAACATTATCATATGTTGCAAAAACAGGTTTGGTGAAGATGAAGTTGTTTTAATCTGTTATTATTGTTGTTGAAACAGTTCAGACTCGTGAAGATGAGATAATCTACGCTGAGCCGATGTTCTACACAAGAAACGCACATAAATCAGTAAGATCATTTATTACTAATCTATTTCTGTCTGTCTCTCAGCAGAGTCAGATTTAGATATGTGCTTTTTATTACGGTTATATAGACTTATGGGATATTCAATCAGAAATACGCTCACAACATGAATGAGTGAAAATAATATATGTGGGAAAAAAAAAGTGGACGTGTACACCGCAAAATTCTGTTTTCACCAAAGAAGGCGCTATGTAAGCCTATACAAATCTTAATGTATTAATGAATTTTAACAAATGTCAACGTACCTGTACTGTAAAATAAGCACTGACAAATCATTCCCATTACATAAAAATACAATACACAATTTTAACATTTACTCTGCTAATGCAATTAAAGCCACTGTACAGTTAATTATGTCAACAAAATGAATTAAGTACTAAATTTATGAGTCCCAACAATGATGATTTAATGATTTAACATTCAACAACTTATATTTATAAAATAAACAAACAATAAAACGAAAGTAAAAGGGCGGCAGTTCCTCACGGCGACTGCCGCCCACACAAACATAATAAAAACACAACATAAAGTCCAGGCCTGGTCCTCTCTCGTCCTTCACTGTCGTCGCTCCTCTTTTATGCTTCCGGAGCTCCTCCGTGAGAGACACGAGACCGGTGTAGCGCGCAGCTGACGCTCATTATCACTCGCGTCACCGGCCTCGCGCCGTTCCCTCACGGGTCTCGCCCGCCCAGTCATTTGAACTTAAATGACCTTAAACTGACTTAAAATATGAGTTGAGTCTTGTATAACATAAAAAATATTGCTTAACTAATTTTGATGAGTTAAAACAATGTAAAAACCTGTTGTCATAACTTATTGATCATATAATTTTTACAGTGTATATGCAATTTATTGTAGGGTGTTTTACACTACGACCAACCCACATGTGTAACAACAAATAATATTTAAGTAACATTTACATTACTTTATTATTTTTGTACAATAACAAATAATCTGCCCTGTAATACACTCACAATAGGGAGTTTTCATGTTTTTTCTAATGTAACTACTTAAATATAGTTAACATCCAGCTCCAAAATGACTAATAGCCTAAGCTGCTTCACGTTTTTCCATCAAAACCTGCAGTGCTCCAGCATAGACCCAAAGTGAAGGCATTAATCAGTCATGAGCTTAGCCATTACTATAGCCAAATGAATGACGGCTGCCAAATGTGAACTCAAAAGAACCATCAATACAAAAGGTATTTATTGTCATTTCAAGCTGCTAATGTTAACTAGACAGCTTTTAATTATACTGTTATATAAAAAAAATCTCTATCACTTTGCAACGTTTTACTCACATTTTGTATTATTATGTCCTGTTTTTGTTATTGAATCTTTGTTTGTTTGTTTTTTTACAGAAAACCGAAGATGAAAATGACGTGGTGTACGCACCTATCGTCTCTAGAAGATGATCAATCTTTTACCAATCAAATAAACTGTGCGATCATTTCACTTTAGGAACCTCCTGCTGCAACCTATTCATTTTGGGGATGGTGAGAATCACAACTTGTTGCACATGTAGATAACAAAAATGTTTTATTTTCAGAAGGATAATTCAGCTACTGCTTTGTAGTTTACTCTGTATGATCAGGAAATTCCAGCAGTCATGCAGCAAGATCATTCTGAAGTGTCTGAAGTGTGATCCTTAAAGATGGATTGATGAAATCCTCTCCCAAAAAAAAAAAAAAAAAACTCCAAAAGACATTGCATTGTAATATAAGAACTTTTAACAAATTATCTAAACCTATGTCCGTATGGTATTTTGTTTGACTCTTAATGTCTCAAAATGAACTCAGACTGTAAATCTCCAAGTGCTAAATGTAGATGAAAGTAAGTTGAAGTGAACCCGACCTGTGGTCCTATTTATTCATGTGTTTACACGTGTACAGAAAATGTGGCTTGATCTGTTTCGTGACAAACAGCTTCCGCATGAGCATGTGTCAGTTACTGATTCTTGTGGCTGATATTGTCTGTGAACGTGTGAACAGCTTGTGTTTGAAGAGCTTTTCTTTTTCCATTCCTGCTCGCATGAAACTCACAGTTTGACGTGTATGCCTTTTCAGCGCCCGCGTTAAGTTCACATAATCTTTTAGGATTTTAGTTTAAGTTTTAGTTTAGCTGTTCGTTTAATCTGACTCCAATTGTAAACGATCTCTAATCAGTAATGTTCCTGATATAACATTAATAGCTGATCGCATAATTAAATATGAATTAATTTAGATCTTTGATTCTTTAATTTCTCTTAATTTCAATTGCCCTTAATTTCAATTGCGGGTGCCTCGCCGCACAAAGACTATGTCCAACTGAAAAAACACGTCTTACGACACAACCTGATCAGTTTAGAATCAAAACAGAGGAACATAGCGTTTACTAAAAAACACACATTATGGAATCGCCCATGCTTATTCTCATAAAAGTGCCATTCGATTTAGTCATGATACTATAACATGTTAAGTCATAATAGTCAGAAATCCGAAACCTTAATATCGTGCACCTGCTCCGTATATTACGATTTCAGTATGATCTATCCTGACAACTAGAATTGCGGAAGCGAGAAAACCACATAAAATCTACCGGTGACAAATGATTTCAGACGAATTCAAAATAAATCAAGATGTAACAATTTATTCAACAGGTAAAAATGTTTCAATGCCAATTACATAATTACACAAATATAAACCAATTCAGACATAATAAATACATGACATCCGTTACCTTTAAAAGATTTCTCTGAGAGTATTTAAAGTTCCCTATCAGTCAATCAAGTTCGACGTTACGTCGGACTGACGTCATGGGATCTCGCTTGGGAGCCCAATCACCTCCGCATAGTAAAAAACAAGCCAATCAGAGTTGGCTAGTGAGATTTACATGCCGGGCCCCTCCCCCGGCATCCGGGTATAAATAGAGCCGGCATTACTCACTTCATTCATACTTTTGCTTCAGAGCCGATCGGGACACTGATCTGCCTTTCATCTTCTGCAAAGAGAAACTAAGAGCGAAAACAGCAATTTTCATTGCTAAAGGGACCAGTTCCCGCAAAGAGCAATTTTAATTGCTAGAGAAATTTCCTCTTGCTCTGTTCTCTCTCGTTGACGGCGACAACACAGCAGCGGTGGGGTGTGAGACGGGCTAGCGCGCATTCCATCCCTCGGTGTTCCAGCGGGAGAGCACTTCTAAAAGAGCAGCAAGGGTGAAAAGACGTCTTTTTCAAGATGGCTTTTCGTCCGTGTGTTTCTGGATGTGGTCGTTTCCTGACCTCATCTGACGGCCACGAGCGCTGTATCATGTGTCTGGGCAGACAGCATGCTGAGACAGCGCTCGCGGATGCACACGCGAGAGCATGACCATGTTGGCATTGCGATCGTGGCTCTCCTTCTTCTATGCGGAAGGCGGAGCCCCCTCTGCTGCTACCCAATCCCCCGTAGCTTTCCAAGGGAGAGCTGCGGGGATGGTTAGCACTTTGGGAGGTCTGAGGGTTACAGTGGGAGCTTCTTCGTCGGGTCAGCCCCCACGAACCTCCCACTCCTCCACAATGCCATGTGCCGTCAAGTTGCCGAGCGCTGGTGCGGGTCCTTCTCGTGAGGTTCCCCGCATCTCGTTCGGCGCTCCGGATGAGGATCGGATGTCGATCGCTGCATCGGAGAGTGCGCTGTTATTTTCTGACGAAGATGAAGCCGAACTTCTGCCCTCCGGGGTGGTGGCTCAGGCTGAGTCTGATGCAGAAATGACAGCGATGCTGGCTCGGGCCGCCGCGGGCATCGGGCTTGAGTGGAACCCTCCACCGTGTCCCGAGTGCTCGCGGCTTGATGATTGGTTTCTGGGGACGGGGCGCGGTTCACAGCCGCGGCCTGCCCCAGTGCCATTTTTTCCCGAGCTGCACGAGGAGGTTCAGAAGACGTGGATGGCACCCCACACTGCCAGAAGCCGATCCTCTTCCTCCTCCACTCTCACTACCCTCGATGGTGGGGCCGCCAGGGGGTACGTGGACATTCCACAGGTGGAGAGGGCGATTGCAGTGCACTTGTGCCCGCAGTCGGCCGCCACCTGGAGGAATCGTCCGCGTCTCTCGTCCAAGGCGAGTAAGACGACAGCGGCTCTCGCCGCTAAGGCTTACTCCGCCGCTGGACAGGCGGCCTTCGCCTTGCCCGCCATGGCCATTCTTCAGGTCCATCAGGCGAAAGCTTTTAAGGAGTTGCACGAGGGTAGTTCTGACCCAGGGGTGTTCCAAGAACTGCGTACTGCGACTGACCTCGCCCTCCGGGCGACCAAAGTCACAGCATGTGCCCTGGGCCAGACGATGTCCACCCTGGTGGTCCAGGAACGCCATCTCTGGCTGGACCTGGCTGAAATGAAGGACGCCGACAAAGTTCGCTTTCTCGATGCCCCCATTTCCCAGGCCGGCCTCTTCGGCGACACTGTCGAGGACTTCGCCCAGCAGTTCTCGGCAGTACAGAAGCAGACTGAGGCCATCAGTCACATCTTGCCCCGGCGAGATGCGGCTCCTTTCCCTCCTAGGGCTGGCCCTCAGTCTGCTCGTCGCCGAGAGCGCCCCCCTGCAGCTGCACAGGCTTCGGGTGGATCGGAGAAATCCAGGCTTCTGCCAAAACTGCCAAAAGAAAGCAGAAGAAGCGGCCCTGAGACGGGTGGCCCAGAGATAGTGGAAGTTGCTCTCCCCCAGGAGACGGTGAAGGCACCGCTACTTCCCCCCGGAGTGGGCCGGGGGGTAAATCTTCTGTTTCGTTTTCAGCGGTACCCACATCCTCAATAAAAGAGCAATTTCCACTATCTCTGAGTCAAAAAGGGTCTGTGTTGTCAGTGTGCGACGCACCGCTACCTCACTCTCAACCACTCCCGCATTCGCCACGAGCAGGTCACGGACGTGTTTGGGACGCACAGCCTCCCCACGCCCTCCTGCTCTGTCCCTCACGGGACACACGGAGCCAAGTGAGTTCACACCACTCACTGCCTCTACCTCGGGACGCACTGCTTCCCAGGTTGGGCCCCAGTGCTCCATGCTGCCTCTCCGCGGGTACTTCTGGTGTTCGGATGGTGCCACTCGTACGGTATCTGGGGGCCTGGCTAGGCCTTCCCAGCCCGTCCCGTTGGCTCATTCGAACAGTCAGACTCGGCTACACAATCCAGTGGTGGGCAGAGATGCCACTGTTTTGCGGGAGGAGATTGCGGTCCTGTTGGCGAAGGACACAATAGAGCTGGTCCCACTAGCCGAGATGAAGTCAGGGTTTTACAGCCCATACTTCATAGTACCCAAGAAAGGCGGAGGGTTACGGCCAATCTTGGACTTGCGCGTCTTGAATCGGGCCCTGTACAAGCTCCCGTTCAAGATGGTTTGCAGCAATCGACCTGAAGGACGCGTACTTCCATGTCTCGATCCTCCCTCGACACAGACCGTTTCTACGCTTTGCGTTTGAGGGTCGGGCATACCAGTACAAGGTCCTACCATTCGGGCTGTCCCTGTCCCCCCGTGTCTTTACCAAAGTCGCGGAGGGGGCCCTTACCTCTCTCAGGGAAGTGGGCGTTCGCATCCTCAACTAACAACCAGTCCCGAGAACAGTTGTGCGAACACAGGGACCTGGTGCTCAGCCGGTTGGGGCTTCGGGTCAACTGGGAAAAGAGCAAACTTTGTCCAGTACAGAGTATCTCTTTTCTCGGTGTGGAGCTGGACTCGGTCAACATGACAGCACGTCTCACTAACGAGCGTGCACAGTCGGTGCTGAGCTGCCTGAATGCGTTCTCGCAGAGAACAGTGGTCCCACTGAAACAATTTCAGAGGCTCCTGGGGCATATGGCATCCGCAGCCGCGGTCACGCCGCTCGGATTACTCCATATGAGACCACTTCAGCACTGGCTACATGACCGAGTCCCGAGGTGGGCATGGCGCCATGGCACGCTCCGTATGCGTATCACACCGAGCTGTTGCCAAACATTCAGCCCGTGGTCGGACCTTGCTTTCCTACGGGCCGGGGTGCCCCTAGGACAAGTGTCCAGTTGTTGTCACAACAGATGCCTCCACCACCGGCTGGGGTGCTGTGTGCAATGGGCAGGCTGCGTCGGGCTCCTGGACAGGACCCCACCGGCACTGGCATATCAATTGCCTCGAGTTGCTAGCGGTACTGCTGGCCCTGCGCCGGTTTCGGCCGTTGCTGCAGGGCAAGCATGTACGGGTCCGGACGGACAACACATCGGCAGTAGCGTACATCAACCATCAGGGTGGTCTACGCTCACGCCGCATGTCGCAACTCGCCCGCCACCTCCTCCTCTGGAGTCAGCGGCGACTCAGGTCGCTGCGCGCCATGTATATCCCGGGCGAGCTCAATTGTGCGGCCGACGCGCTCTCACGACAGCTCACGCTCCCGGGGGAATGGAGACTCCACCCCCAGGTGGTCCAGCTGGTCTGGAGCAGATTCGGGGACGCACAGGTAGATCTGTTTGCCTCTCAGGAATCTGCTCACTGCCAGTTGTTTTATTCCCTGACCGAGGGGACCCTTGGCACGGATGCACTGGCACACAGCTGACCCCCGGGGCCTACGCAAGTATGCGTTTCCCCCAGTGAGCCTTCTTGCACAGCTACTGTGCAAAGTCAGGGAGGACGAGGAGCAGGTCTTGCTAGTTGCGCCGTACTGGCCCAACCGGACCTGGTTCCCAGAACTCATGCTCCTCGCGACAGTCCCTCCCTGGCGAGTTCCCCTGAGGAAGGACCTGCTTTCTCAGGGACGGGGCACCATATGGCACCCACGTCCCAACCTCTGGAACCTCCACGTGTGGTTCCTGGACGGGACGTGGAAGACTTAAGTGACCTACCGCCCGCGGTAGTTGACACTATCACTTCGGCTAGAGCTCCCTCTACGAGGCGCGCCTATGCTTTGAAGTGGAGTCTCTTCGCTGATTGGTGTTCTTCCCGCCGGGAAGACCCCCGGAGATGCCCGATCAGCTCAGTGCTTTCCTTCCTTCAAAGTGGCTTGGAGCGGAGACTGTCCCCCTCCACCTTGAAGGTCTATGTGGCCGCCATCGCAGCACATCACGATGTGGTCGATGGCAAGTCACTTTGTCTCACGTGATCTTGAGACCCCGGCCTGGATACGTGCCCAAGGTTCCCACCACTCCCTTTCGGGACCAGGTGGTGAACCTGCAAGCGCTGCCCCGGGAGGAGGCAGACCCAGCCCTTGCATTGCTGTGTCCTGTTCGTGCTCTTCGCGCTTACGTGGACCGCACACAGAGCTTGAGAAGCTCCGAGCAGCTCTTTGTTTGCTTTGGAGGACAGCAGAAAGGGAAGGCTGTCTCCAAGCAGAGGTTGGCCCACTGGATAGTGGAGGCCATCGCCTTGGCGTACCATTCCCAAGGCGAGCCGTGCCCCCTAGGGGTGAGAGCACACTCCACTCGGGGTGTTGCTTCCTCCTGGGCGTTGGCGCGTGGCGCCTCTCTGGCAGACATCTGCAGAGCTGCGGGCTGGGCGACACCGAACACATTCGCCAGGTTTTATAACCTCTGAGTGGACCCGGTGTCCTCTCGTGTGCTGTCTTCAAGATAGCCACGAGAGACCGCTTGCTGCGCCATTCTCCTTTCACGAGGAGATGCGAGCGCTTGTCTACTCCTCAGTTCAGTTCCCCAGTTGGTGAACCCTGTGGAGTTCCTCCTGCATCCTTTCGGCAGTCAGACGCGGCGGAGGCGTCAGACGCTAGGTCCAGTACTCGTGTACATGCCCCCAGCGGTCAGTCCTTATACTGGGCTAGATGCCCATATGTTTGTGATTCCCTGCGGGTAACCCCATATGTGTATGGTCCACGGTACGGTTTCCCCGATGGTAAACCCGTGTCTTCCCTGGGCGACCAGCCCCTGCCCCTGAGGTGTAGCGTTCCTCCCCAGCCTGGGTAGGACCTTCCTCAGGGAGCTCTCCATATGCAGATACTGCATATACGGGGGGGGGGGGGGGGGGGGGGGGGCCGGCATGTAAAACTCACTAGCCAACTCTGATTGGCTTGTTTTTTTACTATGCGGAGGTGATTGGGCTCCCAAGCGAGATCCCATGACGTCAGTCCGACGTAACGTCTCCGTTCCCTCCTTCAGGGAACGGGAGTTACATTAGTAACCTAGATGTTATGCATACACACAGAGATGTGAGTGGAAAACACTCATCAGCTCCATGTGGAGGTTCTGGCTACAGAATGTCCCGCCTTGCTGCTGTTTCTTTTCCCCTAAATAGCCAGACCAGAACAAAAGAATTGTAAATATTTATTGCCCCCACACCTGGCTTTTGGGGGAGAGAACAGAATTCTCCTAAGTTTTCAATCTTTCTCATAATACTAGTGACTGCTGTGAAAATGAGACCATTTTACCAATCGCACTGAGACATTTAAAATGATACTAAACATGAAATTGGAAAATAATAGATTCACAAGATACATCATACGTAGTATATATGCATTCTCAGAGAATTTCAGTGACTTGAATCAGAGGGGGGTAGGGAGTGGAGAGAGGGGGGCTGGTCGCATAGGACAGTTTGGGCAGGGCGTTGTCCTATTCCTTTGAAGTCTTCTTTCCAGATGAGTTTTATTGCTTTATTGCAGGATGCCTGATCTCAGCTTTATCTTAGCAGGAATATCAAACCTTATAGACCTCTGCTCTAAACAACACATCTTTAGTGAGAAATACTGAATCTACAGATAAAAGATTCTCACTAACACTGTGAGTCAAACATTGTGTGAATGTAAAAGATGAAATATGTGAAATATTAAGCTTTATATTCAAGAACATCTACATTTCTATATATATCCAGGACACTCATACAGTGATTGTGCTGTTGTGCTCTGCTAGTTTCCGTCTCTAGAAATCTAAGAAGAAATATTCTTGACGTCAGACATTTTCTTTTATAAAGATGTCCTCTTGTTGTCTGTCAGTGACTGAGGTCTTTTTAAGAATAAATGCAGTGACAGACGAGTATGGCTGAACTATGATCAGATTCAGAAAAAACAGAGTATGAAAATGGTAACAATAACAATACTGTCCATTAATTAACATCAATTAAGTCGAGAAAATGGTGTCATTGTCCAGCTTCAATAATAAAATAAATTCAGTATTGATTCATTGCATTGTAAAAAAAAATCAGTAGTTATTAATTTAGTTAATTTATCTGTATATCAGTATTAGAGAAAAAAACAGTGACGTAATCGTCCAGCTCAGTTCAGTTCACATACAATGGTGTCAATGCAGGCAGATCAAAAACACTGCTGAATATCAAGTCAAGTGACCCCAACTAAGCAAGCCAAAAGCGACAGCGGCAAGGAACCAAAACTCCAACAGGAGACAAAAATGGAGGAAAAAACCTTGGGAGAAACCAGGCTCAGTCAGGGGTCGCCAATTGGGGTCGTAACAGTCAAAATCAGTTAACATTAAGTTGAACTAACTTCTTTTTTTTATGTTTTATTTAATGTTAAGGTCAATTTCAACATTTACCAATACATTATTAAAAGTTGTATGTGTTAACATTTAACCCGAGCTAACATGAATGAACCAACGGTGTATCGTTGTTTTTTACTAACACTTTACAATAAGGTTCATTAGTTAAACATTAGTTAATGTATTAACTAACATGAAGTAACCACATTTGTTACTCTATTTACTAATGTTCATTAATAATGAAAGTTGTTCATTGTTTGTTCATGTTCATGTTGTTCTAATGTTAATAAGATTTTATTAAATATTAAAATTAGCATTAACAGAGATTAATAAATACTAACAAATGCAGCCTATTCCTAATTGTTAGTTAATGCTTAACTAATGGGTTAAAATAAGTAACTAATAAAATAAGAAATAATGAACTAATGAGATTAAACATTAATCATTGATACACACTAATCATGCTTACACACTCACACACACACACACTGGTTTGTTTTGCTATCTTGGTGAGGACATTTCATTGACGTAATGGTTTTTATACTGTACAAACTGTACATTCTCTCCCCCTAAACCTACCCATCACAGAAAACATTCTGCATTTTTACATTTTAATAAAACATTGTTTACTATGCTTTTAAAGCTATTTGAAATAATAGGACTTGTGAAATGTCCTCATAATCTGAGATCTTCATAGAGTGAAAGATTGTGAAGTGAAAAGCCTGATCGGAACCAAACCAGAACAGAAATGCTCTCTTGAGAATGAATACAAATACATTTATTAAGTTTATTAAGTTTGTAAGAATTTCATGTGAATTATGAGAACTATGATGTAAACATTCTTTACAAATATATTTAAATCCATAACACCAACCTTACATACTTTTAAAAAAATCAAATTTTAGAGCAATTGGAATATTTTAATTATTTTAATATATTGATTTGGACTAGCTACGGCCCCCCTGCAATACCGCTGCGACCCACCGGGGGGCCGCGGCCCACAGTTTGGGAAGCACCAGTATAGGCATTTTTCCTCTTCAACAGGCTTGTGGTTAAGTTCATATTTAATTGTATACCTCTTTTAATGATACATATTGTTTAAAAATATGAATTCTGTTATCAGAACTGAGCGATGTGACAGAAGAGTACAGTTCATAGATTACAAAAAATAGTAGTAGGTAGTTTACATATTCATTTCAAGAGGAAATGAACAGTGAAAATTGGAAGTTAACAACCACAAAACTATTTTAGGCTACTAGTATTTTAGCGCTGAGATGGAAATGACATTGGATTATATTCAAACAGGCACTATGATATACTTTTAAATGCTGTTGTTCTTCTAACCAGAGCTGATATAGGAGGCTGATGAGCTCTTAGAGAACAGATGACATTTAAAAACTGGGATCAAACATGACGAGAGATCAGACAGGTAAGAATCTTCAAGTATAGGCGATCATTTCCATCACACAGTTGTAAGCGATTTTGCTCAAACTAAATTATTAATTATTTTATTTATGAGAAATTCTGAACGAGTCACTTATTTTACGACTAAGCACCTGAATCGTGCAGCGTTCATTTGCACGGGCCGTAACTATAAGCTCTGTGGCGGATTTGAATATCCAACTATCGTGAAAACAACTTTTATTAGCAAGGTAACATAGATCAACAGTTTGAGACATTAAATTAAAAGCACATAACACAAAACACTTCTCTTTAAAAATATGAATCACACTTTATTGATTATATGAACACACAAACTAATATCTAAATCAAACACACACACACATGTAGTGTTTTTGTGTTTTGTGGGGACTTTCCATAGGCGTAATGGTTGTTATACTGTACAAACTGTACATTCTGTCCCCCCACCACCACCTCTAAATTTAACCCCCACAGAAAATGTTCTGCTATTTTAGATTTTCAAAAAAGATAATTCTGTATGATTTATAAGCTTGTTTCCTTGTGGGGACCAACAAAAGGTCCCCACAATGTCAAGATTTACTGGTTTTACTTACGTTGGGGGGACATTTGGTCCCCACAATGTAAGGAAAACAAGTACACACACACACACACACACACATTCACACAACTTGCAGAGAGAAAGGAAGAGAGGAAAGAATGAGTTTAATTGTGAGTGATCTGTGCATAACAGGTCACATGTATAATGTGTATGCATGACATGCAATTAGGCAGTTGTTTGATTACAAGTCTGATTACAAGCTATACATAGATTTTAGGAGACCCCCGATTAGCTTTATACATCCGTAGTGTCAGTGTGCTTGAGGGACGAGTCTTCTACAAACCATCATCCTCCTGTCAGAAAACAGATTAACAGAAGATAAAAGAAATGAAGAGGATCGATGTTTCTGACGTCACACATCATCATTTTCAAACAGATCCCAAAAGCAACAAATGGTGCAAAAACACTCACTGTGTGCTTTAAAAAAATCATGATCTTAACCCTGATCTTCATATCAAAAACTCAGATGGTGTCACACACGTCTAGTTCCATGTTGTTTAGTCCTTGTTTTCAGTCATTGTCATCACCTGGTTTAATGTAATTAGTTATTGTCATCACCTGTCTTACCCCCGTCATCAATGTATTTAAGTTCCTCCTCTGGTCTTTGTGTTTGTCGGTTATTGTTTATGCGTAGCGCACTCTGTCTTCTGTGTCCTCTTGTTATTAAACCTGCTTGTTATTCGTACCTTCGTCTCCTGTCTTCATCCCGGCGTTACAGAATAACCGACCCCAAAAAAGGAAAGAAAAGATGGACTCACCCGCTCTCCAGTTCCTGATGAGCCCGGAGGCTCGACCGCACCTGGGCTATTGGGCCTGGATGTGCCGGAGGGAAGAACGCTCCGCCTCAGCGTGGCAGCCCGGGGTGCGCTCCGAGATCGGAGCGGAGCTGGACGAATTCGGGACCCCTCTGACAACGCGAGCGAGTGAGCCCATCCTGGAGCGAGGAACAGCCCGCCGCCTCCTAGAGCTGTGGACCGCGGATCCTTTCCCCACCCAAATACCCACCCTTCAGCCGTCTTCTGCCCTTCCGGTCCCGTCCGGAAGCCCTCCGTCTGTTCCCCTGCCTGTCTCCCCGGTTCCGTCACTGGTTACGGCCAGTCCCCTGGATCCGTCGGTCCCCCTGCTGCCAGCAAGCTCCTCGGCTCTGCTCCCATCGCCCATTCCATACGGCTCCGCTCCAGCACCTCGGGCTTCCCTGTCATCAGCCCAGCTTGAGGCGGAGTCCCCGGCTCCCCTTCAGGCCTCCAGGCCCACGTCACCACCGCGTCCCGTCAGCCCGTCACCAGCGCCTGGTCCCACGCCTCCTTCACCAGCTCCTCGGCCCGGCTGTCCGGATGCTCAGCTGGGCTCCCTCGTCTCTCCTGGTCGGCCTTCGGGGGTCGTCGCCCAGCTGCCGCTCCGGACATCCGGGACTTCGGCTACGCCTCCACCCGTCACCCCTCTGGCGTCATCTGACTCCTCCCTCCTCAGTACCTCCCAGTCATCCTCGGTCCCACCATCTTCGCCCCGGCCAGCCAGCGCCTCATCACCGGCTCAGTCCCGTGAGCCTGCGGCTCGGCGTCGAACTTCCGGTCCGGCGGTGTCGCCCAGGTCCGTCGGCCGGAAAGTTCCGTCGGGTCCCCCTACCTGCGCCACGGTTCTGCTGCCGGCGCTCGGCCCCGGGACGTCATCCCGCCCCGCAACCTGGACTCCTCCCTGGCTCCTCCCACCGTCAGCGCCACCATGGGGTCGGGACCCAGCCGCTCCAGGAGTCTGCCCTCCTCCAACTCCACGCCCTCCTCCGAAGCCTCCGCCCTCTTCACCTCACCCATATGGACTTCGTCACGGCGCGAGGACGCGCCTTTTTCGGGGGGGGGGGGTGTAATGTCACACACGTCTAGTTCCATGTTGTTTAGTCCTTGTTTTCAGTCATTGTCATCACCTGGTTTAATGTAATTAGTTATTGTCATCACCTGTCTTACCCCCGTCATCAATGTATTTAAGTTCCTCCTCTGGTCTTTGTGTTTGTCGGTTATTGTTTATGCGTAGCGCACTCTGTCTTCTGTGTCCTCTTGTTATTAAACCTGCTTGTTATTCGTACCTTCGTCTCCTGTCTTCATCCCGGCGTTACAGATGGTCAGACAGATTCATTTTTAAATGAGTTCAACTATTCAAGAACTCAAAAACTGCATCATGTGATGTTATGTTTGCATATAATTACACACAACCTGCACACCTAAAATACTTTAACATTGAATCTGTAGGAATAAGAGAATTGATTATTGACGTCCTACTAGTTCACTTTTTGTTTTCATATTATGTGTAATTTAGTTTTGGCACTGCCTCATCTGTGAATTTGTTTGCACGATTAAAACAAATAATAATAAAATATTTTACTTTTACTAATATTTTATTTAATATTTAAATTACATAGACATGCTACAACACCATATGTTAAATACAAAAATAGAATTATATAATTACATAAAAATAAGATAAATGTGTTCATACACTGAAATTAATTTGGAAATTTCACAAATAGTTACTATGAAACCATGTGCAATTACATTAAATTAAGAAATACTGAAATATTTTTTTTGTTGTAAAATATATTACACTAATATTTGTTTTATTTATAACTTTGACAATTTTTTTCATTTCGTATTATTACAGCTGTATTTAATACTCACATTCTATAGTCCTGCTGTATGTCTCCTGTGGCGACGGTAAATCACAGCAACAGTTACAACTGCAGTAACCAGCAGAACAACAACAACAACAACTATTCCTGCTACAGCAGCTGAAGACTGATCTGAATCTGGAACAATGAAGACAAACAGACAGACATTATTACTGGATATAAAAATACTGAACTGCATTTTAAAATTCCTCAACTGAAAGTGTGATTGTACTCACCAATCACAGAAACACTGAAGCTCTTCACACTGATGATGGTGATGCTGCGACGACGACGCTGGATGCTGATGTTACTGCTGATCATCTCTAGCTTATATTCTCCAGAGTCTGTGGTTCTGGTGTTCATGATGGTCAGAGATCCAGTCTGATCCAGCTTCAGTCTGTCTCTGAATCTCTCTTCACACTGATCATCTCTACAGATCTCACTCTGATCTCCAGTGATTTCAGTGACGGGAATCTCATTAAAATACCACATCATTTTATCTATAGGCTTTCTCACTGCACCAGGATCTAAAGTAACAGATTCTCCCTCCTTCACTGACTTTCTCTTCAGTTCTTCTATTTGAGCAGCAGGAACACCTGAAACAATATATCAGTGTGGAGACACAAAGTAAATAAGAGTTTCTCTGACTATAATGCCACTCAATGAGCCATTAATAATTAGAATAATTTTTTGCTAATGGTCATGTAAACTCTTCTAAGGCTTGGACACACTGCAGTAAATTTTGTTGTCAGTTCATCTTTTAGTGCTGATTTCTGTTCTGTACACACACAGATCAGTAAAATATGGGAGTGACAACCACATTCTACAGAAATTCTATGCAGTGTAATGAACCGAACTGAACTAGTTGTTAGTGATGCTTTAACACACATCAGAGATGTGTCTCTTCTGTCTGCGGTGAATCTCAGGTGAAGCTCGAGTCTTGACTTATTCATGCTGTCAGATCTTGCTTGAACAATCAGTGAACAAGAACAAGCCCATAATAAACCAAAATTAATCCAAATGCTTTATGCTGAAAATTAGACCAAAATATCATGGCTTATGTCTGCTCACTTTAATAACTCCATAAACCCGTTCGCTTTTTGAATCGAGCTTAAACAACAAACCCAAAAACACTTATAATGAGTAACCATGGCAACACAGAAAGAGCGCTCTGTGTGAAACCGGTTGTCAAGCACAAACAAAACACAACGCCTCCGTCGACTGTTTAGTTCAATTCCTGAAAATAACAAGCGATTTGTCACTGTAATATTACCTACTTTAGTCACAATAATGGATACCAAACACATGAAACGCCAGAACGTTGCTATGGTTTCCAAGCTGTCAGTCATTGCAGTTTCGAGAGCATGTACACACATCTAATGATAATTTAAGGGATTCACTCCTGCCTTTAAATGCGGATGTCACTCCTGAAACTTGGTGTGTATGTGGTCTCAGTTTCAGGAGTCAATCTGATAAATTATTGCTCTGTGTGTAACTGATATTGCTTTGATTGACAGTGATATATGACTATAGCTGGATTTACTGATGCATAGAACAGCATTATATGACTGTAACAACAACAGTCATAATGTTTAATTAGCTGAAACAATTAATGACCACCTGCTCTCTCTATATATAGTGTTTACACTTTGTTTACATAAAATGTGTTTACATATATACACATATATTCATATGAGTGTGTGTGTGTGTGTGTACACACAGTACTTAAATTGATTAGACCACTTGTCACAATAAAGAGAAAACAATTTTAGGAATCTGACAAAAACTTGTTTAAAACTAAAAACTTTTTTTGTCATTTTATTAGGCAAATAAACTGAAAAAAGTCTGAAGTCTTTATTCACACATAATAACCAAAAAACTTAATGTTTTTTGGCCTTGATATCAGTTTGCATTCTTGCTGGTATTGTTTTGATGTACGGTACTTTTACAGCCTCTTCAAAATTTGTTACACACTGTATATATGTCAAGTCAAGTCAAGTCATCTTTATTTATATAGCTCTTTTTACAATGCAAATTGTGGCAAAGCAGCTTTACATTAATAAGAAAATGGTGTCATTGTGCAGCTTATTCTATATATTATTGATTCATTCCGTTGCAAATATCAATAGTTATTAGTCTAGTTAATTTATGTATATCAGCACTGCAGAAAACAGTGACGTAATCGTCCGGCTCATCTCAGTTCACATACAACGGCGCCAATGCAGGCATATCAAAAACACTGCTGAATATCAAGCAAGTGTCCCCAACTTAAGCAAGCCAAAGGCAACAGCGGCAAGGAACCAAAACTCCAACAAATGGAGAAAAAAACCTCGGGAGAAACCAGGCTTAGTCGGGGGGCCAGTTCTCCTCTGGCCAACAGCGAACACTTGTCCGATACTCAGGCAGAGTTACAGGACATTAAACCGATTTGGAATCGCTACAGTCAAAATATTTAATCTAGTTCCATCTAGTTTAAGATCTTTTCGATCACGCCGGTATGGGACGGTTTGTTGGGATATGTGCCACTGGCTGATGAGTCGGTAAGGTCTTAACAAAGGATGAGCTAGTTATGTGCATGTATGTATGTATGCATTGTGCCACATCGTAGGTACACACGTCTAGTAGGAGAACAAGTTTTCATAGTTTTTTTTTTTTTTGTCATACTGACACTTCCATTTAGAAAGTTCTCTATCAATTTGCTTTTGTGTATATTTAGATTATTAGTATCTAAATAAATGATTTGGGTTCAAGCAGAATCAGATTATAAAATATTGTTGTGAAATAGGACTGTGCCAATATCATACCGTCCACGATAATACCGCTATAATTTTTTGCATTATAAAAAAAAGTGTCATATCGCGATGATATAACGACGCAATGACGTATGGCGCGTTCACGTTCCCTGGAGCGCACAAGAACAACACCTGTCTGAGAGTAAGAGCAGCCTCCGATGATGATTTAGTACCTAAAGAGGGAGCTTCTTCAATAGTGTGGAAGTAGTTTGATTACAAGGGGTCAGCTGCGCATTCTCGCTCTCTTCTCTCCGATGGCGAAGTGACACACAGCTGCGCGGGCGCCTCCTCTCTCTCACTCGTCTCATTCGCTCCGGTTTAATAGTGCTTGTGTTGCGCATAATTTTAGTCATTCCCGCGGGTGTGAGCGCGCGTTCGACCACAGATCTATATTAGTGGAGCACACAAGCTGCTTCTCAGTCTCAAACAACTTCTGAGTCTTTAAAATGATTATTACTGCGCTAAAACGTTCAAATACATACAAAATTATGTCAAAATGTCTTGGCGAGTATCCGGTTAAACACAATCCGTTTTGGAACGCATGTTGTGTAACAGTTTATTGGGTGTGTGCATAAACTCTTAAAGTGACAGTGTCTAATATTCCTGCTGCTGTCTGTCATGTTAATCAAAGAACAAAAGACAAAGAAAAACACTTTCTGTTCTTGACTGAATATGTTTTATAACCTTAATGGTAAGCATTAATCTGTATTTAACTTTTTACAATGAAGACTACAGAAATTAAAGTGTTATTTTACATTTGATTACTTTAATTTCTGTAGTATTTCTTACCTGAATAATTATGTATTTAATTAGGTATTCTGTCATCATTGACAGAAGCTCATTGGAAAAGGATGGAAAATGTGCTTCATTGTGTTTGCACTAATAAACGCTGCTGCCTGCAAAACGTTTTTCCATATATTTTTCTCTATATCGTCATAAATATCGTTATCGCAAATATTCTTGAAATATCGTGATATAATTTTCAGGCTATATTGCCCAAATATTGTGAAATATCCAATATATTCCAAATTCTTCATTGTTTTTTAGTCATTTTTACTGTGCGACTGCAGTTTAAACTAATTCAGTTGAACGGTCCTTATAACTTGCTTTTAAATAAATGACTCACCAGTGACAGCAACACTGAAGATCTTTTTATTGCTGCCGATGATCTGTAGTTTATATTCTCCAGAGTCTGTGGTTCTGGTGTTCATGATGGTCAGAGATCCAGTCTGATTGTCCAGCTTCAGTCTGTCATTGAATTTCTCTTCACACGGATCATCTGTACAGATCTCACTCTGATCTCCATTGATTATAGCGATGCGAACATCACCATAATACCATCTAATTCTGTCTTTTTGGGTTACTTTAACACCAGTGTTTAAAGTGACTGAACTTCCCTCCATCACAAACACTGACTTTTCATCTCCATCAACACCAGACACACCTGGAGAAAACAGAAGAGTTCATTATAAATCATGATTTGTTTTTTCCTTCTATAAAACATCAAGATTGTAGTAACACATGCAAACAAACAGCAGAACATGATTGATTTACACGTTCACTCATTAAACACAGGCGACATGTGTATCTTGAACATCTTAGAACTCAGATCCTGATTCACTGCATTGAACTTTGACAATTTACAACCTGATTGTGATCATTGTGTTTTCATAGACTCTATTATAACCTAATGAAATGTTCCATCATATAAAGACTCAAATAATACTATTTCATCTTTTAGTTTGATTTAGTGCTTTTATTTTCAAATTACAGGTTGTTGGTACAAAATACAGGTTGACTTGAGGAAGTTGTCAGTGTCTGCTTTTGAATGAGATATTAGTTCGGCCCATTTTAGAGATATTCAAAATTATATTCTGGCTTTCATTCAGAGATTTGAAAACATTTAGAAATATGTAGAGTTAAGCCTGTGAAGCACTTCCACCTTTAGTGAGAAGGCGGTGGGAAGTAGCTGTAAGGGAAGGTTTTTCCAGTGAGAAGGCTAGTTAGTGAGAAGGCTCTGTCTGTGTCCCGCAGTATTACAACAGTATTGTATTGTGAGCACTTCCTGTTGTTATTTGCCAATTCATGAAGAATCGCTTGTTTGTTTTCCTCACTTGTAAGTCGCTTTGGATAAAAGCGTCTGCTAAATGACTAAATGTAAATGTAAATGTAAACAACTACAAATTACGGCCCATCAAAATACGTACAACAAGTTACGCCTTCCGCAAAGAAACAAGCTCGGACGTCATTGACTAAAACAGTCATTTAAAGTAAATTATTTTATGTTTTATGAATGAACTGTGTGTAAGATGAGCTTATACTATTCTCGAATCTTTCAAAGCTAGTTGTAAAACAAAATAAATTATACTATCAAATTAATACAGATTCACGCAATTATATCTAAAAACCCACATTCAAACATTTCCCTAAACCTATCCCTTCCATAAAAATAACATTTACTTTAGTTTCTCAGTTAAAAAACTGACGAAAACAAACAAGATGACTATGGTGTTGTAGTTGTTATATAATGCTTGATCACTAGGTGGTTATAGTGAAGGTTAAAAAGCAAGAAAAGTGAAGTAGAAGAAGAGCAGTGCTAGTGACGACATCAGCCATTTCAGAGGCGGAGGCATAGTCATAATAAAATACATAGACGCCCCATTGGGCGCCTTGGAACGTTGCAGCGATACGTCAACGTGTCCGCCATATTGCTGAGGGCAAGACTGAACTGTAAACACATACAAGTAAACTGGCGAGCTGGCGGTTTCTCTGGATAAAAACGAAAATTATTTACATTTATCAACCGATTTCAGTGGTTTATGATGTACAAAAAGTTCCATCTCTAGTTACTTAAAACCTTGATAGTAGACTTAAAAAATCTATATTTATTTTAATAGTTAAAGCTCAGACTTGTCCTGTATTTGGCTGCTTTATTCTTAGATAAGAATTGTGAAAACGCCCATAATGAGAGAATTTAAATTTTCACATTAAAAAAAAAAAAGATTTCTTATTGTGGAAAAGGCATTTTCTGTCTTTTAACCCGTTTTAGCTTTTCTTGTGTTTAGAATTTACCACCGTTGTGAAAATGAAGCAAATTGTCAAAAACAAATCAAACACGCTGGAAAAACCTTCCCTTACAGCTACTTCCCACCGTCTCCTCAACTCTCTGTCTCTGGGAAACCTTCAATGTGTGAGAAAAGTGAGCTAGTTACAGTAATTCACAAAATGTCAGTCACTTATCCGAAACGAGTGCTTGTCTTAAAAGTCGGTTTTAAGAAAATAAAGATGAGAAGCGCCTCCACCCGGGTCCTCTCAACCCGCTCCGAGCGAGCCTAGAGCCGGGGACTTCGGGTGTGGAAGTCGGACGCTCTACCAAGGAGGCTGAAGGCTACAATCTCTACCGTCTGTCGCCAGAGCATCTCTTGAGGTCAGAGGAGTGAGGTTTACTAGCACAGCCACTGCTAGCTGGCCTCCGTTACAGATGCATATTTAAATTTTAGGAAATTTAGTTTATAAAATAAAGTAATATATGCTAAAACTATAATATAGACCATTTAACTCATGTCCCAACTTTAACAGCTAATTAGCTATTTTCTGACTGACTCTGGTGACCAACTACTATCAACATATTTATATGACCAAATACAACCAGAAACAAATGTTCAGCCGTACCTGTGAAAGGTTATTCCCCCAGACGTGTATTACTATTGATGACCTGTTTATTATAATTAGTAATATATATATGGATATAATAATAGTCAGCAAAATACGGAATTGTTATTTGAAATATCTGAAGTGAAAAGTGAAAAAAAATTTACTTTTACAATCCAAACTCGACAACATCTGCGTTCAAAAGGCAAAAGGAGCTTACATTCGTTCAAGAGTCAAATGGATAGAAGAAGGAGAGAGAAATTCGCCGTACGTCAGTTTGGAAAAGAGAAGAGTGGCGATGCGCTGCTCAAATAAGACAAAGGTAAATAATCATATTGTTCGACCAAATAAAATCATTCCAATTTCATAAAGTTATTAAAATTCGTACAAAACGAAAAACAAAAGGTGGAGACGAAAAGAGGTGTGGTTTTGACTATATTCGTAGAAAAGAGGAAGCAGGAAAACGGAAGGAGAGCCTGGTGGGGAAGTTTGGTCGCAGTGTGCGGAAAAGTTAAAGGAAAAGTGAGACGTTGTTCAGTGTGTCGTGAAATTGCTCCATGGATTATTCCGTATGGGTAAAAGGTCCGATAGTCAGTGTTGGGGACAGGTGACGTGGATGGACATTCCGTATGAGCTCCGAGCAGCAGAACGAGCTGTAACCAAGACGCCTCTTGTGGAAATATTGCTACAAAGGTTTGAAAAGTAAAAAGAAATTGAAGAAAGCAAAGCGAACCTTCAAGGTGAATTCCAGGCTTTCCTTCTGCGAGCCTTTCAAACTGTCTGGTCAAAGAAAGGTAAAAGACTAAAGTAATCTTCCCCGCGCTCTCCAGACTTTAACCATCTGCGCTACCTCATCTTTTCACTCAAACTGGGTTAATCACCCATTACTATTCTTTTTGACACCTAAAATTTTGTTTGATTTAATTTCGTTTTCTTATTTATCTACGTATATGGTGTATTCTTTTGGTGGGACTATTTTCCTTTTTTGTTGGTTTAAACTGAATTGTGAAATTGATGCGAAGACGCACGGGGGCAAAAGTCCTTTGTAAATCCATTTATTTTCCAACTCTAAGGTTTGGTCCTGGAGTGCGTTTATGAATGAATTTATTATTATTATTGTGTTTATTGTGTTTTATTTTATGAGATTGTTTTCCATGGAAGTGTGAACGGCCTTATACGGTCCGAAAATAAACATTGTTTGTCAGTTATGTAAACTGTCTGGCGCCCAACTTGAGTAATTAAACTTTCAGAGAAGCACCGTTACAGAAGACAGGAGAAAAATAATATTAATTCTTTAATTACTGATGGCTATGAATCGTCCAATGCAAAGGATATTGCACGAAACGTTTTTCTCCTTTATAGAAATTTATATAAATCGACATTTTCTAAAATGAATGCAGACGCTATTTTGAGAGTATTAAACCATTTATTCCACAAATTAGTGTGGAATTTAAAGAGACTTGTGAAGCAAACATTTCGTAACAGGATTCAGAGAAGGCAGTGTTTATCTTCTGACAAATCCCCTGATTCTGACGGTCTAACCAACTTTTACATTTTTTTTAATTAAGCTTCTTTTGTTTAAAGCTTTGACAGAAGTTACTGAACGTTTATCACTTTCTCATACTATGAAGCAAGAGGTTATAATTCTCATTCCCAAGTCGGGCAAAGATCCTAAGATTTTAGAAAACTTAAACTGTTAAATAATGATTATAAATTATTAGCACACACTTTTTCTAATCGTTAAAGAGTGATTTATCCCAGATTATAAGTAGTACGCAAACGGGGTGTATGAGTTCTTTGTTGCATTTCCAGTATTCTGACCAGCGAGAGGTGTTTCGAAAGTTTCGAAACAGTGAATCATTTTTTGTGAAGCAATTGGTTCAATTGATTCGAAGCTTTGGGGACAGGACAGGCCACAAAAAGTCATTAGCTTCAGAATAAAAGTTTCAAAGGGAAGTGACTTAAGAGAAGGACTGAACAAGAAAATTGAGCCAGTGTATGAAAAGGCTCGTTTGAGATGAGGAACACCAGCCATGAAAGAAGACGAAAGTTGGTGAATACAGTGAGAATGAAATAAGTGCAATCCAGACGGAAAGATATCACTCTAGTCTATCAGACACGGATATCGCACAATTCACACTCCATACAGTTTTAGTCTAATGAAGAAACATATGGTAGATTTTTTTCCAAATAACAACAAACACCTATCGTGCTTCTCAACCCTGTTACTTGTAATTGTTCATCTAAGCACACAATTGGAGAGAGAGAGAGGGGGAGGGGGGGGGGGAGATGAACTGAACTGAAATCGAAACTAAGTTGTGCTGCTGTGTTTCTGCGCAACACTTCATCGTTCGCTTTTATCGTTTACCAGAACAGACATTATAGCAAATAAATGTCTACAATTGTCCAGCAAAACACACAGTGAGCAAAATACAAAAAACAAATGGATTTCTATCGAACATAAAGTGATTAGCTGGTACAAAATGAAACAGGAAGAGAGGTAAAATTTAAACGTCTTACTGTGGAAGAGTAAAATCAAGATCCAAAGAGCTAGAACCTTCATTTTCATTTTCGTGTCTTGGGAAAAATAATAATGATAATAATTATGCAGATTTCATCAAATGAAGGCTCTCAGTTCGCAGTAACAGAGAATCGCTCCAGCAGTGGCCAAGGCGCGGCAGGTTCTGATGACGTCATCGATCGTCAGAGTTTATATCCTGGGAATGTTCTGAGTCTGAAATGTTCAGTGGGCGGAGCTTCTTCTTCTTCTTCTGATGTTAATGGCGGTTGGCAGACCAACTTAAATGGTGCATTCCCACCACCTACTGGATAGGAGCGTGGAGCCCATAATGGTTGGGAAGTTTGAAACAATAAGGGGGGATTTACATTTACATTCAGTCATTTAGCAGACGCTTTTATCCAAAGTGACTTACAAGTGAGGAATACAAACAAGCGAATCTTCATGAATATGTTGTATGAAGTATATACGTATATATAATATGTAGTAATACGTATATATTTATATACAAATAGTTCAATACATTCAAAATATATATACATATACACACACACACGTACACATTCATATATACACATACATTATGCCTCTATCTTAAATTCTATTAAACAGTCTTGTTTCTTTTAAGAAAATAATTACTTCATTAAATATTCTTGGATGTTTTGGGCCATTTAACAGAACTTGAAGAGACAAATTATTTATTCCAAAGGATCTCAAAGCTTGAGTTAGATGAAATCTTGCTCCTTCATACACATCACACTCTAAAAGTACATGTTCTACTGTCTCTGCCTGACCACATTTATCACAGTTTCCAGTTTCATGCTTCCCCATTCTATGCAGAAATTGATTTAACGAACAATGTCCAATATGCATTCTTGATATTAAAACATCTTCTTTCCTGTTGCCAAACTTTCTTCGATCTGGACATAATTTCTCTTGAATTTTATGAAAGTGTCTACCTTTTGCTCCACTATCCCACTCCTTCTGCCACTACTTAACTATTTCATTTGCTATTATCCCTTTTACTTCTGCTTTACTCATAGACATTTTGATGTCAATTTGTGAATGTTTCAAAGCCTGTTTAGCAAGACAATCTACCTCCTTATTTCCTTCCACACCCACATGTGATGGTCCCCACAGGAAGTTCACTATAAGTCCAGATTGACATATTCTAAATAGACTCTGCATCACTTCAAATATCATGTCTTGTCTTCCTGTTGAACCTCCACTTAACAAACTATATAAAACTGAAAGGGAGTCTGTACAAATTACTGATCTTAATGGTTGTATTTCTTCTATCCACTGAAGAGCTAAAGATATTGCTATGATTTCTGTAGTAAAAACAGATAGTAGATCTGAAGTTCTTTTTAAAATTTTTTACTTTGAATTGGGGTATGAAAACTCCTGCTGCTGTTCTTCCAGATTCAGGATCTTTAGATCCATCCATATATATTTGTAACATGTTATAATAAGTTTGTTCGATATATTGCTGCACTGTATAGTTTGTTAACATTTTCTTTTCCTTGTTATGTTTTTCTTCATACAACTGAATATTAACTAGAGGTATAGGAAAAAGCCAAGGAGGAATTGCTGAAGTTGCCACAGCAGGTGCAATATCGATGTCACTAATTCCCATATTTTGTGCTTCCTTATTGGCATTCCATCCAAAGCTTGGTAATATTTTAGACTTGTATTCCCAGCCATCCTTTAAAACTTTCTTAACAGGGTGACTGTCCAAGTGTCCTTTTGTATTTATCCAGTATCTCATTTTTAACTTAAGCCTTCGGTGGGCGGAGCTTACATGAATACTCACGTGTTTCCTGTTTCTGTTAAGCGCCACTGAACATATTACTACGCATTAGAGTCACATTATTGATTAGAGCAGCACCGTGATTCTATAGCAGAAGATCCAGCTTCATCAAAGGATTTGGTTTAGTTCTGATAATAAATAAATTAATCAAATCAAGCTTTTCTGTATCTCAACAGTGGTGACCTTCAAAAAGCTACTTGCAGTGCATGCTGGCTGTCACCAATCAAAATTCATCCATTGCTCCCATCAGGCATTGGTGCATGAATAATATTATGAGCTGAATTGTCTTAATAATTTCCTTTATTCTCACTTTATACTCTCATTTTATTTTTTGCTGTTTATATGACTTTTTTCTAATGTTCAGAGTTGGTCAGTTTATCCGAACATGTTGTTTGTCGGCGTTGTTGAGATTCACTTGCTCAGAAATCCTTCATGCTGCAATGTTTATTGACCGTTATATCACCTATTTCTATCATGTAATCTATCTTCATTGCCTCATAATTGATCAGCTTCCAATATATGTTCCTCAAAATTGTATGTGTAATATTTCAGTATAGATATAGTATATTATCTAATATTTCAGTGAAGATATTGTGTTTAAATCAATAATCATTCCAGATAGTTAGATGATATGGGACTGGTCATGACTATTTTTTGAGACCTTCACCCTTTAAGTGATGTTACTAAATTAAATCATACTGTGATGATTATATTCTCGTGTTAAATTAACACCATTTGATAACATTTTCTATTCTCGTTCTTGCCACGACAAACACAATTACACCAATCAAAGGAAAAACAAATGATTAAAAGTCAAGAGTCAAACTGCCTAACTAAAGCAAGCAATAACCTTCTGAGTGGATTCAACCAGAACTTATTTTCAGTAAATCATCAACATCTAAAGCTCTGTTCATTCTCAATAAGAGCTTCTGTAGACATGTGACAGAAATAAAGTCAGTAATAAGAGAAGCTGGTAATGCTGTTTGTGGAGTTGATGAATCAGTTCTTCAGAGATTTAATGTCTTTTATGTTCAGTTCATCTAAGGCTGTGTCTGAAGTTGTAGTTTCTGTTCTTGTTGTTCCTCTTTTCTTCAGTGATTCTGCTTGTTATCATCAGCTCTCTTCAATGATGTTCAGTCTTCACTCAATCACTTCATTATCTCATGAACTCCAACAGTGATTCAGTGTTCATTTAACAGTCTGTAGTGTGCACACTGGTCAGTGTTCATTTCATCTGGGATAACCCATGTGGAGCCTACATGGAAACTGAGGACAAAAGTGGCTGGACCCCAGTTAGACAACCAGATCAAACCCATCTGGGTCCAACGTGGGTGTGCCAGCTGGATGATATAGTGATTCTGGTCAAGGAAGAAGAAGCTTTTTTTGGATAAAAGCGTCTGCTAAATAAAAAAAAGAAGACTTCAGTATGCTGGCTTTGTCAAGCCGATGTCTGTGATGTCTCACTGGCAGCCTCAGTCTCAGTCTGGGATGAGTGACCGACAGGAATCATCAATAGAGGGTCAGTCTGATTTGGGATGAGTGCTCTGCATCACTCGTCTGTAATGAAACAGATTCAAAGGCAAAACAACTGAACAGGACTGATGATTCAGTTACACAAACACAAAAATACTAAAGAGGTATTTGAGGAATGCATGATGGTTTTCTTTTTCAAAAAATGTCTTACATGAGGGGTGTTCCTCTTAACCCTTTCACACAAGAGTTTAAAATATTCTGCTGAGCCGCAACGTGAATTTTTCAAGGCGATATCAGAAATCAAAGACAGAGTCTGTGTATGAAAATGTCCCAAAAACTGCTGATCAAATACTGAATCCACTGGAACTGATGTTAGAGCTCATACAGGACAATACCTCACACTTTTGGTGTCGTTCATTTATTCTCTGACAGGATTTTGTCTGTTTTGTTTTCACTCTTTGTATCTTTTGGTGTTATTGTGATGTATGAATTTCTGTTTTCATTTAGTGGTTCCCCAATATCATAACATCTACAAACTCAACTAAAATGTTCTACTTTTTGTTTATCATATTGAAATTGACCTAATATTCATTATTAAATAATTATCACACCATCATTCAATGT
This sequence comes from Opsariichthys bidens, assembly GCA_037194245.1. NCBI lineage: Eukaryota > Metazoa > Chordata > Actinopteri > Cypriniformes > Xenocyprididae > Opsariichthys > Opsariichthys bidens. The sequence goes on from CM074291.1 coordinate 4,872,656, forward strand.
GCTGTCATTGTCATTTACTGTTCTTGTTTTATTTTTGAAAATACATAATTGAATATTGAGTGCATTGCATAATTGTGTTTAGGATCTCACACGAGATATGAATTAATCTCTGATGGATAATTTGGTAAATGTAACACAAACACATCGTCGCTCTCTAGTGTCCAAAGCAGGAATCACCTCTCTAATAATAGCCACTTATATTCGATAGAGGGCGCTATAGATACTCGAGGATCCGCTGAAGGACTAATAAAACACAGGCCTTCCTGATCACTGCGCCTCATAATGTCTGTTTGATCAATAAACACAGGTTACTTTGGTTATTTTCACATCATTTAAATTGTATTTTCACACTCTAAATCTTACTGAATCAACAAAATGCTATTTTTTCCATTTTGTCATATAGTTGTAGTCTAATACAAGACCAGCCTTATTACAGTGCAACATTATACTCAACTAAACACTGAACGATAAAATGTTTTTTTTTTCCTTCTGCATATCATAAAGACATTTGTCTGGATTCAAAACGTAACGCATGCAAACAAACAGCAGAAGCACATCATTGGTTCACACAATCACTCATCATCAGACAAACACACGAGTGTAAGAACAGCTCATAACCCTCATCCTGAATCACATATCACTCCCTCCTTATGTGTTACATTTACATTTATTCATTTGGCAGACACTTTTATCCAAAGCGACTCGGGGTTTCATGCCTTCATTCACAATCCCCACCTTCAATTCCTGAAGGCGTGGGAATTGAACCAGCAACCTGTAGGTTCCAAGCCCCACTCCCTCACCATTAGGCCACGACTACCTTATGTGTTCACTTCATATTAGATTTCTGATCACAGGGGTCTTAATTTAATGCTACTGCATGTTTTTATTCAAAATAGAATTTATTTTCAAATTTACAGTTTGACTCTCCAAGGTTTTATCCACTAAAATCTGTCCGCTTTCCCAAGTCCGGTGGTCCCAGAGGTAACGGAGCTGTACGCTTTTATTGTCACAGCCATGGAGGCCATCCCAGAGCTTCCTGCTCTCACTGTCAGGACCATTCCTGAGTCATTCCCTGTCACAGCTACGGAGGCTCTTCCTGCAGTCCTGTCATGGCAAGAGGGTCGTCTTCACCTTCTTTTTATGACTGTCCTGCGAGCCTTGACCACACACACTTCTCTGCTGGCTTCCTCTGACCCCAGACCAGCCTGCAATCTAGAGCCGCCCCGCAGCGTCTGCTGCCTCTGTGAAAGTCCCTCTCAAAGTCTTGTGTTTTGATGCCAGAAGATAAACTTTATTATTAGAGTTGTTTGCAAACCAACTGTAGCGTTTTGGTTTGTATCTACACACATATGATCTACCAAGTCATGGATAATACATTCCAAACATATCACTATTATTCATCATATTTTACCATCTTGTTCTGTGACTAATCTGTTATTAATAGGTGGACAGGAAACCTCTGTTGAGGGGCCTCACCATATAGAGCCGAAACAGGAAACTCAGTTTACCGTTTGTGAGCACATGCCACTCCTACACATGCAGTCAGATACATGCTTCTGCATCAGTGATAATTCTAGAATAAAATAACTATATTTGCATTGATTATATAGCCACCCAGACTCCCAACTCCAGGCACCGTCCTGCCATCTGCTGTGGCTCTGTCTCCCTGCTTTGTCTCCCCTTCCTTCTGCAATCTTGTGTTCTGTGTGTTCATGTTGAAGTGTTGGTCTTCTATTGTCGTGTTTGTTTAATTTTATATATGAATAAAAAGGCCATCATGTGTTTTTGTTTACACAGATAAAAGGGTCTTAAAAAGATGTTCATTGCCGCAGGACAAGAAGACACTTTTCACATAAACACTTGTTCTCGATGCCCATTCTCTCACGCACAAGGTGTTTGTTCACCCAAAAGACCAAACCACATGTCTAAAGAAAAACTGACCGCAAAAGGTTTCAGTTTGACTCAGAAACCAAACTTTAAAAACCGTTCCTGTGAGAGGATACAGTTTTTACTTTCGTTTTTCAATACACTAAAATTGAGAACTGAATAAACTGTAGTTTATACACATTCACACAATATTCTTCTTCTTAACACACTCTGACTGCTTTTTATGTTAAAGTGTGTTAAACATGTTAAATGATAAAAATAAAGAATGTGTTCATTCATTAAGAACAGTTATAGTCTTAATAACAGCCAGATGAACTTTCACATTATATCACATGCAAATGCAGCGAGTGAAACAAGGAGGGTGGAGCTCTGTTGTGGGAGGAGCCACATATAGACAGAGTGTTTTAGTGGATCGTTTTATTAGACACTGAACTACTGAAGAAAATGTTTCACATGTTTGTTTTGCTCTTTTTTTTGCTGGTGGAGTCTGACAGGTGAGATATAAAAACATTTTTTGGTTTAATTTATCTCTGGAGTAATAAAGCTGTTGTCTGTATGCAATAAAATCATTATGGTGAGATTTACTTTGAATTCAGCTGTCTGTGAATAAAATTTGATAAAATATTGAATGTCATGGAAAACAATGGATATTTTATAGTGATTGTTTAAATGAAGGAGTATTTTTTAAATCTTAATTTCAAGTATTACAAATGCAAATCTTCACCAGCAATTATTTTAAAAATACATCTTATTATACTTATACTTGCATATAATTATGAACATTTACAAAAGTCTTGGTGTGGATTAAGGGATTCAGATGTGATCATGTTTTACCTAATGAAATCCTATATAAAAATAAAAAATATATTGAAAATATCCATCAGAATTAAACTTGTATTTTCAAAGCTGTAACTATTATTATGTATTTATTGTTTAAATCAATTATTTTTGGTTTAAAACACATTAAAGATTTATTATTACTTCCTATACATCTGTCTTTCATTTGCTTTTGTTTCTCTGCTGGTTTTATTTAGTTCACATTTAAAGTTACAATCAGGCTTTATTATCCATCATTAACATTAATCTGTGACAAAATGTGTCCGTTTGTTCTCCAGGTGTGTTTGGAGATTCAGTGTCAGTGACTGAAGGAGATTCTGTTCTTCTACGCACTGATCTTACTGAAGTACTTGAAGATGACGACATACTGTGGAAATTTGGAGCTGAAAACTCTCTGATAGCTGAAATCAGTAAAGCTGCTGGAATCTTCTCCACATCTGATGTTCCTGATGGGAGATTCAGAGACAGACTGAAGCTGGACGATCAAACTGGATCTCTGACCATCACAAACATCAGAACTGAACATACTGGAGATTATCAACTAGTGATAAATGGACCGAAACGATCATCAAAAACATTCAGTGTTTCTGTCTATGGTGAGTAATGAGAGCATTTTTGCTCATTTTTATATGATAAAATAATTACTTTATTCACATTTGTCTTATATTTTCAGCTCGTCTGTCTGGTCCTGTCATCAGCAGTAACTCTTCACAATGTTCTTCATCATCACCATCATCATCATCATGTTCACTGGTGTGTTCAGCTGTGGATGTGAGTCATGTGACTCTCTCCTGGTACAAAGGAAACAGTTTATTGTCCAGCATCAGTGTGTCTGATCTCAGCATCAGTCTCTCTCTACCTCTGGAGGTGGAATATCAGGATAAAAACACCTACAGCTGTGTGCTGAACAATCCCATCAGCAACCAGACTCAACATCTGGACATCAGACACCTCTGTCACACATGTGCAGGTACGACAGAGATGATGTTAATGTTTATTCACTGAGCTGATCTCACTTTGATATTTTTGTTCCTCAGACTCTGTTCACTGTTGTGGTTCTACTGAAGCTTTGATCCGATTGGTCCTCTCTGCTCTGGTGGTTGTGGCTTCTGTCATTGTTCTGCTTTATGACTTCAGATCCAGAAGAGCTGAACAAGATCAAGCACACATCAGGTACCTCACTGATGATGTCATTTCTCACAAACTGTTTTTGCATATTTAAATATTTGTTAGATTCATTAATTTAAGGCTTTATATCTTCATCTTTTTCAGGAAGAAGTGAAATCTAAAGCAGCTGAACATTAACGGTTCTTCAAGTGTGTTTCTTGTTATTCTAGTGTTTCTGTCCCAGTAAATGTAGTTTTTTACTCAAGCTCGTACTCTCTCTTTGCAGTTTACAGTGTCAGATTTTCAAAAATCCATTTTTTTTTCAAAAAACCATTGCGTACCTACGTTTAAAAGGAAGTGGCGTCTAGCGATCAGTAGTCAGGTTGCAGCGGAGGAAGATCAACTCTTGTGTCTCCACATTGCGGGATGGAAATGATTCACATGTATGGCTCACATAGATGCGTGGAAAGCGGCTTTCTCCTTGTTTCCAAAGTGTTTGCGCTCCCGTTGCGTCTGTCGTTGCTATGCAACCATGAACTGCGCTCTCCACGACTATGGGGAAGTTTCAGCAAAGGATGAATTGATTTCTAGCCCATGCATTAGCTTTACTACTAGATTTATTTATGGAGAAGAGATATAACAACCACCCTGTACAGCTATGATCAGCTGTTCGGCTAAGCTGTTGATGTTTTGTTACGGAAAGGCCGAAGCGGATCGGTTGATTCTTGTCAAATGCGGCATTCTGAAAAGTTGAGAATTTTTCATCTCGCTGCACCTGGAAAACGCACCACATGCTCGTTGCGACCACGTCGCTTCCATTATGAGCGCGCCTTCATTTGAAATAACTTAAAAAATAATAAATTTGAACGCTCAAAAGACGCGATCTGTGAACGGCCCCTAATCCTTTTTAGCACCCTTTGGGGCAAGCGGAGCAACGTACACAGTGTTAATGTTCGTTTGTAACATGGTATTGTTGGTTATTAAGCTTTGTTTTGTTATAGGTTTTCATGGTTGATTTTATTCATGTTTTGTAACTGTTTATTTGTTTTAGCGTACATTCATTATGTTGATTTACTTTTGTTATTTGTGTAATTTCACGATGCTTCAATGACTAAAGTAAAGAGACGAAACTCGTGATGAGCTGAATAAAGAGAATACACCTGTCAGAAACTGTCCGGTGTTTTGTTTGGGAAGCCAAGGGGACATCTGCAAAGAGTCTCTCCATGCTTTATTACTGTAACCCTGGGTTAATTACTACATGATTATTCATTATTATTATTTTATTATTATTTCATAAAATTGTGTTTTGTTCGATGTTATTGGTTAAAAACATCTTGATCCTGTCTCATGTCAGTCAGGGCAACTGTGATTGGCCAGGGCTAATGTCAGTCAAGGGAGGGTCAGAGTTAGTGGAGAAAAGAAAGCAAGAAGAAGGGGAAGGCGAATGTTGTCGGCATGATAACAGAGCGCGTAGAGATTTTTGTGAGAAAATATTGTCAGAGCTGCATTGTTTAAGTTTAAACTGAATAGTATTCTGTGGTGAGGTCAACACGACCACACCAGGAAGTCAACGCGACGCGATTCAGAAGAGCTGTTATAGTTTAATGCTTCATCACGATTGCAGTGAATTGGCTTATTCATGTTACTGGCGAGAAACTTCACTCAAGTTTACCCTTTAACATTACATCTGCGAATGTGAGTAACAGAGGTGATCTAAGCGATTGCCATGAACTGTTAGTGCATCAATCGGGAGTGACAGAGCCGCTGAAAAGGGATCCTGGGGGGTATTCCAAAAAGCAGGTTATGTGACATACCTGGGTAAGTTTAAGGGTAAGTAGGCGGATAACCTCAGCTTTCGGTTCCAAAAACGGAGGTAAGTTTCAAGGTATGTAAGTAGCCATGGCAACTTACGCTCTGAGCATCACCTGCTCCGGGGCAGGTTTAGTTTCAGGGTTAGTTTGTTTCAGAGAGGTGACAGAGCATGAAATGCCCTTTTGAAGATGATCCAGTGGATGTGGAAGCACAGATTATACGGAATCTTTTCCGCCGTGAGAGGGTGATAAGTTTTCGTATCCAAATGGATATTTGCCGGAGCGTTACCATTTTTCGAAAGACTTGTTAATTTACTTAACAAATCTTTTGAAACCTTACATATCAAACGTGACACATCAGCACTTGACACAGAGCACATTTTGTGCATCGCCCTTCGTTTTTTTGCGACGGGGAGTTTTTTGTATAACGTTGGCGATGCAGAGCATGTGGGAAAGGCAACTGTGTGTAGGGCTGTTCGGACAGTATGCCTCGCACTCAAACGGTTTCTACACACTTTTGTGCAGTTCCCTGCCCATAAACCATCGAGAGTCATTAAAGAGGAATTCCACAGAGTGGCGGGTTTGTCCTTTCTATGATATTCTGTGAGACCATTTTAGTTACATAGCACTACTTAATTATCCATATATCAACACCCTTACAAAAGATTACTGCAGTTTTTTAGAAGTAATACTACAGTTTTTGTTACATATAGAAAAATGCAGTTTTTTGGACACGAAAAAAACTGCAGTAATGCAGTATAACCTAAAATGTCTGTAGTTTTACTGGAGTACAACTATACTGCAATACATCTAAAGTACTAGTAAAATAAAACTGCAATACAACTGCAGTTATACTGTTTTTATACTTCATGCAACTTTCAGTTGTACTTCATTTTACTGCAGCTGTACTTATACTACAGTTTTACTGCAGTTCTACTTCAATATACTGCAGTTCTTTTTTGTAAGGGTACTGTATACAGTCACAGTCATTTTAAAATGTCTCTTACATAACTTTCATTTTCAGGGTTCTGTGCATTGATGGAACTCACATTCCTATTAAAGCTCCTTCAGTGAATGAAGGAGATTATGTTAATTGGAAGTCAATCCATGTGCAGGTAACAATATATTTTTGGGTGCTAAATCTTTAGGTGTTTAAACCATTAAATCGCCCTCATTACTCGTCCCCCACTACACTGTAAAATCTACTTACTTAAAAAAAAACATGCAAACAGATTGCCGTAAAAAACTAAGTAAAGTGAAATAGGAATAGTATGTTGTACTGACTAAAGCGTAGGAAGTAAAGTTGACTCACACTTGAGTTCTAGTGACTAAAAAAAGAGTGCATTTGATAGTTTACTTTAAATCAAATTTATTTGTTACCACTGTTGTGTTTAGCATGCTGAATGTTGAAGTCTGTGTGACTCAAATAGATTCGATTTCAAAATATTGTCACAAATTTAGAAGAATTGTATCGACCCACTTAAAAGTTTCACCAACAGTTTGCATTTATATGTGCTACCATTAACTTTATAAATAATCATTATTCAGCATAAAATAAGATGGTTTTGTTAGTCATATACATAATTTTATATATGATTTGTGAAATTCAATTACATATGAATATATGACCTGTGATTTCTAGTTGCATCACTGCATCAAATCAGAAATACAAGAATATAAATCTAGTGCCCAAAGGAAACACCATTCACCATAATTGTAAGGTCAATATTTTAGAAAACAACATTTTAGGAAAATCAATGCCAATTTATGAAGTCAGCTTATGTGACGTTCTCTCAAATTTTTGGACCCCCACCTGTTTCATGGGCCTCAGCCTTCTTCCTATTGGCTGCATAGAAAACTAAATGATATTAAACACTAAATTTAAACTTCATTAACAGTTTAGTAAATTTAGAAAATATCATCTTGTTGGAGAACGTTTTTATGTTTCATTTTAACTTGGCTCAGAGTTCTTCTGGCTCCAGAAGGATTACACCTGATAAAACAAGCCAATAAATTACACTTTTTTTGTCAACATATTACCAGCCAATTATGTACATCACTACAGTGATATTAAGAAATTTATGAAGGCCAAAAAGTAAATGCTTGTCTATTTTTACAACATGCCCAAAAGAATTTTGCATTACAATGAAAGGGGACAAATAACCACCTACCTATAATTTTATAAACTCATGCATTTACTGTTATTACTATTTTTTTTTTTTTGCCAAGCCAACTCTCTCTCTTTTGCTGATGATGCAGTACTGCTTTTTTAGTTAAAATGTGCTTATATTCTTCATAAGCAAGCATTAAAACCTCCAACTACATCTCGCTGAAGTATGTCGCACGCCTTTTTTCTCCACGCGTTTCCATGGTGACTCCTGAAATCGGCGATCCATTGAAATGCCTTCATGTGCTCGCCGTTCGCGCGCATTAACTCTCGGTTACCAACAGGAGGTTGATTGAACGAACTCCTCATAGGTGTTTTGGAACCAACATACCCAGAGTAAGCAAGTTCTGGGTTAATCAACCGAGAGTTCAAGGTATATGTGACGGTAAGTTAACCTTCCTTTCTGGAATACCGCCCAGATAGCGCTCCTAATCGCGAGTGGTTAGGAGTTCCTCTGGCGTCGTGGGAGCTAACGCTAACTGTGCTAACTGACGACGGCTTCCCGTGGATGGATCTGACGGGTGACGGAAGTCATTAACTCTTGCCACTTGCACTCAGGTACATTTCTTTGTTTTATTTGTGCTCTTACAGAGTGAAGCGGCCATTTTATGTTTTGCTCGGCCTCAACGCACACAAGCAAGGCTTAAGGCCTGCAAGGGGGTGTGTGCGCGCGTGGTGGGCCCACAATAAGTTGTTTTTCCAATTGGTGAATGATATGATGGTTTAAAACTCTGCGATTCATTGAGTATATTATTACGAGGGTTACAGTTTGGGTTTTGATTAAAACTGAAGTTTGATTACATTTATTTTTCTGTTTCATAGCATTACATTGAAATAGCTGTTTGGTTCACACGAAGCAAAGACAGATTTGTACTTTGTTTAACATAAGGAAGTGTTAATTTAACGAGTGATTCATTTGATGACAATTTAAAAAGTCCAACCTTTCAAATGCCTGTGTTGTAGTTCACAAGAGTCAATACAACACTCTACAAAACACCAGTTTATTCAGAAGTTGGTTGAACAGATTTTAATCACATTTAATTTTATTTGGTTTCAATTCTTCATTTTTTTTTCTTTTGAATAAATCCATTGTATATTCCAGTCATATGGTCTGATCACTTTATATCTATAGATAGGTTTAGTCTAAGCAGCTGTAATTAGCAAAAGTGTTTTTTTCAGAGATTTGAGTTGAAATTATTCAAAGTAGTGTAGGATCAAGGGTCACAGATTGATAGTAAGATCAAGTCGAGAGACAAATAAACGAATCTGGGTTCAAGCGTCCAACATTCCAAAAGGGTAGATAAACCTGGGACAGTAGGGGGCGCTACATCACATTACGTCGAGCGCCCCCTGGAGGATTACAAACGTTATGCACATTTTAACGTTCAGCAGTGCACCACAAAAGCATTATTATAGCGTTATTTTACCGACATATGTTGAGAGTGCATTATTGTGACGCGAGAGCACTCTCCAGTGCTCTCTTATGAACTGCCTCTACTCTCCCAACAATATTATGTGTGCAACTTTTGACAGCGTTTAATCCAGAAGCAAATTAATTTCTAGTACAAGAGCATGGAGAGATTCGCGAGTGCACAGGACACATTGTGAGTGCGCACACATAATATTGGTGAGAAAGGAGGGGCAGTTCGTAAGAGAGCACAGTACATTTGAGAGCACGCGTCCAGTTTTGTGCGGAAAAACTCGGCTTCACAACAACTCCGTGACTGTTCTTGAATGGCCCAGCCAGAGCCCTGACTTTAACCCAATTGAGCATCTCTGGAGAGACCTAAAAATGGCTGTCCACCAACGTTTACCATCCAACGTGACAGAACTGGAGAGGATCTGCAAGGAGGAATGGCAGAGGATCCCCAAATCCAAAAACTTGTTTCATCTTTCCCAAAAAGACTCATGGCTGTATTAGATCAAAAGGTGCTTCTACTAAATACTGAGCAAAGGGTCTGAATACTTGTGACCATGTGATATTTCAGTTTTTCTTTTTTAATAAATCTGCAAAAATGCCAATAGTTCTGTGTTTTTCTGTCAAAATGGCTTGCTGTGTGTATGTTAATGAGGAAAAAATTATCTTAATGATTTTAGCAAATGGCTGCAATATAACAAAGAGTGAAAAAATGAAGGAAAAATCACAATATTCTACTTTTCTGAGATACTGAATTTGGGATTTTCCTTAGTTGTCAGTTGTAATCATCAAAATTAAAAGAAATAAACTTTTGAAATATATCACAGTCTGTGTGTAATGAATGAATATAATATGCAAGTTTCACTTTTTGAATGGAATTAGTGAAATAAATCAACTTTTTGATTATATTCTAATTATATGGTCAGCGCCTGTACATTGCCTGCTGGCATTTCATTTATACATGAAGTGTGTACTACAAGCAGTATGCTAGATACTAGAGCGCCATCTCGTGTCTGAACCAGGAATTCAGCTTTTCAAGATTAGCTTTCACCTTCAATATGAGTATTCACCTTAAATGTAAAAATAATAATAATAATACTAAACTTTTAAAATTGGTTAATTTGAGTAAACTGTAAAAAAAAATATTCATAATATAAGTAAATAAAACATTATTGGAGTACGTTTTTCTTCAAAACTTCACATTTTATTCAATGTGTTACTTGCCATTTCTTTGTAAATGTAAAAAAATTCTAGCAATTTCAAAGAAAATTGTTTTCACATCATTTTTTTCCAGTGTAAATGCCAAATGTTGAAAAGTTTAAAGTGCATGAAATCATCCAGAATGATCGTGCTACAAACAATTCAATGTTAGCTTAGTTCATTTATTTTACAACTCACTTTTTCTGATCAACAGGCTCGTGGTACAGGCTTTTAGTTGGAATTTGGATAAAATATAACAGTTTTTGTATTTCTTCTGTGAAACGGACATGATCGCCTATACTTGAAGGCTCTTAGCTGTCTGATCTCTTCTGTCATTTTTGACCCCAGTTTTAAATGTTAACTGTTCTCATAGTCACCATAGCAAACATGAGGAAAATAAACATAAATGTTTTATCAATAAACACACATTTGTGAAATGTATTTAAAGCATCATTCTGATGTATAATACTTTATGCAGCAGCCAATACCACAGCTAAGAGGCACTCAATCTGTTCTGGTATCTTTCACTTAAAGAAATAAAGACACTTCATGTTGGTTTTTCCTATAATTTGGCACCTGTCTGTTTACAGAAAACATTACAAATATTCTAATTCATCATTTTGTTTCTGCTTCTATCCACTGTTTCTTTCAGTCCCATTATTATAAGCATCTGTGAGGACAGTGAAGTTTTATCAACCTTAAAAGAAACATTCCTGCTGAAAACACAGAGTTTACAGGAACATGAATGTTCGTGCTGGTTGAAGGGAAGTTGGTTAAATTAGCTGTAGGAACACCAACATCCAAAACTCTGTTTCTTTCAACAGGAATGTTCCTTTGTGGTGTCAAGTTGCTGTCATTAAATAGTATGATGTAACATCTTTTACAGACTTCAGATCAGCAGCTTCATGCTGTTTGATTGACTGCTGCTCTTCATAAGCTTGTCTTACAGTACTATGACAGTTCTTAGTAAAAAATTCTCACAGAGATATTCAAGTTCACATCCAGTTTTACAATGTAAACAAACAGCTGAGTTGATGTGTAAATGCTGCTGCTCAAACTGTCTTAATTTCTTCTACTCCAGATATATAGCTGAAATTTTACTTACTCCCAGGCCATCCAAGACATAGAGGAGATTGTTTCTTCACAGGAAAAACTTCAGGGAAATGGAGCATGGATCCTCTTTCAGTGAATGGATGCTGTCAGAATGAGAGTCCAAACAGCTGATAAAAACACCACAATAATCCATATGACTGCAGTCCATCAATCAACATCTTCTAAAGTGAGAGGCTGCAGGTCTGTAAGAAAAAATCCACGGTTTAAAGTTAAAATAAATGTCTTAATGATGGATTTGTTTCTCACAAACATGCAGTTTCTCACAATCAGGAGTCGTGTTGTTGATTATTGTGATGTTTTTATCAGACTCATTCTGAGCTGTTCCTGCTGAGAGCAAGTGATGCTCAGTTTCTCCAAATCTGTTTCCATGAAGAAACAAACTCATCTATGATCCTAAGAGTGAGCAAATTTTTTTTTGCCATTGAAAGCAATATATCTGCCCGTCGGCCCAATGGAGGAAGTCCAACGACCCAGTCGAAGGGATTCTGCGTGTAAGTCTTTGTGCCACTTCTGTAAAAATCACCTTAATTTAATAAAATTTTGATTGCCAATTTATAATTTAATGAATAATTTAATCTGACTCCAATTGCAAACAACCTCTAATTTGTAATGTTTCCGATGAAACGTTAACAGCTGATCGTGCGATTAAATGTGAATTAATTTAGATCTTTGATTATTTCGATTCTCTTATTTTCAATTATCCTTTCATCAGGGCGTTGCATCACTTAGAAAACCGTACCGGCCGAATACGCTTTCACGACACAAACTCGCCAGTTTAGATCTTAGTCAGAGGATGCAGAGTTTACTAATAACGCAAAATGTCGAATCGCCACCCGCTTATTCGTACAAAAGCACCGTATGTTTAACAACGATACTACAACATGCTAAGTCATGACAGACAGAAATCTAAAATCTCAATACATATGTCACCTGCTCCGTTAATTGAGATTTTAGCGTGACCATATCCTGACGCAGAGTTGCACAAGTGTCGAAAACCTCTTAATCTACCGGTGAAAATGATTTCAGAAGAATCCAAAGATTAACATTTATTGTTTTGCCAGGCAGAATTACATGTCAATTAAAAGAATTAACAAAAATACGTCACACAAAGGATCAGCATAAAATACAAAACATAATTACAAATTCAATATAAAATGTACAGTTTCTCAGTGACAGCATAGTTGGCAAATAGAGACACACAGCAATTGTGCAGGAAGTTTTTGGTACAGATGCTTCCTTGAGTGGTTTGCCAAGTCTCCAAATCTAACAAAAGGACGGTAAATATTTAGCACCCAAATATTCATACAGCTTTTGTCGGACCTTTTCTCGTGCCTCAAAAGGATCGCACACACCTGGTTTTAGGGATGAACAGATGGTTAAAAATTCTTTTATTGGGGCATCCCACACCAGAAGAACAGGTATTGTTTTCTTTATTCTTGTCTGTTCAGCTGATGTGGGAGCGAAATCATCTTTCCAATCCCACCAGAGGTACAGTATTTATGTTGATGTCACTTCAAACAGAGATTTGTGAGATTTGCCTGGTTAGTTGAGCCCTGAGAGGAAGGAGAAGATGTGACGAGTCAGGAACTCAGCATGAGAGCTGTTGTCTTGTATTCTTTCTCGCAGATCTTCTCTTCAGATTAGTGAATTTTATTGTTCAATTACAGGATAGGAATCTTGAATTCAGAAAAATCCATCCTTACACCATTTAAAAAAAAAAAATTTTTGACAACACTTGCATATGTGGTACTAAACCTGATAAAGGTCAGATGATTTGTGACCTCAGTCTGAACGGTCATAATGAACTTCATTCAACTTTCTCTCTATATTAACATTCGTCACCATTCTGTGCTGACAGGAGTCACTACGGTCATTCCGGCCGTTCTTTGGTCACTTGGTTAATATGGAAAACCACCATGATGGAGGGAGTCAATGGAGGGACAGTGAGGCCTATGTATCATGGAGACAGCTGTATTCAAGAAAAACCTGAGGGAAAACTATGAGAACTCCTCATCTCCTGTGCACATAATTCACAGGCTTGAGTGGAGCATCAGCTTATAACGTTTACACGAGCTGCATTTGTGCCGCGAGTCAGTTCAGTACCGTGATCAGTTAACGCTTGAATCTGATATTGATCACATTTTATTAAAACATAACGCAACAGGCAAATAAATAAATAATTTGTACCCGAGCAGTGAATCAGAATTGATCACTAAAAATCACTGTTTTCATTACTTGTTGTCTAGTAACATTCCCAAATGTCATTCCATGTTTTTTTCACATCAAAGTTCTTTCCACCAAAACATTCTGGAGGAGAAGATCTTATTTAAATGGAATCAGTGCATGAAATGTGTAATATAAACACCATCTCTGTCACTGAGGTCATCTATAATAATTAAAGTCTCTGGCTATCAGGCTCCACATCCCGTATGAAGACCACTGGCTGGTGCAGGAGATGTGCTTCAATGAGGTCAGTTTCCTGTGGTACATCACTGGAGCGAAGAAGAAGCACCAAAGTATTTTTCTGACAGACTACAGTATCTGACAGATGAAGAATCATGTGTGCTTCACTCCTGAAACTCACTGCTCATTTGAAAAAAGTTTTTTTTTCTCTGACGAGTCTCTGGATACACATATATCTTATTGCCAAATATCACCATTAGTTGTGTCGACAGGTGGCTCTTCATAGATTTTAATTCCAGTTTGTTTAGGAGACGCCCGATTAGCTTTATACATCCATAGTGTCAGTGTGCTTGAGGGACGAGTCTTCTACAAACCATCATCCTCCTGTCAGAAAACAGATTAACAGAAGATAAAAGAAATGAAGAGGATCGATGTTTCTGACGTCACACATCATCATTTTCAAACAGATCCCAAAAGCAACAAATGGTGCAAAAACACTCACTGTGAGCTTTAAAAAAAATCATGATCTTAACCCTGAACTTCATATCAAAAACTCAGATGGTCAGACAGAGATTCATTTTTAAATAGATCACACACTATTCAAGAAGCCCTTCAAAAACTGCATCATGTGATATTATGTTTGCATATAATTACACACAACCTGCACACCTAAAATACTTGAAACACTGAATCTGTAGGAATAAGAGAATTGGTTACTGACGTCCTACTAGTTCACTTTTCGCTTTCATATTATTTGTAATTTAGTTTATTCAGGAGATAAATGGTGTTATTGGCACTGCCTCATCTGTGAATTTGTTTGCACGATTAAAACAAATAATAATAAAATATTTTACAGTTTACATCTACATTACATAGACATGCTATAACACCATATGTTCAAAATGAACGTTTTAGTGCAAAATGTTCAACAATATGTTCAAATGTGTTCATACAATGAAATTAATTAGGGGGTAGTTGTGGCCTAGTGGTTAGGGAGTCGGGCTTGTAATCAGAAGGTTGCCGGTTCGATTCCCACGCCGGCAGGAATTGAAAGTGGGGATTGTGAATAAGCAACACTCTCTCCACCTTCAATACCATGACTAAAGTGTCCTTGAGCAAGACACCTAACCCCTAATTGCTCCCCTTGTAAGTCGCTTTGGATAAAAGCGTCTGCTAAATGATGAAAAATGAAAAAAAAATAATAATTTGGAAATTTTTAGCAAATTTCACAAATAGTTACTAAGAAATGATGTAAAATTACATGAAATTTAGAAAGACTGAAATATTTTTTTCTCGTAAAATATATTACAATAATATTTGTTTTATTTACAACTTTGACCATTTTTTCATAGTATAGTGTAGTTCTTTTATTTATTAATTTTATGCAATAAATCACATATTTCTTATTATTACAGCTGTATGTAATACTCACATTCTGTGGTACTGCTGTATGTCTCCTGCGGCGACAGTAAATCACAGCAACAGCTACAACTGCAGCAACCAGCAGAACAACAACAACTATTCCTGCTAAAACAACTGGAGACAGACCTGAATCTGGAACAGATGAAGACAGACAGACATTATTACTGGATATAAAAATACTGAACTGCATTTTAAAATTCCTCAAGTGAAAGTGTGATTGTACTCACCAATCACAGAAACATTGAAGCTCTTCGTATGGGTGATGGTGATGCTACTGCCGATGATCATTTCTAGTTTATAAACTCCAGAGTCTGTGTTTCTGGTGTTCATGATGGTCAGAGATCCAGTCTGATTGTCCAGCTTCAGTCTGTCTCGGAATTTCTCTTCACACTGATCATCTGTACAGATCTTACTCTGATCTCCAGTGATTTCAGCGATGAGAGTGTCATTAAAATACCACATCATTTTATCTTTTGGCTTTCTCACTGCACCAGGATCTAAAGTAACAGATTCTCCCTCCTTCACAGTCTTCAGGTCATCTCTTTGAGCAGCAGGAACACCTGAAACAATATATCAGTGTGGAGACACAAAGTA
Organism: Opsariichthys bidens; assembly: GCA_037194245.1. Classification (NCBI taxonomy): domain Eukaryota; kingdom Metazoa; phylum Chordata; class Actinopteri; order Cypriniformes; family Xenocyprididae; genus Opsariichthys; species Opsariichthys bidens. Next base: position 4,888,614 of record CM074291.1, read on the forward strand.
AATAAGAGTTTCTCTGACTATAATGCCACTCAATGAGCCATTCACAATTTGAATAATTTTTTGCTAATGGTCATGTAAACTCTTCTAAGGCTTGGACACACTGCAGTACATTTGGTTGTCAGTTCATCTTTTAGTGCTGATTTCTGTTCTGCACACACACAGATCAGTAAAATATGGGAGTGACAACCACATTCTACAGAAATTCTATGCAGTGTAATGAACTGAACTGAACTAGTTGTTAATGATGTTTTAACACACATCAGAGATGTGTCTCTTCTGTCTGCGGTGAATCTCAGGTGAAGCTCGAGTCTTGACTCATTCATGTGGTCAGATCTTGCTTGAACAATCAGCAAACAAGAACAAGCCCATAATAAACCAAAATTAATCCAAATGCTTTATGCTGAAAATTAGACCACAATATTGCGATTCATGTCTGCTCACTTTAATAACTCCATAAACCCGTTCGCTTTGAGTCGAGCTTAAACAACAAACCCAAAAACACTTATAATGAGTAACCATGGCAACACAGAAAGAGCGCTCTGTGTGAAACCGGCTGTCAAGCACAAACAAAACACAACGCCTCCGTCGACTGTGTTTAGTTACATTGCTGAAAATAACAAGCGATTTGTCACTGTAATATTACCTACTTTAGTCACAATAATGGATACCAAACACACGAAACACCAGAACGTTGCTATGGTTTCCAAGCTGTCAATCATAGCAGTTTCGAGAGCATGTACACACATGTAATGACAATTTAAGGGATTCACTTCTGAAACTTGGTGTGTATGTGGTCTCAGTTTCAGGAGTCAATCTGATAAATTATTGCTCTGTGTGTAACTGATATTGCTTTGATTGACAGTGATAACTATAGCTCGATTTACTGATGCATAGAACAGCATTATATGACTGTAACAACAACAGTTATAATGTTTAATTAGCTGAGACAATTAATGACTACCTGCTCTCTCTATATATAGTGTTTACACTTTGTTTACATATATACACATTGCTTAAATTGATTAGACCACTTGTCACAATAAAGAGAAAACTATTTTAGGAATCTGACAAAAACTTGTTTAAAACTAAAAACTTTTTTTGTAATTTTTATTAGGCAAATAAACTGAAAAAAGTCTGAAGTCTTTATTCACACATAATAACTTAACGTTTTTTGGCCTTGATAACAGTTTGCATTCTTGCTGGTATTGTTTTGATGTACGGTACTTTTACAGCCTCTTCAAAATTTGTTACACACTGTATATATGTGTGTGTGTGTATGTATGTATGTATGCATTGTGCCACATCGTAGGTACACACGTCTAGTAAGAGAACAAGTTTTCATAGTTTTTTTTTTTTTGTCATACTGACACTTCCATATAGAAAGTTCTCTATCAATTTGCTTTTGTGTATATTTAGATTATTTGTATCTAAATAAATGATTTGGGTTCAAGCAGAATCAGATGATAAAATATTGTTGTGAAATAGGACTGTGCCAATATCATACCGTCCACGATAATACCGCTATAATTTTTTGCATTATAAAAAAGTGTCATATCGCGATAATGATATAGCGACGCAATGACGTATGGCGCGTTCACGTTCCCTGGAGCGCACAAGAACAACACCTGTCTGAGAGTAAGAGCAGCATATCAGCCTCCGATGATGATTTAGTACCTAAACAGGGAGCTTCTTCAATAGTGTGGAAGTGGTGTGATTACAAGGGGTCAGCGGCACAGGCAATAACGTCAGCTGCGCATTCTCGCTCTCTTCTCTCCGATGGCGAAGTGACACACAGCTGTGCGGGCGCCTCCTCTCTCTCTCACTCGTCTCATTTGCTCCGGTTTAATAGTGCTTGTGTTGCGCATAATTTTAGTCATTCCCGCGGGTGTGAGCGCGCGCTCGACCACTGATCTATATTAGTAGAGCGCACAAGCTGCCTCTCAGTCTCAAACAACTGAGTCACTAAAATGATTATTACTGCGCTAAAACGTTCAAATACATACAAAATTATGTCAAAATGTCTTGGCGAGTATCTAGTTAAACACAGTCCGTTTTGGAACGCATGTTGTGTAACAGTTTATTGGGTCTGTGCATAAACTCTTAAAGTGACAGTGTCTAATATTCCTGCTGCTGTCTGTCATGTTAATCAAAGAACAAAAGGCAAAGAAAAACACTTTCTGTTCTTGACTGAATACATGTTATAACTTTAATGTTAAGCATTAATCTGTATTTAATTTTTTACAATGAAGACTACAGAAATTAAAGTGTTACTTTACATTTAGGTGATTACTTTAATTTCTGTAGTATTTCCTGAATAATTATGTATTTAATTAGGTATTCTGTCATCAATGACAGAAGCTCATTGGAAAAGGATGGAAAATGTGCTTCATGTGTTTGCACTAATAAATGCTGCTGCCTGCAAAACGTTTTTCCATATATTTTTCTCTATATCGTCATGAATATCGTTATCGCAAATATTCTTGAAATATCGTGATATAATTTTCAGGCTATATTGCCCAAATATTGTGAAATATCTAATATATTCCAAATTCTTCATAGTTTTCATCAGTTTTTATTGTGCGACTGCAGTTTAAACTAATTCAGTCGAATGGTCCATATAACTTGCTTTTAAATAAATGACTCACCAGTGACAGTAACACTGAAGTTCTGTTCACTGATGTTGCTGATGATGATCTGTAGTTGATAAACTCCAGAGTGTGTGGTGTTGATGTTCATGATGGTCAGAGATCCAGTCTGATTGTCCAGCTTCAGTCTGTCTCTGAATTTCTCTTTACACAGATCATCTTCACAGATCTTAGGCTGATCTGCATTGATTATAGCGATGCGAACATCACCATAATACCATCTAATTCTGACTTTTTGGGTTACGTTAACACCAGTGTTTAAAGTGACTGAACTTCCCTCCATCACAGACACTGACTTTTCATCTGTACCAACACCAGACACACCTGGAGAAAACAGAAGAGTTCATTATAAATCATGATTTGTTTTTTCCTTCTATAAAACATCAAGATTGTAGTAACACATGCAAACAAACAGCAGAACATGATTGATTTACACGTTCACTCATTAAACACAGGCGACATGTGTATCTTGAACATCTTAAAACTCACATCCTGATTCACTGCATTGAACTTTGACAATTTACAACCTGATTGTGATCATTGTGTTTTCATAGACTCTATTATAACCTAATGAAATGTTCCATCATATGAAGACTCAAATAATATTATTTCATGTTTTGGTTTGATTTAGTGCTTTTAATGTCAAATTACAGTTTGTTGGTACAAAATACAGGTTGACTTGAGGAAGTTATCAATATCTGCTTTTGAATGAGATATTAGTTCGGCCCATTTTAGAGATATTCAAAATTATATTCTGGCTTTCATTCAGAGATTTTGAAAACATTTATAAATATGTAGAGTTAAGCCTGTGAAGCACTTCCACCTTTAGTGAGAAGGCTCTGTCTGTGTCCCGCAGTATTACAACTACAAATTATGTGTACAAGAAGTTATGCCTTCCGCAAAGAAACAAGCTTGGACGTCATTGACTAAAACACTCTTTTAAAGTAAATTATTTTATGTTTTATGAATGAACTGTGTGTAAAATGAGCTTATACTATTCTTGAATCTTTCAAAGCTAGTTGTAAAACAAAATAAATTATACTATCAAATTAATACAGATTCACGGAATTATATCTAAAAACCCACACTCAAACATTTCCCTAAATCTAGCCCTTCCATAAAAATAACATTTACTGTAGTTTCTTTTTTAAAAAACTTTAAAAATGACAAAAGAAACAATATGACTATCGCGTTGTATTTGTTATACGATGCCTGATGACTAGGTGGTGATAGTGAAGCTTAAAAAGCAAGAAAAGTTAAACTGCTAACTCTGATTGTAAATTGACTAAATTATGTTATTTGCTGACTGCATTCTTTAAATTGTAATGTTGACATCCATTTTCTGTAAAGCTGCTTTGAAACGATATGTATCGTGAAAAGCGCTATTCAAATAAATTTGAATTGAATTGAATTGAATTGAAAAAGTGAAGTAGAAGAACATCAGCCATTTCAGAGGCAGCGGCTCTGATGATCTTCATCTGTTTCCACTTAAAGAATGTAATTTAACAGAATTACAAGGTATTCCTAATAAACACACAGTCACATATTTAGGTCTTATTATACATAAAGATGAGCATGAACGCAGTGTGCTCAATTCAAGCCAATAATTGACAAAACAAAAACAAGATTTAATATCTGGCTTCAAAGAGATTTATCCCTGAATGGTAAAGTCTTTCTATCCAAAGCAGAAGGGATATCACGATCTGTTTATGTCTTTAGCTTTACATATGCCATCTAATGTGTACAAGGAATTAGAAAATTTTATTTAATTTCTTATGAAAAATAGACTCCATTATTTGAGAAAAGAAATTTTATGTTAACCAAAGCGCAAAGGTGAAAACTTTAAACAATACATTCAAGAATAATTGGTAGATCAAATTTACTAAAGAAAAGGATAGCATGTGGTATACGTTTCTAAAACATGTGTTTGACACGGTGGGCGGCATCGATCTTCTTTTGAGATGTGATTTTAAAATTGAAAAACTGCCTGTAAAATTAGCTAAATTTCACAAACAAGCTTTATTGGCCTGGAAGCTGGTGTTTAAACACAATTTTTCCCCAAATAGATACATTATTTGGAATAATACGCGCATTCAATATAAAAACAGATCTCTCTTCTATAATAGTTGGTATGAAAATAATATTGTGTTAGTCAGACAACTTTTAAACTCGAATGGTAATTTGTTATCTTTAGTGAATTCTTGGATAAATTTGGGTTTCCAGTTACGTCAAAAGATGCTGTTGTATTTGACGCCATAACTCAACAAGTTATACATTTTGCAAGAGCTTGTAGAAGTGACGCAATATTCAATAATAAAGGCAGCATGTTTATAGGAGACACTGATATTTTGACGTAGTCAGACAGGCAATGGTCAACACACAGAAAACAGTAGCGGCAGGGAACAGGCAGACTCGTAGTGATAATTCAGGCGAATATTCAACAGGCAGGCAGATAAACATCAGAGTCAAAGGAGCAGGCAGGAGCAGGAAACGGGCAGACAAAACAAGGAAAATACGCTCTGTAATGCAATACAGGGATAAACACAGTGATTAACAAGACCTCGTAAATGACAAGGGCTACAGAGTACTCTTAAATCAACATCAAAGTATGGGACTTATGGGAAATGTAGTGTGTTGAGAGAGTCCACGAAATCGGAGGGCGATATCTGGTGGTAAGTGGATGCAAGATGACAGACTGGATTCATAACAGTATATATCCAGCTAAAAGACAGGTTTCATTTAGAGATTGATTAGTCATGTGATTTTTGTTCAATGGAAAAAGAATCTATTGTTCATCTGTTTTGTAATTGTATCTGCACAAAGATTTTTTGGGTGGATGTGAAAAATTTCATTAGGAGGAAAACAAATGTTATATTTAAATTAAATAATTTTCATACATGTATGAATTATTCCAATGAAAATAATAATAGTAATAATAATTATATATATATTTTTTTTACAACTGTTTATTATTTTGGGGAAATCTCACATACACAAGAAGAAATGGTCAGGATCCAAACCAGATTTTATTCATTTTCTTCAGGAAACTAAAGACTACACAAGCTTGAAGAACATTATAAATAAAAAAGCAAGGAAGTGTCATATTTTTAAAGAATATTCAGTTTTTGATTAATGAATCAATGGTTTGTATGCATCTTTTGTTTTGATTTTTTGTATATTAATATGTAAATTTCTGTATATTATTGTATATTTCTCTGGATAATAAAAAAAAAATCTTCTCTTCTCGCATCATCTCTTTTGACATCTCGTGTGATTCTGTGTGATTTGGAAAAATTCAAGTTACTTCCCTCTTGCAGTCCGCCGACAGAACCAAACCCAACACCATCCCCCACTCCAACAAATAATAAAAATCACTACATTTCAGTGAGTAAAACTGAACGACGAGTACATAATTCAAAACAGTAAAAAGGAGGATCATTTATAATTCAAGTCATTTTAACTCGTTTCAGTCTGAAACACAAGATTTATCATGCAAGAACCAACACCGATTAATTTAGATGAGACATTTTATTTGATCGCGGAATGAATTGTTCTGCTGGAGTAGCGATTTTGTTTCATAATTGTCCTGGAAAAGTAGTTGCACACAAACCAGTAAAACTAATATATATGGTTATAATAATAGTCAACAAAATAAGGAATTGTTATTTGAAATATCTGAGCTGAAAAGGGACCTGAAACTTGCATATTTTACGAATAATATAATATTAGGAGGAGATTTTAACATGGTTCAGGATGACTGGACCGTTTTCCTTCTAAATTTAATAGTCATCACAATCCTGCATTATATCATTTTTGTTGTTCGTTTGGCCTGTTTCATCCCTGGAGAGATTTATACCCCAATTTATGTCAGTATTCTTGGTCAAAACTTGATGGAACAAGTAAATCAAGACTGGATGTTTGGCTCATCTCATATTAAAGACAATATCTCTGGTTGCTTTATATCTCCCGCGCCAATCTCTGATCATTGTGTGATCGGTTTAAATGTAAAGTCTCACTGTGTCGTAATGCGGGCACTTGGAAATATAACGCCAGTCTTCTTAGATCTGAGACCTTCTGTCAGAGAATTCAATCTCTTATTGCAGACATTATTGAACATTGTTCATTTTCCTCAAATATTAGTAAATGGGAATATTTGAAATTTAGAGTTCGTAATTTTTCCATTACTTTTGCTAAAAAGCTTAAACAAATGTCCCATTTAGAAGAATTCAATCAGAGAGATAAGTGAATGCTCTAACAGTCATTCTGATGATTCGGAGTGAACCAAATTTTTACTTTTATAATCCAAACTTGAGAACATCTGCGTTCAAAAGGCGAAAGGAGTTTACATTCGTTCAAGAGTCAAATGGATAGAGGAAGGAGAGAGAAATTCGGCGTACGTCAGTTTGGAAAAGAGAAGACAGGAGAAAAATAATATTCATTCTTTAATTATTGATGGCAATGAATCGTCCAATGCAAACGATATTGCACGAAACGTTTTTCTCCTTTATAGTAATTTATATAAATCGACATTTTCTAAAATGAATGCAGACGCTTTTTTTGACAATATTAAACCATTTATTCCAAAAATTAGTGTGGAATTTAAAGAGACTTGTGAAGCAAGTGGATTTGGTGGACACATGAATTTGGTGGTGGTGACTGCAGCAGCAGAGGTGGCCTGGGGTGGAGTCAAATTCCCGGCCTGATTTACTGTCCCAGTCCGCCACTGATGATATCTACCCATCTTCAGAATTCCTTAGGCATAGATTTAACATTGACCACAATAATTGTATTTTCTGTGATTGTGAAACAACTCTAAATTTATTTTTGACTGTAAATTCAGTAGAGCTTTTTGATCTGAGATGTATGAGTGGCTTAAAGTCTCTGTTAATGTGAATTCTCAATTTTATAAAAATGATATTTTTTTTGGCACTAATGGAAGATATAAATATTCACAAATGTAAGTGCCTTAAAACAAAACCATTGTTTTCTGTTTTTCAAAAAGAATTTTGGTTGTACTGTAAAACTCTAAGGATGTTAAAATGCATAACAGGAAAAAGACTATTTAGTTTATTGAGGAAATTTAAACTAGAAGACCCTGCTGTAAAAAAAAAAATTCTTGTTTTACTTTTATTTTATTGTTTTTGTTGTGCTCTGTTCTATGGGATTCTCTTATATTTCACTACTGCCTTATTGTACTTGTTTATTTTGTAATAATAAAAGAAAAGAAAAAAAAGAGCCAACACCGGTATTCAGACATACGATCCCTGTCCGGTTTCTATAAGAGTACAAACACAGGCCGAACATATGAGTAAATCACACTCTGCCTGTATTATGTAATATTAAAACTACAACAGCTTCAAATAATGCATTTCTATCGAATGTAAAGTGCGCCACAGCACCATTTGTTTTCATCATTTATGGAAGAAAGTGAAACAATTAAATGTCTTACCAAACACGAAGAATACACACAGTGTGGTCCAATTAAAGTCCATTTTCACCATTTATTTACCGAAAAATGAAGTTGTTAAAAAAATATAAAAAGATAGAGTTGTTTTCGTGAAGTCACCACGCCAAAGTGAAAATGAAAGTTCGCCAAATAATTTAGTTAACTTGAATAACTAGTTTAAAAACTTATATCAGAAACAACACGTTCACATTCGAGCGCTCTCGGAATTTCTTTCGTGTTCGCCAAAAAACCTTTAGTGAGGTTCAGATTGTATGACCGCTCTTCCCGAAAACTCGAAGGAACCCACGACCTTGAAAGACAGAAGAGGAAGGATTCTAAAACGTCCTGGGTTGATTTACCCCCCCCCCCCCTCACCCAAGCCACGATTGTAAATTTCATTGGTCATGCAAATCACAATAACGATTGTCTCCTCCTACACCGAAATCTGATCCATAAACCTGTATTGTAATGAAATTGGATGCAGGGCGGAAATTTCCGCTGAACAGGAAAAAATTATGCGGAAGGGGTAGCTACCCAACAAACACAGAACGTTGCCTCAACGTAGCCAACCTTTTAGCAACGTTGTAACAACATGGCTAAAAGGTTGTTGGTTCTACATTGTTTCGTTAATTAACGTATACGGCCAGAAATGAGGCAAAATCTCAGGATAAATAACAGTAAATTAAATGTGATACTTAACAAATTGTGTTTTATTAACATCTACACCTACCCCTTACAATACAACAAATACAGTTATTAAATGAAATAAATTTAAATATATTAAATGACGCAATATTGATGTGCGCATGCCCAGTCGCCGTAGCTGTTTCCCTTCTAGACAAACCAACTTTCCTGCCCTGTCTTGTAATTGTATCTGCACAAAGATTTTTTGGGTGGATGTGGAAAATTTCATTAGAAGGAAAACAAATGTTATATTTAAATTAAAAAATTTTCATATATGTATATATTATTAAAATGAAAATAATAATAACATTTTTACTTGTATTGTACAAATTTCACATAGAAGAAATGGTCAGGATCCAAACCAGATTTTATTCATTTTCTTCAGGAGACTAAAGACTACACAAGCTTGAAGAACATTATAAATATAAAAGCAAGGAAGTGTCATATTTTTAAAGAATGTTCAGTTTTTGATTAATGAATCAATGGTTTGTATGCTCTGGCATGTTTTGTTTTGATTTTTTGTATATTAATATATAAATTTCTGCATATTATTGTATATTTCTCTAGATAATAAAAAAACGTTCCTGCGCTGTGGTCCTGCTTTTTCATTTGATGTTTTATGGCTGTTATAATACGGCGGTTATGTTTTATGTTTTTAATACAGCAAACCAGCTTATGGTGTATATTCCGCCACCTGAGATGGAGTGCAAGACAATATCAAGAAAAGAAAAAAGAGAGAGAGAGAGAGAGAGAGAGAGAAACAAATCTTCAACCTATATTTTATTATATAGCTATCTTTGTTATTTTCAGGAAATAAGAGCTTTATGACCTTTATATTAACTGTTTAGTACAGGGGTTCCCAAACTTTTTAGCCCGCGACCCCCATGATAAATGAGCTGCTGCTCCGCGACCCCGCCCCCTCCCCCACCCGTCGCGTGAAATGTACAGCAAATCGATTTTATGCCCAGTCTCAAAGCACACAAAGTTATATTTTATTGTTCTACGTGAAAAATCAGTGTTACAATTCTGCATGAGCCGCTCGATATCCACCTGATCTCTCTCGGAAAGTAACTGTGCAACTATGTTGGGTTGAACATTGTTCTGCCATCAGGAACCAGTCGAGCAGGTCTGAGCGGCACACACACACACACACACCCACTTTGGGAACCACTGGTTTAGTACATTCTGTAATGTCAAAGAATTAATGCCAGCAGTTTTTAATTCCTCTTTTAAATGGAGACTTTCCCTTTTATACAATTAATCAGCACATCCTCCAGTCTCTGAAAGTCCGCAATGATTGCACTGACCGGATCTATGTTTTCCTATCATCTGGAGTGATTTATTAAGAGTAGTGTCCAATTCTCAATCGAGACTAAACTTTGATGAGAGAATATTTAGGTTTTGTGAGCTACGATGTTAGGCCATACATTCCCCCGCCGCTAAGATGTTTTAAATGCCAAAAACTCGGGCACGTAGCGGCAGAAGAAAACAGATGTGCGCGGTGTGGAGGTGAACATGAATATGGCAAATGTGGGCAAGATATCAAACCTAAGTGTTGTAATTGTGGAGGAGAGCACAGTGCAGGATACGGAGGATGTATAGCGAGGAAAAATGCAGCTAAAGTTCAAAATGTCAGTGGCTGAAGGAATCTCACGCTGAAGCTTTAAAGAGAGTAAAACAAGCATCTAAAGAAACTGAAACTAGGACAACAACACCATTACAAAAACAATGCTGAAATAGCATTCATAGCTGAAGTGGTGAATTGCTCTGCCCAAACTGAAAGCAGGACAGAGAGAATTAAAATCATTATCAGAACTGCAGAAAAATACTTGGAGTTAGAGGATGTTACAGTAGATATGATAAATGAAAGACTTAAGATGCAAACAGTAAATAGTCAGACAGAAAACAGTCAAACATGTGGTGGTGCATAATGGTGATAACAATATTGCAATGGAATGCAAGAAGTTTAATTGCCAATGGACAAGAATTCAAAAAATGTATAACAAATCAAGAAAACAGTCCTGACATAATATGTGTTCAAAAAACGTGGCTTAAGCCTCAATTAATTTTTTAATTCATGGATATGTTACAATCAGAAAAGATAGATATAAAGGAATTGGGGGTAGCAACTTTTATTAAACAATATCGAACTGTACTGGATACAGAAGGTAAATGGGGAGCAAGAGGTTGTAGTGATTGAAATATGGGAAGGAGTACAGAGAATTAGAATAATTAATTTTTACAATCCATGTGACCGGTTAAGTAAGGAGAAGCTAGAAATTATCGGAGGAAATGGAAATCATAAAGTGGTGATTTTAATGCACACAGCACATTATGGGGGAGTAATAACACAGATTTCAATGGATTGGTCATAGAAGACATGTTAGATTGGGGAGGATTAGTGTGTTTCAATGATGGCAGCTGTGTGGATTTATCTCAAGGTAAATATTCAATGTTAGATTTGACAATAGTATCTGAATGTTTAGCTAGAAAATGTGATTGGAAAGTATTAAATCAAAGTACAGTTAGTGATCATTTCCCTATCAGAAGTACAATCAGTTTAGATATAGCACAACACCAAGGTGGAAATTCAAGGAGTTATGTCATAATAGAATGTCTGAATTTAGTGAGTATATGGAAGATGTTGAGGTGTTTAATAATAAGTTATGTGAAGTTCTTCAGAGGACTGCTGAGGAAGTAGGTAAGAAGAAGGCCGGGAGTAAAGCTGTTCCATGGTGGAATGAGGAGTGAAGTGAGGCAATTAGTAAAAGGAACAAAGCTCTTAAGAGAGTAAGAAGAACATTTAACTATAATGATTTTATTAATTATAAAAGAGCACAGGTCATAGTGAGGAGAGTAATGCGGTCATCTAAGAGAAATTATTGGAGGGAATTTTGTAACAATATTGGAGAAGATATTGAAGTTAATGAACTATGGAGTATGATAAGAAAAATGGTAGGGAAACAAAGAAATAGCAGCATTCCTAGTATACAATGATAGATTAATAATATCAGAGAGTGAAAAAAGTGGAGGTGCTAGCAGAAACATTTGCTAAAATACATAGTAATTCAAATCTGTCAGAAGAAATGAGGAGAAATAGGGAACAGATCCTGAGTAAGAACCCCCAAATATTAGAGGAGAAAGGACCGTCAAGATGTTCTTTAGATGCAGAATTTACCCTGTATGAGATGAAGAGAGCGCTTGCAGGAGTTAAACAAACTTCTCCAGAAAGAGATGATATTTGTTATGAGATGGTAAAACATTTATCAGAAACATCACTAAACATCATTTTAAGCCTCTTCAACAAGCTGTGGGAATCAGGAAGGTTACCAGCTGAATGGAAACATGGTGTCATATTACCAGTTGCAAAGCCAGGCAAAGATCATACACAGCCAAATAATTACAGGCCTATAGCATTAACATCTAATCTTTGCAAGTTGATGGAACGAATGGTAATGAGCAGATTAGTATCTCATTAGTGCATACCAAGAATGAGAGAAAAGGAAGAATGTAACTGGATTAAGAATTTCCTGTTCAAAATAACAATACTGTCACGGTTCATGAATTCACCGGTTCGTTCTGTGTGTGTGTGTGTGTTGTGGGTGTGGTCTCTGATCACCACTCAGGCCATTATCAGCACCAGCTTCCGCTCATCTTCTGCGTCTATTTATATTCATTGTCATTCGTCTTGTGTTTGTCATATCATTGGGTTTGTTTCCTGGGTGCTGTTTGTCTCTGGCTTGTTCCTGGCTCCTGGATTTGCGTTCTCGTCTCTAACACGGCTCTTCCCTCGTGCTGTTAACCCAACGGAGGACTGTCTGGATTCTTCCTGGTTTCACAGAGATCTATTCCTTCACGCTTCACTCACCATTACGGAGAATCTGTCCGCCCATTCAGTCCCTGCGCTACCCAAGCTTGATCTTTGCAGACTGTCATGATTTCATCTGTTTTGTTCTGTTTTCCACTGTCGATTTCAATAAATTTTTCTTTTTTCACTTGCAATTGAATCCTCAGTATTTTGTAACAAATACAAGTTAGGGTGGGTTCTGAATTTTCTGAGATATATCCTAGAGATTGGAACATGTTAAGGACCACCAGTGTCAGCAAAACTATACTGTTTAATATAATGTAATCATGACATCTTTACACAGATAGACATGGGAAGATGATGGCGCGCTGTGGAAAAGGGGGCATGTGGAAAAATGTATCTAGAATGCTGTTAAAAAAGTAGAGAGTTGGGCTCACGAATGGGGTTTCCGTTTCTCTGTGTCAAAAACTCAGGTGATCTGTTTTACAAAAAGGAAAACTAATCCAATAATGAATGTTAAATGTATGGACATAAATTGTTGCAGGTATCAAAGTCAGATTTCTAATGGACTCAAAACTGAATTTCAAAATTCATATTCAGAAATTGGTTGATAAATGTAAAAAAGCAATAAACGTAATGAGGTGTTTGGCAGGAGTAGAAAGGGGGGCATGTCGTTGTATGAGTTTCATGTTCCGTGTATCTGTTTTCCCCAGTCCTGTCATCAGTCTCGTGTTCCTTGTTTTGATTTTAGTCCTGTCATTCGTCTCGTGGTCTTTGTTTTGAGTTCCAGTTCATTAGTTAATTCCAGTCTGCTGTCTGTCATTTTCAGTCATCGTCTTCACCTGTGATCCTGTAAGGAATAGTCCTTGTATTTCTTCCCTGTGTTTCCCTCACTCCTGGTCCGTTATCGTTCATGTAATGACGTGTTTGCTGTGTTCCCGTGTTTGCTGTTTTCATTTATTCCTGGTTTCCTCATTAAAAGAGACTTTCAGTTATACTTTCATCTTCGTGCGTTCTGTGATAACACGTCACGTAAAAGTCGTCAGTCTCTTAAAAGAGTATTTTGTGCATTGATAACAGCAGCTATTGATTATGGCAGTATGGTGAATAATTCTGCATCTAAAACACTACTTTTAAAGATCGAGGCAATTCAATCATAAGCACTGCAAATATGTTGTGGAGCAATAAGATTGTCTCCAATAACAGCAGTACAAGTAGAGATGAGTGATATGCCTCAAGAACTCCGAAGGCTTAAGTTAAAAATGAGATACTGGAAAAGGACACTTGGACAGTCACCCTGTTAAGAACGTTTTGAAGGATTGCTGGGAAAACAAGTTTAAAATATTACCAAGCTTTGGATGGACTGCCAATAAGGAAGCACAAAATATGGGAATTAGTGATATCGATATTGCATCTTCTGTGGCAACTTCAGCAATTCCTCCTTAGCTTTTTCCTATACCTCTAGTTAATATTCAGTTGTATGAAGAAAAACATAACAAGGAAAAGAAAATGTTAACAAACTATACAGTGCAGCAAAATATCGAACAAACTTATTATAACCTGTTACAAATATATATGGATGGATCTAAAGATCCTGAATCTGGAAGAACAGCAGCAGGAGTTTTCATACCCCAATTCAAAGTAAAAATTTTAAAAAGAACTTCAGGTCTACTATCTGTTTTTACTACAGAAATCATAGCAATGTCTTTAGCTCTTCAGTGGATAGAAGAAATACAACCATTAAGATCAGTAATTTGTACAGACTCCCTTTCAGTTTTAAATAGTTTGTTAAGTGGAGGTTCAGCAGCAAGACAAGACATGATATTTGAAGTGATGCAGAGTCTATTTAGAATATGTCAATCTGGACTTCCTGTGGGCACTATCACATGTGGTTGTGGAAGGAAATGAGGTAATGTTAGGAGAGGCAGAGACAACAGGGACCAAAGAGCAGATAAACTGCAAACAGAGTTTATTGTCCAAAGGGTAAAGGAATCCTTACAAAAAAGAACTGCAGTATATTGAAGTAGAACTGCAGTAAAACTGCAGTACCAAGTAGTTTAACTGCAGTTTAATTAAGCACAACCATAGATTTGCAGTATAATGAAGTATAGTCACAGTACAACTGCAGTAAAACTGTAGTATAAGTACAGCTGCAGTAAAATGAAGTACAACTGAAAGTTGCATGAAGTATAAAAACAGTAGAACTGCAGTTGTATTGCAGTTTTATTTTACTAGTACTTTAGATGTATTCCAGTATAGTTGTACTCCAGTAAAACTACAGACATTTTAGGTTATACTGCAATACTGCAGTTTTTTCGTGTCCAAAAAACTGCATTTTTCTATACGTAACAAAAACTGTAGTATTACTTCTAAAAAACTGCAGTAATCTTTTGTAAGGGAAATCAAATCAAAACATAAAATAACTGGTAGCCGAGCCACCCAGTAGAAGGGCGAGACAGAGGCGAAATCCAATGGACATGCTGAGGTCAAAACCAGAAGTGGACCAACAGATACAGGGCAAAACCAAAGCAATAGTCCAGAAAGAGAGCAAGGGGGTCAAAATCCAGGTGAGCAAGCCGAGGAACGATAGGGAACAGGAACTGGGCAAATAAACAACAAAACAGGGTTAAATAACCAGACATGGCTTTTAAATGTTTAGGAGCAATCCAAACAAGATCTTCTGGCAAAGGGACAGAGGTGAAGCGGACGGAAACCAAAACATACTGGGAGAGAGAGAGGGAGAGAGAGGGAGAGGGAGAGGGAGAGGGAGAGGGAGAGGGAGGGAGGGAGGGAGAGGGAGGGAGAGAGAGGGAGAGGGAGAGGGAGAGAGGGAGGGAGAGAGGGAGGGAGAGGGGGGGAGAATTACCCCCCCCCCCCATCATCTTATTGTTTCCCAACCATTATGCGCTACACACTCCTATCCAATAGGTGGCGGGAACGCTCCAATAAGTAGGTCTGCCAACCGCCATTAACATCAGAAGAAGGAGACGAGTAACAAAAAACTTTTTTGTTTGAGTAAAACTTTGACAATAGTGTTTAAAATTCTTCAAATCAGTTGAAAGAAAAAGATATTGAGTTGATTCACTTGTCAATTTACTTCTGTGACGATCGATGTGTTAATTACTGGTTAATCGTTGTATTACTGGGAAGTGACTCTCTGGATCTGGTGAGTTCAATTTATGTATGCTGAGTTTGATGTTTAAATAAGAAAACGACACTTATTTTGTTAGAAAAACAGAAGTTTATTTTGTTTATTATGGTCATGTGTGTGATTTATATTGTATGTTGTAGAGCTGAGTTCAGTTGTCATCACGTGGCGTCATGATTCACGCGCGCTTCACGTGAGTGTCGCGGTGACGTACAAGTACCTGAGAAGAAATGTTTATTAGCAATGTGATATTGTACAACATTGCAATGATTACTTTGTGTGTTATTTTACCAGTATGTGAAGATGCTTACCTAATGTGGTGCTGTTATGACTAAATGCAGTCGTGTATTTGTGGCTTTTTGAACCGGTCAGGTTCTTTCTGACTGGAGAGAGATTTTTCTTTGATGGCGAGCCAACCTATTCAGACAATGGAGAAGAACGAAGAAAAGGCCAGGAGAGTATCGTGATTTGTATTTTTCCCTGCTCAAGGTAAAACTATTTCTGCACAAGGACTGTGTTTTTTTTCCATACGGCACTGAGAATTGTCTGAGATCACTAGAAGAAGGAACTGATATCAGATACTGAACAATTGGAAATTGAACTTCTCTTCAACGTGTGCATGAAATCACACAATTGTTGTCATTCTACTGTTGAGCACATGCTAAATGTATTTTTAGTGTGAAACTGACAGTGATTTGCTCTGTGATTTGTTCTTTTATTTATTTGCCTTGAATAATTTATTTTATTGTGTTTGCTTTAATAAGGAGAAAGGCTTGTAGTTAAAGGAACATTTATAAAAATCCTTCATACTTCCCTTAATAGTGGTCTCCTGTCATCCTTCAGCAATTACCTGCTGTCCTCTGGTCGAACATGCCGATCGCCTGATTCCCAGATTGGTCCATAAATGTGTGATCTAACAGACACCTGGTAGAGAGTACAACATCCTTTAGAAACGGCAATAAACTCCTGAAAAACAAAGTCGTTTTATGCAGATCCACAACCCTTTATCTACAGATCAAGCATTATAGTTATTTCTAACTTTAAGAAGTTATTTACAATGATTTTAAGAACATTCTTTCGAGAATTTGAACCTTTAAGATCTTCTTAAAATATTTTTCTTTATTTCTTTAAGTAGTAATGTAGACAGGAAGAAAAAAATATAAATGTCGGTTAAGAATTTTTATTCTTCTGGCTCTTCTGCAATTAATTCTTTTGAGATGATTTCTTTATTAATCACTTGGATGATTAATATAGTTTCTTTAAAATAAAATGACATTTCAAATTTAAATTCATGAAGAATAAATTACAGAAGTTTGGTAGATTCTATTGATTATTTTGACCACATGGTGGAAACAATGTACACCATGTTGTCAAGCTCTTCAGCACCATTTTACAATAGTCGAAGGAATAGCTTCAAGTAGTTAGTGTTGTAATGTGCAAGACCCTCCCCAAAAAAAAGGATTTAAATAGGAAAATTCTTAAGAGTCTGTATCATTATTGCTGTGATTCTTATATTTCTATCATGTTATATGTTTGCGAACCGTTCTTCTAACCCATATTGGAGTGTGTAGCTTTTCATTTTCTCAAACACCCGTATAGGAAGATGCATCATGGCCGGGTGTATACACAATGAACAATACAATTTTCACTTGCAGATGTAATGTTAAGGAAGAGTATCTTAGTAGTTAGTGCACAAATGTTTTAAACACTCTTGTTTGATTGTAAAGTAGACTGAGGTTCACAGGAAGAAGCACTTCAGCTACAAACTGAACCTGCATGGAAAAAATGGGCCATCCAGCAGATCAAACGTTTCTGAAGAAAACCAACCGCAGCAGGTTTTCAGTTTGACTCAGATGTTGAGGTGTTATTGTCATACTTCGGTGTACTGGCAAGAATGTGAGATGATTGTGTTTTCTTCAGATGGTCTCATGAGACCAGAGTTTTTCATTGTACTACTGAAGAAAATGTTTTACATGTTTGTTTTGTGCTGGTGGAGTCTGATTGGTGAGTTAGATGTGTGTGTGTATATATGTATGTGTTTCAGAGCAATAAAGCTTAATTTTGCTTTTCAATTTTCAATGTTCTTCAAATAAAATTTAGTTAAATTCAGTATGATTTCAGACTTTGTAAATCAAAAAAGAGCAATAATCAGTGACAAAACCTCGTGTTCTCCAGGTGTGTTTGGTGATTCGGTGTCAGTGACTGAAGGAGATTCTGTTCTTCTTCACACTGATCTTACTGAAATACCTGAAGATGACGACATACTGTGGAAATATGTAGCTGAAAACTCTCTGATAGCTGAAATCAGTAAAGCTGCTGGAATCTTCTCCACATCTGATGTTCCTGATGGGAGATTCAGAGACAGACTGAAGCTGGACGATCAAACTGGATCTCTGACCATCACAAACATCAGAACTGAACATGCTGGAGTTTATCAACTAGTGATAAATGGACCGAAACGATCATCAAAAACATTCAGTGTTTCTGTCTATGGTGAGTAGAGATCATTTGTCCAAATTTTCTTGTTTTATTAGAGTAAGATTTTGGGTTCAGTATAATTTTAAGATGAATCTACAACATTTATGGTATAATGTCGCTAAACACAAAACTTATTTATTTTTGAATAAGAGGAAAAGTGGTTCTAATGAGGTGCTTCGAATTGAAGTGAATGTTCTACAAAATGGTTGAAAAAGTGAACAATTAGTGGGGGAAAAAATGGAAAGAGTAAATAAAACTTATCGTGTTTGAAAGCAGAAATGTGAAGCTTATAATTTATTAAAAACGCATTAAGGAAGTGTGATTGCGTGCCTCCCTCTAGCCCTCTAACCTTTGTTGTTTGGCGTGCAGGTTTTTTCCAGTCATGGTTATGCTAGCGGACATGTTATGATGTTATGAGTATTGTTGTTGTAGCCCCGCTTTGCATTGTAAATGAGCTTTAATGCTACATTTAATCCTGGGTTCTCTTATTCCTCATATTTTGAGACACGCATGCATACACACACACACACACACACACACACACACACACACACACACACACATATATATATATATATATAATTTTTTTTTTTTTTTTTTTTTTTTTTTTTTTTCTCTTCATTGAATTTCGTAAAGCATTGGGAAGTTGTGTGAAGAGCAATTCACATGTTTGGAGCATCTGAACATTTAATTCGGTTGTGAGGTCATCTTGTGGTTTATTAAACGCTAACTCGGGCATTATATGTAGTTTGTTTTGAGGAGGTTTTGGTGTGTTTATTTTGGTGCTCGAGTTGCCGATTTTGTAAATACTGTGACGTAAGGAATTACTTTTTCAGACCCAGTAGTTTGATTGACATGGTAAGCAAGTTGGATCCATATGATTTTTCTTATGCCTGCTTTTCTCCTATGTGAAAATGATTCTGGATTTATTTATTTTGTTTCTGCATAAGATTTATTGAATTATATTTACTTGTTTGAATTATTTCATTATGTACTGATTTATTTGTCACTCATTTGTTCCAAGGTATTTAAGGTAAATTTTCCTGGGCCTGAGATTAAAATAGTTGGGATTTATTTGCACTTTCTCCTCTTTCGTTTTTTTTTTTTCTTTTTTTTCCCTCTGTTGTTGAATATGATGTATTGAATTGAAATGTGATATGATTGAAATTAAGCTTGAATAGTAAAGTTTAACAATTCTTGTTGTTCCTTGTCTTATTTGAGATATGTAAAGTTTTTAATGATTTAATTCAATAAATGTGGTGGTTTTTACCCCTGGTGTCTGATCTTTTAAAAGCCAAATACCGTCACGCACTCACTGACAGTCAACGCACTACACCAAAAATAAGATTTAACCATCTTTGTTTATTTTTTTTCCAGCTCGTCTGCCCACTCCTAACGTCACCAGAGACTCTTCACAATGTTCTTCATCTTCATCATCATGTTCACTGATGTGTTCAGCTGTGAATGTGAGTCGTGTGACTCTCTCCTGGTACAAAGGAAACAGTTTATTGTCCAGCATCAGTGTGTCTGATCTCAGCATCAGTCTCTCTCTACCTCTGGAGGTGGAATATCAGGATAAAAACACCTACAGCTGTGTGCTGAACAACTCCATCAGCCACCAGACTCAACATCTGGACATCAACCACCTCTGTCACACATGTGCAGGTACAGCAGAGATGATATTAACGTTAACTAAGCTGATCTATCAAGTTATACAGTGCTGACGTTTGATGGTGTTTGTTATAGATCTGACAGAGAGATTCACTCTCACTAATGCCTCATTTCATCCATTACAGATCATGGTCTACTTTTATTGTACATACAGTTGATCTCTGCTGGATGTCTGCTGGTTGTTGTTGTTGCAGTCATGATCTGCTTTATCCGCAAGAAATGTAGAAAAACAGGTCAGGAGAAAAAAACGATTCATCTGTAAAAATGAGGGTTTTTTTTTTTTTAAGACACATTTCTAAATAATATTGAAAAGTTGTCATTTGAACATCTGTGATTATTGTCAATGCAGGCGAGACACGAGAGGAAGACGGAGCTGCTTCAGCATTGTGCAAACCAACAACACGAGCAAAGGTGAGATCATTCATGACTGCTCTGCAAGAACTTGTTGCAGTCAGTCAGTGTGATTGAAGTTTAGTTTAATGTGCATCAGAAGGTCCGTGAAGAGACGTGGGCTCCAACTGTCATTAGCTTCAGTTTGAAACAGATCAAAAAGACATTTTTAAGCATGTTTTACACTTACTGTATGTAATATTTGCAGCTCAGTGGAAATACTGAATGTATTTAAAATGTACCAAATGAATTGTTTTTCAGTAACACAAATATATTAATCGCTGACAATAGCTTTCTCAACATGTGCACAGAAACAGCGCAAGTAAATTTGACGTTTGAGAGTCACAACAATATAGATTCACTTATTTCTCTATCTCGGAGCGCTGACACGAATACGGCACGGAAAACCAGTAAACAATACGTGTGATTAATTGAAATTGTTTACAATGACAGTGATCATCACAACACGATCAGACATTTGAGCAAGTGCTGACGGCGGGAAAGTTTAACGTTTGAAATTTATTAGACATTCGGTTTCATACCCAATAAACTGTATTTTGTGTTTTCAGCCCAAAACAACTCGTATATATTTATTAACAAACATAAACAATGTCCTTTGCACAGCACAAGGCTTAATTTCAAGAAATAAATTATATATTAATTACCCCTATAAATCAAATAAATAACTTAATTATGGCATTATGATATTAAACAGTGAAATATTCTGAAAAATATCCATTTTAGTGCACATGGCTGTTTTTGGAATTGACATTTCATGTTTTATAATAATTTTGGAATTATGCAATGCTCTAAATCCATTAAACTACAACACTGTTTGTTTGGCCTAAAATATCAAACTGCAAAAAAAAAACATCTGTACATTTGTAATTGTCTATTGTGTACGGTTAATATTTAACATTCAGTAATGTATTATATTAAATATAGTTCATTGGTTTTTTATATTCCAATTTATTGACTTTATTCGTATGCATGTCTGTAATATGTACAGTTTCTGCACTGGAAGGAAGCTCCTGTCACAATAGTTTCCTCATCTTTGTAAAAACATAACATTGCTGATTTTGCATATCATTTTGCATATTCCCCATGTTGCACAAGGCTTGTTTTAGGGAGTACACTTTTATACTATAAAAATATAGAAAATAATATAGAAATATAAATCTAGAATATTGAACCCATTTAAATCAAGTGTTTTTTTTTTTTTTTTTTTTTTTTTTTTATGAATTGCAGAAGAAACAGTATTTGAAGTACAATGATGCGGTGGTTAAAAAAAAAAAAAGCACTTTAAGGGGGGAAAAAACAAACAAAACAAAAAAATATTACAACCGAAAGAAGAAAACATTAATCATAAATATAGACCGCAGACAATTACAAATGCACAGATGTTTTTTGCAGTTGGTTTGATGCCTTTATGCCAAATGGTGTTGTAGTTTAATGGATTTAAATGGGTTCAGTACAGCATATAAAAAAATACTAGATTAATAATCTTAAAAAAATAAGACTTGTGCTACATATTAACGTATTTTGCAGTTGATTTAATATTTTAAGCCAAACTGTTGTAGTTTAATGGATTTACAGTATACAGTACAGTACATGCATTTAAAGAATGTATTAAAAAAAAATTATTTAACCTAATTCCAAAAACATAGCCATGTGCAATAAAAGGAATATCTTTCCAAACATTTACTATTAGTTCATATTGTAGTTACATTGACTTAAAGTGCTGATTAATGCGCTACCGGACTCTGCCAATAAAACGATCAACGAGCGCAACTTTATTGGTATCCAGTAAGATCACCATATCATTCATTAATTTGCATAAATACATTACAGACGGCAGCGATCATGAAACAACATAGGCTATAATCAATTAATATCATGAATTACGGATTGTATTCATTACACTTGTAAAAACATTTGACCGTTACATGTAAGCCTGATGTGGGCTGTGGCCTACTGATTTAAACAGCCTAATCCTTCAAACCGTATCTAGTACTCTAAAATCTCCAAACAAATTCAGTTTTATACCATTAGACTTTCAGTGGACAGAAAGTAGGACACAAAGTTGTTACCTGTTAGCTGTGCTAAAATCTTTCAGCACATAAGATAATTACTTTTACAAGACCTTTTTAATGTTTCTAATTCAAATAGACGTCGATTTAGTTGCTCTGCTGTTCATCTACCCTGCTGACAGTTTGTTTCCAATTGCAGAAATCAAAGACGGATTCGGAGTACGAAAATGTTCCCAAAAAACAATGATTACCGAATCTGCCAGACTTGATGTTCATACGGGACAATACCTCACAGCTTTTGGTTTTGCTCACATTTATTCTCAGACAGGATGTTTTCTTGTTTTGTTTATGCTCTTTACTACATCTTTTAAATTCTTGTTTGCACATGCTCTGTATTAGTTTAATTCAATGGTTTACAAATATAATATCACCAAAAATCTCATATTTTTAGTATATCATATGCTATATAGGCCTATATATATATATATATTTAATCATTAAATATTGTTCTGTTTAACTGCTTGTTTTTCTTGTTAGTATGATCTGCTGGACATTTAACTTTTCTCTGATCTAGAAATCCAATAAAATGTTTTAGAAGAAAATCTCATTGGTAGCAATTCATCAAAATGATTCTCTTATACCTGTTGTAAACATAAATTTACAGATGAGTGAATTAAATCTGTGTTTATGGCTCTTACATGAGCAAAGAACCTTTGTTTTCCACAAACACAAATGAACAGCACAAAAACTAATGAAAGCAAGAGTAAAGAAGGGAAATTGGGTCATTATTCATCCTAAAAAAGAAAAAGACGGCAAACTTGCGGTCACAGCCTCCTATTACCATCGCAGCAGTTTACAAGTTTGATGTCATTCAATGCCAATGTAATATTGATATAAACAGTGGTGGGTCTAGACAAATTTTACTAGGGGGGGCCAAAGAGGGACCAGTGTTTAACCAGAGGGCCACATTAAAAATGGAAACAAATTATATTTAAAGATTATAAACTTTATTTTACTTTACAATCATATAAACATTTATTACAACATTGTACAACATTTGTACAAGAGTGAGTGCAGGTGCAAAAAAGCTTCATCAATGTTAATGATTATATCAATGATTTGTGAAGAAGGGTCATGTGACACTGGAGACTAGAGTAATGATGGTAAATTCAGCTTTGATCACAGGATATAAATTACACTTTACTATATATTCAAATAGAAAACAGTCATTTTACATTTTAATAATATTTCACAATATTAGAGATTTTTTTGTATTTTTAATAACATAAATGCAGCCTTGGTGAGCAGAAGAGACTTCTTTCAAAAACAACCAAAACAGTACAGTTTCCAAACTTTTGACTGGTAGTGCATATCTGCATGTATTTCAAAATGTAGTCCAAGTATTTACTTTAAAAATATAAACATTAGAGTCATATTGACAAATTATTTACAGGAGAAAGCACCATTTTAAGGACATACAGTAGGCCTACAATGAAATTATAATTGGACTGCTACTCTGTCCCTCTGGCTGTTCCTCTCTCTGTCCCTGTATGTTTTCTTCCTCCTCACCCTCTTCTTCATGCTCTTCATCCTCTTTTTCATGCTCCTCACCCTCTTCCTCATCCTCCTCACCCTCTGGAATTTCCCTCTCTGAGTCCTCCCTCTCTCCAGCCTCCACTGACTCCTCTGGCTCTCTCTCCTTCTGCTCCTCAACTCTCTCAATACCTTAATTTGTTTCTCTCACTTTTTTGTTTACTGGGGGAAAAAAGGACGGTATGTCCCTTCCTCATTTCATGATAACTATCGAAAGAAAAAAAAAACGTGCATTACATTTCGTTGCTTAACCATCCCACTTAACACGGGCAGATAGTCACTCACGCAGCCGGCGCCGCTCTAATTTACCCGTGTAGAACGTTCCGTCGCATTAGTTCCGCTTTTCTCCAGTGTCATTCAGTGCAGTTATTTACAGGTTCAGTTCTCGCTCAAAGACAGAACTGATGATATTTTATGGATTGATCTAATCTCGGTGTCATGACATGACATGATCTTCTCTTCATGTTCTTATTCAATTAAAATTTGAAAATAATAAATTGTTACTTTGATGTCTGATATTGGACGATTCACGGGCTGGAGTCAAGAGAACGTCAAGGACGAGTTTTCAACAACATTAATCTGTAAGATTCAAGAAGAAATAGAAACAAAACAGTATTACAATGTCTTAAATCTTCCATAGTGATAAAAAATAAACCTTTGTTTCACTCTGAAGGATGTGGGTTGAAGCAGCTTATAGTAAATAATATAAAGATTATTATTATAATGGTATACTGTTATATAGTATATTGATTTACTTTAAGCTTCTTATTTTTCTTCTTTCTGAGACCAAATTTCTAAAATTAACTTCTTCAACTTTCAAGCTATGCCACCAAACTTGGCACAGACCTTCAGACTGTTCTGACTCTGGACACTAGCTATTATATTCAGAACAATTTACTGTCCTTGGTGTGAACAGGCCTTCAATCTAAGCCCTGTCTGTGAAACCAGGCCGTAGTGTATTTAAGCAAAGTCAAACAAGTACCAATGGGTAAAATCATGCTAGTCACATGCTAACAACATGCTAAATCACGTTAGTAAAATTCTTAAACATGTTAGCAATGTGTAAAATCACGCTACTGATATGTTAACAATGTGTTCAATTATACTAGAAACATGTTTATGTTAGAAACATGCAAGCAACATGTTAAACTATGTTATAAACGCTAACATGCTAAAACTTGCTAGCAAGATGCTAAAACATGTTCGTGACATTTTGATTTTTTTTTTCTGAAAAGCTTGAAGTTTGAAGGTTTTTCCTCAGATATTTCAAACTTTCAGACAAGTCTTTGACAAGCCAACATCAAAGTTTGTCATCAAATTTGATCTGTCTAGTTAATTATACAATTATAAAATATATTCATACCACTGTTAAGTCATATTAATTTATATAGCGCTTTTTACAGATTGTTTCAAATCAGCTTCACAGTGATAATAGGAAAATTAATGGACCGAGTTTGTTTTGGCTTTACAAAAGCTAGGAAAAAGTTATCATAGGAAGTTTTTGATTGAATCACTTCTGTTGTGTGTGTAACTTACTTGGCAATAGTATTGTTTTGTGTTTCGTTAAAATTATGTATATTTGTCGATACAGTCGAGTTTTTTTTTTAAAGGTTATGCATGTAATTGTCAATATACACTCACCTAAAGGATTATTAGGAACACCTGTTCAATTTCTCATTAATGCAATTATCCAGGTCTGTCACTGAAACGAGTCCGACTAGGAACTATAACTATAGTCTAACGCCAGAGGGCAGCACAACAACACTATTATCTCTGAAAACTGAAACTTTATAATAATAAAAAGTTTACATGATTCTTATGAATTCTGAGATTATATTACAGTTTATATCACTAACTAATCAAAATCACAAGTGAATCTTCTGTAAAGAAAGACTTTGACAGGACAGACCCTGTCAGACTCAAAATCGACTCATCTCTGAAGAACGCTGATTTAATTGCCTGTCATCTAATCGTGGCTCATTTATATTTTTACCTCAGTTTAGCCAGAACCAGGACAACAAAAACCCTCAAGGAAGGCTGAAGAAAGCCTGTCAGTGGACTGTTCTCGGGATTGAGACCTCGTCTGCCTATTATAATTATATTATTATTAAACGATTTATATCATTATATGATTGTACTATTCACAACTCACTATATTATTTGCTATTTTTATTTTTTTCACTATTATTTTACAATTTAAGACATATATCTGCTATTTTATTCATAGTTATTATATTATTACTACTGCATTATACTATATTTTACTGTATTTATACTCAGATTTATGTTTAGGCTATTTATAATAATAATATAGGCTAGTAATAATAATCATATGTTATAGAATAAAACCACATATAAAATAAAACATCTTCACATTCATTTGAAATTGTCCTGTGACATCCTGTGATGTGATTCAAGAGGAGAAGCTGAAGGCACGAGGGAAAAAGCTTTAAAAAAAAAAGCCATTTCCAAATAAAATCGATCTGCACATTTCATATTACATTAAATTATATTACATAATGGATGTCTCCACAGTTTTTAACCTTGATAAACCAATTCTATGCTTGAGAAGCGATAAGAAATTTTCGAGTTCAAACTAGCGAGATTCCAAGTAATTGAAGGCAAGAGCTTTTTGTCCAGAAAAGCCGCAGCGCTCCGTTTACTTGCATTTGTTTGATGAGTTTTGCACAATATGGCGGACTCGCTGTCTATGACATATATGTCTATGTATGGACACGACCCCTGAGCTGTCGTCGTCGTCTTCTTCTTCTTCTTCTTCGTCTTCCAGTTTATTGGTGGTTCACATTCTTAGAAAGAGCATTACCACACTTTCTTCAGCTTCAAACACTGATACTGTGAGATCTTACTGTGTGAATGTAAAAGATGAAATATTAAGTTTTATATTAAAGAACATCTGAATTTCTATATATATATCCATGACTCTTCACTGTGATTGTGCTGTTGAGCTCTGCTGGTTTTAGCAGTTATTTCCATCTCTAGTAAGGGTTATTTCTAAGAAAAACTGTTCTTGACATCATTTTCTTTTCTAAGATGTCCTCTTGTTGTCTGTCAGTGACTGGGGGTCATTTTAACAATAAATGCAAATGTATCATTTACGGTTGTAATTTTTATGGTATCATGAAGGTGTTTGACGCCTGTTAGTAATTTAGTTTTTCATCAGTTTGATGAATTTAATACCATTAACAAACTATATATCTTTCAGCAGCATAGAGGCCTACTGTTGCCACCTAATGGCAAAACACACAAGATGCACATTTTGTCAGTTTTTTGTCAGAGCTAGATGAATAAATACAAACAAATTACCAACAATAAATAACTGGCAGTAACAAATACAATAAATGGTATAAATTGTAATAAGAGTAAGTAAATAGTCCTGAGTGAGAATACTAAGGTAGAAATCTCAGTGCCTGAAGTGACAAATAAATGTCGAAAAATGATGCACTGAAACTCCATTAAGAAATTTTGCCAAAACAGTCACTAGTTACTACAGTTATTGTTAATATGAGATCTTCAAAGAGTGCAAGATAGTTTTTCAGATTTGTATCTACTTTTCATTGCTTTTACATCACTATAGTAACTGTTACTCATGGGTTAAAGTACAAAGGCACATTCGCAGGGTTAATTCAACACAGTCTCACTCCCTACTCGTCAAATGTCTGACGCATGGACAAGGGACACTGGCGGCACTTTTTAACGCACTGGGTATACTTTTGGCGTCATTTTTCAACGTGCAGGGTAGTCCGATAGACTTCTATAGAACTGAACAGCGTTCAAATTTGACGTCTTGGATCAACACACCGCAACCCGTTGTCTGCCTTGTCTGACCCAAGACGTCAAATTTGAACGCTGTTCAAGAACATTATTTATAAATAATTTTTCCTTGACCCTAAATAGTGACGTATCATTGCCATCAGCTCTTGACAGGCTCAGACTGCAGATTATGGTGGGTTATTTAAAACAGGAATACCTAGAAAGTTTACCTACAATATAGTGCAAACACATGTAACATTACAATGCTTTTGATTATCAAGTTTTGATGGTTTGCTTTTTTCTTGACAGGGTACAAGATGACCTACAATCTACAACATGACTGTGGCGGGGGAGGCGTGGTTCAGCGCGGTCTGCGACCGGAGAGCGAATCGGGAGAAGTGCGGTGAGTAAGTGGGTTAAGCGCAAATAACGAACACCTGCGTCTGATTACAGTGATTGGCGTGGAGAGACGGCTTATAAGGGACGCGCAGACGGAGAAACGGGAGAGAGAGAGCTGGACTGCTGCTGCTGTTACTACGAAAACGGATCGTGAATGCGAGTGAACGAACGGCTGGAAAGAGAAACCGTGGACTTTGATTGTGAGCGCAGGAGCGCGTGGAAGGATGATATTTGAGTTATTGTAAACTTTTGGTGTGAATAAACAGCAGCAGTCCAACCCGACCCTGTCCTCTTCCTTTATCAACGCGAATTACGGTTGAACCCCGCTACACTGGTGCCGAAACCCGGGACAAAGGAAGAGGAAGCCACTGCCATCATGCAGAGTCCGCCGCTTACGGAGATCGTCACATCCCTCGCGGCCCTCCATCAGGAACAACACCAGGCGTTACTGGACATGCGTCAGGACCTGGAGCGCCGGTTCCAGGTCATGCTCCAGGCGCAGCAGGAGGACCGCGAGAGGTTCCGGAGCTGGATGGACCGGGAGGTTCCGGCCGCGCCAGCCCCTCCCCCTCCCCCTCCCCCTCCCCCGGCTCTACATTTGCCGCTGAGCAAGATGGGGCCACAGGACGATCCAGAGGCCTTCCTCGAGCTATTCGAGAGGACAGCGGTGGCCGGGGCGTGGCCCAAGGAGCAGTGGCCATTAAGACTCATTCCGCTACTGTCCGGGGAGGCGCAGCTGGCGGCCCATAATCTGCCGGTTCCGAACCTCCTGGTCT
Source organism: Opsariichthys bidens (assembly GCA_037194245.1). Classification (NCBI taxonomy): domain Eukaryota; kingdom Metazoa; phylum Chordata; class Actinopteri; order Cypriniformes; family Xenocyprididae; genus Opsariichthys; species Opsariichthys bidens. The sequence goes on from CM074291.1 coordinate 4,917,453, forward strand.
TCGACGACCTCAAGAGAGCCATCCTGCAGCGGGTCGGCCGGAGCCCAGAACAGCACCGACAACGCTTCCGCTCGCTGGATCTGGGTGCGTGCGGTCGGTCCTTTGTGATGGCTCAACAGCTCCGGGACACCTGCCGTAAGTGGCTGCAGGCCGAGGAAAGCAGCGTCGCGGACATCATCGACCGTGTGGTGCTGGAGCAGTTTATCACCCGCCTGCCACGGAAAACGGCGGAGTGGGTCCAGTGCCACCGCCCGACGTCGCTGGACTCGGCCGTCCAACTAGCAGAGGACCAGATGGTGGCGTGCTCGGGGTCGGGGACTCTCTCCCCGCTATCTCTCTCTCCTCTCCTTCTTCTCTCTCTCTCTCTCCTCCTGTCTCTCGCCCTGTCCCTCTCCCTAGGTCCCGCCCGCCAGGCCCACCGCGAGTCCTGCCCCGGGGGCGGGGTGGGAACGGGCAGGAGTACAGGGCGGTTCCTCGAGTCCCGCCCAGGAGGGGGGGGCTGGCCGCTACCGACCTGGAACCGCTGGCGGACGCCGCCCTCTCTCCACGCCAGCCTCTTAACCCACTTCCCGCCGCTAGGGCGGCGGGGGCGCCTGGGCCGGCCTGCTGGCGTTGCGGGGATCCGGATCATTTTGTTGACCGGTGTCCGGTGATGGAAGTGGGGACCGTGATCCGGGTCCCGGATGCCCCGCAGGCTGCCCCCGATCAGGCTGGCTGGTACCAAATACCTGTGAGTATTGAGGGGGGTACTTATCAAGCCTTGGTGGATTCAGGTTGTAACCAGACCTCGATCCACCAAAGTTTGATTCAACCCGGGGCATTGGATACAAGCCGCATGGTTCGGGTACGGTGTGTGCACGGGGATGTGGTGAAATATGCCTTAATGCCTGCAGTGGTTAAATTTAGAGGGAGAGAACAAAAAATCGAGATAGCAGTTAACCCGCATCTCCGACATCCGTTAATTCTGGGAACGAATTGGCCAGATTTTAATAAGTTATTGGGGCAGTTGTGCACGGATGTTTCTTGGGGAGAAAATAAGGCAAGGGGGGGTGCGCGCGTCCAGGTGGGAGAGGCAGAATTAGGACCACGGGAGGTTGTGCCAGGGGAAAGGAGCGAGCCTGGGAAACTGATTTTCTCGGAGCGCGATGATTTTCCTCTGGAACAATCCCAGGACGAATCGCTGAAGAACGCGTTTAACCAGGTCCAATGTGTAGACGGTCAGCCTCTCCAGCCGGGACGTTCGCTCTCCTACCCGTATTTTGCTATAATAAAGGATCGGTTGTATCGAGTGACCCAAGACACTCAAACAAAGGAAGATACAACACAGTTGTTAGTACCCAAAAGCCGTCGGGAAATGCTTTTCCAGGCGGCTCATTGTAATCCCATGGCAGGGCATTTAGGGCAAGCGTCGACACTAAATCGGCTCACGGCCCGATTTTTTTGGCCAGGCATTCACGAGAATGTTCGCAGGTGGTGCGCGGCATGTCGTGAATGTCAGCTGGTGAATCCAGCGGCCGCACCAAAAGCGCCATTGCGCCCTCTACCTTTGATGCAGGTCCCCTTTGAAAGGATTGCGATGGACCTGATCGGGCCGTTAGAACGATCCGCAAGAGGGCATCGGTTTGCATTAGTCCTGGTGGACTATGCAACCCGGTACCCGGAAGCAGTGGCTCTCCGCAACATTTCAGCAAAAAGTGTGGCGGACGCACTGTTTCGCATAATCTCCCGGGTGGGGATCCCTAAAGAGATCCTCACCGATCAGGGCACGGCGTTTATGTCACGTACATTACGCGAACTATATGAATTATTGGGCGTTAAATCGATCCGCACCAGCATCTACCACCCACAAACAGATGGTCTGGTGGAAAGGTTTAATCGCACGTTGAAAACCATGATTCGTAAGTTCGTTCACGAAGACGCCAAAAATTGGGATAGATGGCTGGATCCCCTTTTGTTCGCTGTGCGAGAGGTCCCCCAAGCCTTCACGGGGTTTTCCCCGTTCGAGTTGCTCTATGGCCGTCAGCCCCGAGGGGTGCTGGACGTTCTAAGGGAAACTTGGGAGGACGGACCCTCACAAAGCCGAAATGAAATTCAGTACGTCATGGACCTGAGAGCAAAACTCCACACATTGGGGCGGCGGCTATCTATGGAAAATTTGCTCCAGGCTCAGGACAGACAGAGCCGGCTGTACAACCGGGGATCCAGGTTGCGTAAATTAAAGAAAGTACTTGTATTGCTGCCATCCTCGAGCTCTAAATTACTCGCGAAGTGGCAAGGACCCTTTGAGGTTACACGGCGAGTCGGAGATCTCGATTATGAGGTGATTCGGACAGATAGGAGTGGGGCACGTCAAATATATCACCTCAACCTCCTTAAAAAATGGAATGAGGCGGAGTCAGTGATGCTGGTGGCGGCAGTGAGTGAGGGAGATGATCTCGGGCCAGAGGCAAGCGTCAAACCACATTCTCTCGCCCTGGCCCCGGGGGGGGATCATCTTTCGCCCCAACAGCTCGCTGACATAGTTAAATTGCAGGCGGAGTTTGCCGATGTGTTTTCACCCCTACCGGGCCGAACGGCGCTCATTCAGCACCATATCGAGACGGAGCCAGGTGTGGTAGTGCGCAGCCGGCCGTATCGCCTGCCTGAGCACAAGAAAAAAGTGGTTCAGACAGAATTAGAGGCGATGCTCGAGATGGGGGTAATAGAAGAGTCCAACCGTAATTGGGCGAGCCCGGTAGTTTTAGTTCCAAAAACCGACGGCTCGGTTCGGTTCTGTGTGGACTATCGCAAACTGAACGCGGTGTCAAAATTCGATGCGTATCCAATGCCACGGATTGACGAACTGCTTGATCGGCTAGGCACGGCTCGATTTTACTCGACACTGGATTTAACGAAAGGGTATTGGCAGATCCCCTTAACGCCAGTATCCAAGGAAAAGACAGCCTTCACGACGCCGTTCGGATTACACCAATTCGTTACACTTCCGTTCGGATTGTTCGGGGGCACCGGCCATGTTTCAGCGTCTGATGGACCGTATTCTACGGCCCCATGCTGCCTATGCCACCGCGTACTTGGACGACATCATCATTTATAGTAATGACTGGCGGCGGCATATGGAGCATGTAAGGGCAGTGCTGAGGGCGCTGAGGGTGGCTGGGCTCACGGCGAATCCAAAGAAGTGTGCGGTTGGGCGCGTGGAGGTCAGGTATCTGGGCTTTCACTTAGGTCACGGGCAAGTGCGTCCCCAAATTGATAAGACGGCAGCAGTTGCGACTTGCCCGAGGCCAAAGACCAAAAAGGAGGTTAGACAGTTCCTGGGGCTGGCGGGATATTATAGAAGGTTTGTACCTAATTATTCGGACCTCACCAGCCCGCTGACTGATCTAACTAAAAAGGAAGCACCAGATCCGGTCCAGTGGTCAGAGCAGTGTCAGCGGGCGTTTACCCAGGTTAAGGCTGCTCTCTGTGGCGGACCCATTTTACATTCTCCTGATTTTTCACTCCCTTTTCTGTTGCAGACTGATGCGTCGGACAGGGGGCTGGGCGCGGTCCTGTCCCAGGATGTGGGGGGAGAGGAACGCCCGGTGCTGTATATTAGTCGTAAGCTCTCGAAGAGAGAGACTAAATACAGCACCATTGAAAAGGAATGTTTGGCCATCAGGTGGGCGGTCCTCACCCTTAGATACTATCTCCTGGGGCGGGAGTTCACCCTCTGTTCGGACCATGCCCCCCTGCAGTGGCTCCACCGCATGAAGGATACCAACGCGCGGATCACTCGGTGGTATCTGGCGTTACAGCCTTTTAAGTTCAAGGTGGTCCACAGACCGGGGGCGCAGATAGCTGTGGCAGACTTCCTCTCCAGGAATGGGGGGGGGGGGGGGGGGGGGAGGGGCTGCAGGCCGGACGGTTCCCCGGCCTGAGTCGGGCGGTGGGGGTATGTGGCGGGGGAGGCGTGGTTCAGCGCGGAGAGCGGAGAGCGAATCGGGAGAAGTGCGGTGAGTAAGTGGGTTAAGCGCAAATAACGAACACCTGCGTCTGATTACAGTGATTGGCGTGGAGAGACGGCTTATAAGGGACGCGCAGACGGAGAAACGGGAGAGAGAGAGCTGGACTGCTGCTGCTGTTACTACGAAAACGGATCGTGAATGCGATGTGAACGAACGGCTGGAAAGAGAAACCGTGGACTTTGATTGTGAGCGCAGGAGCGCGTGGAAGGATGATATTTGAGTTATTGTAAACTTTTGGTGTGAATAAACAGCAGCAGTCCAACCCGACCCTGTCCTCTTCCTTTATCAACGCGAATTACGGTTGAACCCCGCTACAATGACATTTCTGAAATTGTTTTGTTAAAAAAAATAATGGCAAGTGAAATACTAGTAAATATTAACACACACGTGTGTTTTGAAGTCACAAACACCATACTGCAAACCTAACAGGTGAAAAAGGTGAACTAAATATAGGGGGTTCTGGGGGCAGGAGAAAAGTTTTGTGATTTTATCATCTAAACGAAGCATTCTGGTGCACTCAAAGAAAAGCAACATTTGCTTTTAGAAGAAAAAAAAATACACTAGTAGAACTGGGCACTGACACAAATTTCACAATTGCATTAGATTTTGATGCAGAATCTTGCGATTTGATTATCTTCGATTCATTATTGATTAATTTGGGGCTTATCAGATACAGTTCACGACATTTCCTCAAAGAAAAAATTATCTCTCAATGCTGTATAAAGTATACAGGGAACCAGATGGGACATCATTATAATATTAGATTAAAATCAATTGATTTGTAAGATACATATAAATTACACAGAAATTTTATAATAACGTTATAATAAATTTATGACTATTGTTTCTACTCATTTTTTACAAAGGCCTAAATATTTAAATGGTGGCTGTCATGAAACAGATTTATACATTCAGTATTGAAGAACAGTACAAATACAATGAATATGCAAAAAGCCTGTAGAGCAAAATGCTCCTCTCCAAGTTCATTTTTGTAGACATTGGATTTTCTGAGGTATTGTGGTGGTAAATGTGACATTTTCACAAGCTGCTTTATTGTGAAACGGTGATTAATCGATTAAGTTACACGTGGCATGATATGGATTTTGGTAAGTTGTACTGTATCTTTCAATATATGAGAGGATGTTAATTCATGTTTATTTCGTGTTGTAACTAGTAAAGCGGAAGAGATGATGATCGGTTCACGTGTGCTCTGCAAATTTCCAAGACTTTCAAGACCCGCCCATTCTACTTCTGATTGGTTAGTAATGCCAGTTGAGAGTGACAGCTGTGTAATCCATTGGTAACTCATGAACTCGAACATGATATCAACACGTTTTTTTTTTTTTTTTTTTTTTTTAAATCTAGGACTTTTTTTCCACAGCCAAAAGCCTCAGGCCAGAGAAAACGTAAAGCCCTGTGTTACTGTTTACTGGCTGCTTTCCATTTTTCTCAGGACAGCATCCCACAATGTGCTCTTCTTTTTTAATTGCAAAAACAAACAATAATAAAAAAGGCATTACAGAAACATAATAAAATCCAATAGAACAGAGCACAAAAAAAATCTAGCTTAAATTTCCTCAATAAAGAAAATAGTGTTTTTCCTGTTATGCATTTTAACATCCTTAGAGTTTTACAGTACAACCAAAATTCTTTTTGAAAAACAGAAAACAATGGTTTTAAGGCACTTACATTTGTGAATGAAAAATTTCCGAAAATTAAAATATTATTCAGCAAAAATTTAATATTTATATCTTCCATTAGTGTACAATGTGCTCTACTAATACATTGCCTGCTGGCATTTCATTTATATGGAGGACCAGGAGTGCCACATAAAAATATAACGAAGAATCAATTAATTAATTTAATAATTCAAACATAAAAATGTATAGAAACAAATCACTTTTATATGGGAAAATAAATAGACATGTTTAAAGTTGTTTATTTAAGTCCTTTTTATAAACGTAGATTAATAGAACAATAAAAAGTACATTTGTAAATAATTTTAAATGCGCATTCAAATGGATTTTTAAAAAAGGATTTGGCAAATGCTTTTCTTTATCCATTTGTCAATCGAATGCTAAAATGCCATTGGACAGAACACACGTGGGAGCAACCAATCAGCTTTCAGATTCCCCTGACATTTTGCGTGATCGCGTTGCTCGAACTCTTCTAGAGAGGGTCGGCTCTTCAAATTGAGGTGAAAGTTGATTGGTTGCTCCCACGTGTGTCTGTCCAATGGCATTTTAGAACTAAAGAAAAGCATTTGCCAAATCCTTTTTTAAAAAGCCATTTAAAAACCCGTTTAAATGCGCATTTAAAATGATTTATTAATGTACTTTTTATTGTTCTATTAATCTACATTTTAAAAAATGAATTAAATAACCCGTTTCAAATTTGTCTATTTATTTATAAATTGAAAAAAGACTTTTCAAGACATAGAGGAGATTGTTTCTTCACAGGAAAAGATTCAGTGAATGGATGCTGTCAGAATGAGAGTCCAAACAGCTGCTAAAAACACCACAATAATCCATATGACTGCAGTCCATCAATCAACATCTTCTAAAGTGAGAGGCTGCATGTCTGTAAGAAAAAATCCACGTTAAAATAAATGTCTTAATTATGGATTTGTTTCTCACAAACATGCAGTTTCTCACAATCAGGAGTCGTGTTGTGGATTATTGTGATGTTTTTATCAGACTCATTCTGACCTGTTCACTGTAGACCATGTGATGCTCAGTTTCTCCAAATCTGTTTTCATGAAGACACAAACTCATCTATGATCCTAAGAGTGAGCAAATTTTAATTTTTGTGAGAGATATTCATTTAATTACTGATATATTGCCATTGTAAGCTCTCCCCGTCGGCCCAGTGGAGGAAGTCCACGGAAGTCATGGAGACAGCTGTATTCAAGAAAAACTTAAGGGAAAACTGAGAACTCCTCATCTCCTGTGCACATAATTCACAGGCTTGAGTGGAGCATCAGCTTATAACGTTTACGCGTCAGTTACGTCAGTTCAGAACCATGATCAGTTAACACTTGAATCTGATATTGACCATATTTTTTTTTTAAATAATGCAACAGCCAAATAAATAAATAATTTGTACTCGAGCAATGAATCAGAATTGATCACTAAGGCTTGCAGTGTGATGGAGCCTTTTTTAGAGCAGTATGACTTTTAGCTGAGGCTTTCCCTTGTTTCCTGTTTTTTCTTCTCGATCTAAAACATGTTATGTTGGTGTCTCAGTGGTTGACGGTTGGGTTTCTAGTAGGTGTTTTCATTACTTGTTGTCTAGTAACATTCACAAATGTCATTCCATGTTTTTTTTCACATCAACGTTCTTTCCACTAAAACATTCTGGTGGGAAAGATCTTATTTAAATGGAAACAGTGCATGAAATGTGTAATATAAAGGCCATCTCTGTCATTGGGGCCATCTATAATAAGCAAGTCTCTGGCTATCAGGCTCCACATCCCATAGGAAGACCATTGGCTGGTGCAGGAGATGTGCTTCAATGAGGCCAGTTTCCTGTGGTACATCAGGCTGGAGCGTGAAAAAAAGCACCAAAGTATTTTGCTGACAGACTACAGTATCTGACAGATGAAGAATCATGTGTGCTTCACTCCTGAAACTCACTGCTCATTTGAAAAAAGTTTTTTTTTTCTCTTTGACAAGTCTCTGGATACACGTATATCTTGTCGCCAAATGTCACCATTACTTGTGTCGACAGGTGGCTCTTCATACATTTTAATTCCAGTTTGTTTAGCTTTATACATCCATAGTGTCAGTGTGCTTGAGGGACGAGTCTTCTACAAATCACCATCCTCCTGTAAGAAAACAGATTAACAGAAGATAAAAGAAATGAAGAGGATCGATGTTTCTGACGTCACACATCATCATTTTCAAACAGATCCCAAAAGCAACAAACTGCAAAAACACTCACTGTGAGCTTTAAAAAATCTTAACCCTGATCTTCATATCAAAAACTCAGATGGTCAGACAGAGATTCATTTTTAAATAGATCACACACTATTCAAGAAGCCCCTCAAAAACTGCATCATGTGATATTATGTTTGCATATAATTACACACAACCTGCACACCTAAAATACTTGAAACATTGAATCTGTAGGAATAAGAGTATTGGTTACTGACGTCCTACTAGTTCACTTTTTGTTTTCATATTATTTGTAGTTGAGTTTATTCAGGAGATAAATGGTGTGTTATTGTTTTTGGCACTGTCTCATCTGTGAATTTGTTTGCACGATTAAAACAAATAATAATAAAAATGTTTTACAGTTTACATTTACATTACATAGACATGCTATAACACCATATATTCAATATAAAAATAGAATTAATTATATTATTACACAAAAATAAGATAAATGTGTTCATACACTGAAATTAATTTGGAAATTTATAGCAAATTTCACAAATAGTTACTAAGAAATGATGTGAAATTACATGAAATTTAGAAAGACTGAAATATTTTTTTCTTGTAAAATACATTACAATAATTTTTGTTTTATTTACAACTTTGACCATTTTTTCATAGTGTAGTTCTTTTATTTATTTATTTTATGCAATAAATCACATATTTCTTATTATTACAGCTGTATGTAATACTCACATTCTATAGTCCTGCTGTAGTTCTCCTGTGGCGACAGTAAATCACAGCAACAGCTACAACTGCAGTAACCAGCAGAACAACAACAACTATTCCTGCAGCAGCAGCTGAAGACAGACCTGAATCTGGAACAATAAAGACAAACAGACAGACATTATTACTGGATTTAAAAATACTGAACTGCATTTTAAAATTCCTCAAGTGAAAGTGTGACAGTACTCACTAATTACAGTAACATTGAAGCTCTTCGTATGGGTGATGGTGATGCTGCTGCTGATGATCTCTAGCTTATATTCTCCAGAGTCTGTGGTTTTAGTGTTCATGATGGTCAGAGATCCAGTCTGATGGTCCAGCTTCAGTCTGTCTCTGAATCTCTCTTCACACTGAACATCTGTACAGATCTTACTCTGATCTCCAGTGATTTCAGCGATGAGGATCTCATTATAATACCACGTCATTTTATCTATTGGGTTTTTCACTGCATCAGGATCTAAAGTAACAGATTCTCCCTCCTTCGATTCACGTTCTTCTCTTTGAGCAGCAGGAACACCTGAAACAATATATCAGTGTGGAGACACAAAGTAAATAAGAGCTTTTTTTTACCATAATGCCACTCAATGAGCCATTAATAATTTGAATATTTTTTCTCTTTTTTTGCTAATGGTCACGTAAACTCTAAGACCATGGACACACTGCAGTAAATTCAGTTGTCAGTTCATCTTTTAGTGCTGAATCCGGTTCTATACACACACATTTCAGTAAAATATGGCAGTGACAACCGCATTCTACAGAAATTCTATGCAGTGTAATGAACCGAACTGAACTAGTTGTTAGTGATGTTTTACCACACATCAGAGATGTGTCTCTTCTGTCTGCGGTGAATCTCAGGTGAAGCTCGAGTCTTGACTCATTCATGTTGTCAGATCTTGCTTGAACAATCAGCGAACAAGAACAAGCCCTTAATAAACCAAAATTAATCCAAATACTTTATGCTGAAAATTAGACCACAATATTGCGATTCATGTCTGCTCACTTTAATAACTCCATAAACCTGTTCGCTTTTTGAGTCGAGCTTAAACAACAAACCCAAAAACACTTATAATGAGTAACCATGGCAACACAGAAAGAGCGCTCTGTGTGAAACCGGCTGTCAAGCACAAACAAAACACAACGCCTCTGTCAACTGTGTTTAGTTACATTGCTGAAAATAACAAGCGACCATAATTATTTTAATCACAATAACGGATGCCAAACACACGAGACGCCATAACGTTGCTATAGTTTCCAAGCTGTCATTTTGGAGAGCGAGTCGTACTCTGTACACACATGTAATGATAATTTAAGGGATTCACTCCTGCATTTAAATGCGGATGTCACTCCTGAAACTTGGTGTGTTTGTGGTCTCAGTTTCAGGAGTCAATCTGATAAATTATTGCTCTGTGTGTAACTGATATTGCTTTGATAGACAGTGATATATGACTATAGCTGGATTTACTGCACTAAAACGTTCAAATACATACAAAATTATGTCAAAATGTCTTGGCGAGTATCTAGTTAAACACAGTCAGATAAAGATAAATCACTTTCAGCTCTTGACTGAATACATGTTATAACTTTGATGTTAAGCATTAATCTGTATTTAATTTTTACACAGAAGACTACAGAAATTAAAGTGTTACTTTACATTTGATTACTTTAATTTCTGTAGTATTTCTTACCTGAATAATTATGTATTTAATTAGGTATTTTGTCATCAATGACAGAAGCTCAATGGAAAAGGATGGAAAATGTGCTTCATTGTGTTTGTACTAATAAATGCCTGCAATCACCAATAAAATGTTTTTCCATATATTTTTCTCTATATCGTCATAAATATCGTTATCGCAAATATTCTTGAAATATTGTGATATAATTTTCAGGCCATATCACCCACCCCTATTGTGAAATATCCAATAAATTCCAAATTCTTCATTGTTTTTGTCAGTCATTTTTTCTGTGCGACTGCAGTTTAAACTAATTCAGCCAAACGGTCCATATAACTTGCTTTTAAATAAATGACTCACCAGTGACAGTAACACTGAAGATCTTTTCACTGATGATGGTGATGATCTGTAGTTTATAAACTCCAGAGTCTGTGGTTCTGGTGTTCATGATGGTCAGAGATCCAGTCTGATGATCCAGCTTCAGTCTGTCTCTGAATCTCTCTTCACACTGATCATCTCTACAGATCTTACTCTGATCTCCATTGATTATAGCGATGCGAACATCACCATAATACCATCTAATTCTGACTTTTTGGGATACGTTAACACCAGTGTTTAAAGTGACTGAATCTCCCTCCATCACAGACACTGACTCTTCATCTGTACCAACACCAGACACACCTGGAGAAAACAGAAGAGTTCATTATAAATCATGATTAGTTTCTATAAACCATCAAGATGAAAAACAGAACATGACTGATTTACACGTTCACTCATTAAACACAGGCGACATGCGTATCTTGAACATCTTAAAACTCACATCCTGATTCACTGCATTGAACTTTGACAATTTACAACCTGATTGTGATCATTGTGTTTTCATAGACTCTATTATAAACTAATGAAATGTTCCATCATATAAAGACTCAAATAATACTATTTCATGTTTTAGTTTGATTTAGTGCTTTTATTGTCAAATTACAGTTTGTTGGTACAAAATACAGGTTGACTTGAGGAAGTTATCAATATCTGCTTTTGAATGAGATATTCAGTACGGCCCATTTTAGAGATTTTCAAAATTATATTCTGGCTTTCATTCAGAGATTTTGAAAACATTTATAAATATGTAGAGTTAAGCCTGTGGAGCACTTCCACCTTTAATGTGAAGGCTCTGTCTGTGTCCCGCAGTATTACAACTACAAATTAGGCGTACAAGAAGTTACACCTTCCGCAAAGAAACAAGCTTGGACGTCATTGACTAAAACAGTCTTTTAAAGCAAATTATTTTATGTTTTATGAATGAACTGTGTGTAAGATGAGCTTATACTATT